>NW_024121876.1:6609419-6962294 GCF_016745375.1 Pimephales promelas | reverse complement strand
ACTGTGGTGATTAAACGCAAATATATAGAGCTACTTTTTTATTTGATTTTTTTTACTTTGTTCAAAATATACAAATGTTTTACAAAACTATGGTCAACCATTGACGGGTTGAACAAGAATCAAACACAATCAAAAGAACAATGCAGGAGGGAACTGCCTAGTGTAGAACACTGCAATTTAAAGAAATACATCAGCTTAACGTTTAATAGTGGATGAAATACACAAGTCCATCATTGCCATCAAAACCAGTAAATAATACTAATATCCAGGACATTTAAGATGATATATGTGGTGTATATATACACACTACACAGTATATGATGGGTTCACAATCAGGTGAACTCGTAGTGGAAGGTTCTAGCGATATACAGCTGCATAGTTTCGACTTCAGGAAAGGTCCAACTAGGTTGTAATACTATCGTGCTCAGCCAGCCCTTTGAATATGACCACGTACGCATGTGAAATCTAAGGTTCTACACTGTGTGTTGAATTGAATCTGGCTGTAGAGCGCAAGCTTTAACCTTCAGACCATTATTGAGTACACAAGGTAAGGCAGGTTTACAAGCTGTGTTAACAGTTAAACCAGATTCTAGGGCAGCGCTTGGAGAAAATACAAAAACGCAGAACAAAACTTTGCAAATAGAATCGGCTAATTTCCAGGACAGGACGCAGCTTTTAAATCAAGCGCTGCAGTCTAATAAACACTAAAGTTGAACCGCTTAGACACAAATGTGTTGTTGGCAAGGTGCTGGATTTTATTTGCCGACAAGATCATCTTTTACTCTAATAAATATTAATTTAGAGCTTTTATGAAGACATTAAATCTACACATGCAAAATAGTTGTTTCAAATGGTACTGCAAATAAATTATTTATACAACATGCAGTTCAGATATTATAGAAAATAAACGTTTTGATCTTTCTATTTTTGTTTGCTTTGACAAGGCAGAGGTGCAGGACGCATCTACAGATCAGCTGCCCCAAAGGGACCTATTGAGAAATGAAGCTGTACTGCTGAAACTTGAGATACATCATGTATTTTCATATTAAATGTTCTTGCATATACCTTTTAAAACAATGGTTCACCTCATCCGTTTTAACACCCTGTTAAAAAAATACTTGCTGACAAAATCTGAAATCTGACCCCTTTCTTTATTACTAAGAATTTAAAGAAAACAAGAAGCTCACATCTCCATTGATTAGGTGTTAAAATAGTTTAATTATATATCTAAGGTGGTCACGTATTTACAGAAAGTTGGCTAAATTAAAACGCTGTTTCTCCACTGGACTTTGTAAGGACACAGCATGGCTTTCTGTCAGAAGGCAGGTATTCCTCTTGTGTAATCTGCATACAATTTCACTTTTTGAGCAGCATCCTGGCAAAGTCCTCATTGGACAGAGACTTGGTTTGAGCGTCCAGGCTTGTGGTACCAGATCCTCCGTGCACCCCGTCTGTCACTGTGGCATGTGGTACAGAAATGGTCCCGTTCTCCGCTTTGGCATCTGGAGCACTCTGTCGGTACAGAGAGCGTGGCAGCAGAGAGACCTGAGTGCGTCCTTTTCCCCTTCTGAAAATAAATAATAATGTTTAAACAGAAAGAACTGAAGTTTTCAGTAAATCAGGACTGTGGAAAGAAAATTGGAAAACTGTTGTCACATGACGTTAGGGCTGATCAATTTATCAATGGGTTTTCTGAAAAAAAAAAAACTTTTTTGTGTGGCTGAAAAGTCGACAATTTTTTTAAAATATACATTAAATAATAATTATTTATTTTATTATTATTAAATATAAAATAAAATAAATTTGTATTGTAATATTTCACTGTAAGAGTATAAACAGGGCCCGTATTCATAAAGATTCTAAGAGTCCTCTCATGAAAGCGATTCGGGACCGATCTGAGAGCAACTCTGAGTAAGGAAAAGACAAAAACTTTCATCTTAGTGAGGAGGCGGGGCTGACCCCGTTGCCATGTATGACACAATCTTTTGAAGACTGCGATTGGTTGGTTGTCCAAGAAGGAAAAAAGGTGATTTTAAGTATAGGGTCTATTATAAGCCTTCACTTAAGATCGCGAGTCAGCATCGTCAACTTCATCTTTGGCCGACACTGACAAAGAAAACACTTTTTTGCCGGTTTTTTGTGACAACTTTTAGCTGCTTTATTGGCAGCTGCACCCATTTTACATGAACACATCACCACCGCACCACTTTTTTTTTTTAAAGAATTTGTTGTGTGATTCATTTAATGGAAAACACATCCACTGCTAGTTGTCTAGCTGTTTATTTTAAATAAACGTAGAGCAAGTAGCTAATCAAATTGTTGCAACGACCCACCCCCTCCCCCACCACGGTTATGTTACAAACCGTCAGATTTGACTCACTTCATAATCGTGAAAATCACCAACCCTGAAACCTCTTTTTCTTCCCCAGATCAAATATTACAAACAACAACAAAAGTATTTTCCCTGCAGACATGGGGCTTTGTGAATGTTAGTAATTATTTTGAGAAAAACTGTGTCTTGGTCTTGGCTTAACAAGCAGAAATCCAACACGTGACCTGCCGCATCAAGTACTTACGCTCCCTGAGGTTGCCTTTGCATTGTTGCCCCCAGGATTCGACTAGGTGCTGCTTTCTCTTCCATGTTCCTTCTTGGGGGGTTGCTAATAGCAACAGAGAGAGTGAAGTTCTCCAACATGGTGCCGTCCATCTTCAGCACAGCCTGTGAAGCCTGTGCCTCGTTCTCATATTCCACATATGCTAAACCCTACAGAGCACACACATAAATTACTGTGGAGAGAAAACAACCTATTCCTTTAAGTTTTTGTTTAAAATGTTTGCTTTTTACTTTTAGACATGAGTAATATCAGCTTGGAGATTACTTTTTTTCAGGTATACTGGGACAGTATATGTTTTGTATTCACGTTGGTGACAGAGACCTACACACCTTGGGTTTGCCTGAACGGTTGGTGACTATCCGGACGGCTTTGATTGTGCCGTGTTCTTTAAAGAGGTCCTCCAGTGTCTCTTTAGTGCAGGAGTACGGAAGGCCCGAGATAAAGATCTTGTGCTTCTCCAATGACGTGTTGTACTTAAAAACCTGCAAGGCAGACATTGTAATAAAAATAATTAACATTATAAAAAAGCCAACCAAAGTTCAAAGAAAATGTAATAATTGTTCACTTGAACATAGGGATGATGTGTAAACAAAACAAAAAAAAACAGTAGTATACAGTCTAGATACCTTGAAATCAGGATTCTTGTTCTTGTCCACACAAGGAGACACATACATGGGCCGTCCATCCAACTCATGTCTGTCTAGTTTCAGTGCCTCAGGTACAGCAAGCCGGTCCTCAAACTGCACGTAGCAATAGCCTCTAAACACACCTTTTGGCGTATACACGAGCCGCACCTGCTCTACTGTCCCACAACCCTTAAACAATGTTCGCAGCTTGCCCTCGGGGTCTTCCAGATTAAAGGCCAAGTTACTGACAAACACACTGTTTTCTTCTTTGCGTTGCTCCTTTGACACGTCCTGGGGTTCTCGCTGTGCTTCAGGCGCTCTCTGCTGGTTCTTCCGGAAACCAGGGGGCTCGGTTTTACGCGGTGGTGGAGCTCGTCGGCCGAAAAGCCCGCTTTCCGTCTCCATGAGTTCCTCTGTGGCCGTGCTGCCAAAGTCCCCTTCCCCTCGGAGCCTCTTGGATGGCAGCTCTGCACATGTTTGATATTGTCATTACAGCCAAAGTGTTAGCTTTCACAAATGGAAATAACCTTCAATTTCTCAATTTCTCCCTCCATCCATACCTGCTTCCTCTCCCCATTCCTCCTCGCCATCTTCTTCAGCTTTCCGTTTATCCCCGGTTCTGTTTGCTTTCTGGCTCTTCTTTTGGCCTTTTTTCTCTGCCTTGGCTTTCCTCCTTTGCTCAGCTTTCTCCTCCTCTTGTCTGGCTAGGTTAGACTCTTTTATAGCCACCTGCAGAAACAGCATACTTATGGCTCATTTCTAAACATTAACAATTACATGTCTACACGGTGAGCTTTTTGGCAGATGCCTCAAACATAATAAGTTTGTGGAAAATTCCAAAAAGACTAGTTATAGGACTGACTCTTGCTCTCTGCTCATTGACCCTGTTGAGTTTGGTCCCTGTTTTTTGGACTGCAGCATCCCAGTCTTCCAGAGAGCCTGTGAGAGACAAAACCCACATAAACACTCAAAGCAAAACACCTGCATAAACAGCAGTATACATATGAAGAGTTCAGACGCAAAAGCCTCTTAGTGCCATTTGAAATTTTCTTCTAAAATGATCTTTTTTTTTATCAAGCTTGCATATTTAAGTTCAGTAATTTCACTTAAATGGCAATGAAGATTACCTATTAATTGTAATTTAAGTGAAATTACTGAACTTAAAATACACAAGCTTGATAAAAATGGTCATTTTAGAAGAAAATTTCAAATGGCATTTAGAGGCTTTTGCATCTGAACTCTTCATATACACATGAATCAAACTCACCCTCCACTCTTTCAAAGTTGAGCAGGACATCACACACATGCTCAGGGTAGTCTGATGTACATTGTACAGCTCTGTGAAGAGCCTTCCTGCAGTGAATAGTATCTCCATAGGACCTGATCAACAAGCATACAAACCATTAAAATAAATTAAAATAACCTCAACTTATTAGCTAAGGCTAAGTCAGGGGAAGCCCTATTAGCACACATTATTCTGATAAAACAAAACAAACGTTTGTTTTCATAAAATTTAATCAAGTCACGTAGTCCATGAGGGACAGATCCTAAACATCCGTTATTTGTGGTAAATAATATACTGGGAAGGATATCCAAACGTTCATCCCTATTATCCATCGACCTCAAATATGACTTATCATTTGAAACATTAAAGGGATAGTTCACCCAAAAATGAAAATTAGCCCATGATTTACTCACCTTCAAGTCATCATGGGTGTATATGATAACATTATTCTTTCAGACAAATACAATATCAGTATTTATATTTTTTATATTATAAATATTATGTTATATTTATATTTTACAATCATTTATTTAAAAAAAAAAAAAAAATTAAAAATGTACTGACTCTTCCAAGCTTTATAATGGCAGTGAATGGCCATTTCTGTTTTGACGTCCATAAAAGTACATCAAATCATCATACAAAGTGCTCCACACGGCTCCAAGGGGTTAATAAAGGCCTTCTGAAGAGAAGCCATGGGTTTCTATAAGAAAAATACCCATATTTATAACTTTATAATCTAAAATAACTAGCTTCAGCCAGATGACTGTACGCATACTACGCAAGTATGTAGGAGCATCGTAAACTTTAGCACGGTTTAAACAAATAGGGCTGTGCAACAAACTCAAGCTCTTCCTATAATATGTAGAAATCCTCCGACTTTATCTTCAACATTTTTTGACATAATATAACTCCAATTGATTTGATCTGAAAGAAGAATGTCATATACACCTAGGATGGCTTCAGGGTGAGTAAATAATGGGCTAATTTTCATTCTTGGGTGAACAATCCCTTTAACCTAGATAGATGTGTGCTATTATTAGGTGCATATCCAAGTGTTTGTGTAATTCAAGGGTAACTAAAGGGTCTACTTTTATTTTTGTAAACTCACAACATCAAGAAAACATAGGGTGTCTTTGTAAAGAAAACAAACAGGATCTGCTTTCTCTGTGAAATGGAGGGCGTCACAAAAATGAACCAAGTTTTGGTATAGGCTACTTGCCACACAGACATGACAAATATATCTATAGAAAGCATGAAATAACTCATTTTAAATGAACCCATTCAAATAGAAAACAAATACTATATGAAAGATGCATTTTTATGGAGGAGACGATGAGTCAATGTCGTCAACTTCATCTTTGCAGACGACACTGACTCCGAAAACACTAGGTTATTCATAAACTCTTAAACCACCCCCACCCCCTCAAAAGTCTAAGACTGTACACATTTGTTCCCCCTCAAATGAAAGTGAAATTCAGAATGTTTTAGTATTTGGGTTGACCCCCTTTTGCCTCAATCACAGCAAGCTGCATAAATCCCACAAGTTTGTGTAAAACCTGCTGATCACTTATCCAGCATGATTTGAGAATTATTCAAAGAGAATCTTGTTCTTCAACAGAAGCAAAAACATATGACTTGTTGCACAAACAGATGAAAATTACTGACCTTTCCAGGTTGTAATATTCCAACCACATGTTGGCATATTTTGCATTCCCTTTTGTCATTATGCTGTCCCACAGTTCACGGGCCTTCTGCATGTTCTTACAGTGTAAAGCCTGTTTGGAGCAAACAGACACAAGCAGCACTGTAACAATTGCGGACAGACTGTAGTCAGCAGAATGACATTACTTAATGGAGGATCGACAGATGCAATGGTATAGTGTTTCCTCACCTCTATCTTTGCCCAGATCTGCATTATTGTGCAGGACAGATCTCCACTTTCACTGAACCCTGAGAAGAAGTGGGACGGTAGTTAAATATTTCTTTCTACCAAGTCTGCACTCATACCTCATAAAAGCAGACAAGATACTTACTCTCTTCTACATCCTGTTTCAGGTAATCAAGGGAGCGTGCAAAAGCTGCCCGCAGCTCGTCCAACTCCCTGCTCCACTCTGCAATGATCAACAAATCACCAGATTCACTAAAATGTGATATCAGCTGTTACTGTGGACCAAAACTTGAATGTAAGAATAGATCAGAAAAAGGGGCAGAAAGAAAGAAAATCATATGGTCTTGCCTTTGCTGAAATCAACACGTCTCCTCAAGTAGTCCAAATAAGATTGCCAGATTTCTACATAATCAGTCGCCTGGATGAATCCTGCATTTAGGGCCTTTTCAAACACATCTAAGGACATATTTTTGCACGTTAAAAATGCTTCTATTCCTGCTAAAGGTTTTTCTCATTCATACATTGATTCAACATAACAGTGTTCCCACACCTTTTGTCATTATTTCATAGAGATTGCACACAAAATTTATTATTTTATATTTAGAACTGAGCATAATCTAAGAAAGTTAAATTCACTATATATAGATCTTTTCCATGACAATAGGAATCCTGTTCTAAATCACAACATTTGATGACGCAGAAATGATTGAAACGAGTACCTGTCACGGTCTGATGATCTGCCCCATGCCGCTCTAAAGCCAAAAGATAGCTCTTCCACAGGCCCATGGTCCAGGGACAGTTCCTGACGGCTCGCTCATGAGCAGATAACACTAGATCTTTTATTTTCAACTGACGATCCTGAGGTAGAACAGACATTTTTTTTCAATATACATATTTTTTGCAGTAGGTGTAGAGAGTAGGTGTGAATGACCAAGCAACATCCACCAAGAGCAGCTATTTGACTCACACAAAAATGATGGTTTAACACTTTCTGCCTGTCAATTTTAAACATTTTCAACTGAACATTTAAAAAATATAGATACCAAATGGGAAAGTTCAAAATCAGTTTCAAAGATGTCATTTTTAATAACATATCATGGATGTAACAGGTAAAAATATACACTTGTTTCAAACAAATGCAGACGAAATGAGAAAAACTATAATTTTGTTTTACAAACATGACTGTAAATTTAGGTTGAATGACTGATTTTTACAACTTAAAAGAATTGCAGAGATTGAAACAAATAGACATCAGATTCAGGATGGATGAAGAGCAAATTCACACCTGAATATTCTGTTTCGCTCAGAAACATGTTACACAATTGAAGTAGAAATACAACCAAAATTCAGATTTATCGATATGTAAAATCAAGATATTAACACAGCATTGCTTGTACAGAAAAGGTCTTCAGCCTTTTTGCCTTCCACACCAAACCCAATGAATATGCTTCAGAAAGAGCAGGTGGCGAGTGTGATGAGTAGTGAGTAATGATCATAATTCCCTGTCCAATCCACCACTGCTGTTCTCCTGCCAACCCATTTACAAGCACGTCTGCTGCTCAAAAATTACATGTGGCATCAGGCTAAAGAAGACATTCAGCAGGGAATCACTCTGTTGTAAAAGAGGTTTAATCCACAGCCAAGACAATTTGGTCTGTGGGAAATTGCCTTACATCAATAACCATTCAGTAAAATGCAAAAATGGCTTTAAAAACGGGAGAGATTAATAAAATCCCTGCTTTGCACACCCTACACCAGGGTTTCTCAAACTCGTTCCTGGAGGGCCACTGTCCTGCAGACTTTACCTCCAACCCTGATCAAACACACCTACCTTTGAGTTTCTAGTGATCCTGAAGACCTTGATTAGCTTGCTCTGGTGTGTTTGATCAGGGTTGAAGCAACTCAACTGCTCACTGCCCTTCTGTTTTTGTTTCATCAAAACTGAATGTGGATATCTGTTGAAGTATCAATAACGGTAGCAACGTTCTTTGATGCATACGAGACTCCACAGATAAAACGATAGCCGAATACTCTTAATAGACGGTGCATGGATATTAATGAGAAAGAAATTAAGATTCCATTCCACTATGGAAACAGATCCAACACTCGTTCCTAAAGTGGTGCAGGTCATTGGTTAGGTAGAAGGCTTTGGATACAATACAGCACTTTGTAAAACCAAGTAATGACCCCCTATATATCCATTAGGCAGATCAGCTATGTGACTCACAGTGTGTGGTGCATATAATTTAGTTAAATAGCATCTCAATTTAATCACCTAAGAGAGTACAAGTATGGAGACTTGATTTAATTACTTCACACATCCATAGCTGCCAGGAATTCAACTGCCTGAATGAGTTTCACTAACACACTCCAGCCCATATCCCTTAATGCAGAAGTTCATTAATTTCAGCCGTTGAATCAGAAAGCCCAAATGGACAGAAGCTGTGGCTGCTAATATGGGGAGGAGTCATTCTCTCCCCTTCTCGTTCTTATTTTTCTCCCCCTACGTGCCTTCCACCATCTCTCTTTCTGTCTTGTTAACTCACATTTTCCCCTCTCCCTCCCTCCATCCATCTGGTGAGGTGCCGGCTCTCTAATGTGTTCTCAGCTGCAACTGCGCTGTTACGCGTTAGTGGCTTGTGCATCTCATTACCATCCCATTAAAGCAATTAATATGTTCCTGAATAAACAGAGGGAGGTGTGGGGCTGGCACATGTGCAGATGCACATTCATTTTGTGAGCTGTACGAAGGGCTGTTGGGTAAAGGGGGATGTGTGCTTATGCAAGTCACTCACCAGATACGTGTTGTATTTGATCCAGAGGTCTGGCACAAGGCAGTTCTCCGCCAGTGCTCGCTCAAATATAATCTGGACACGGGCCGGATCCCCTTCCTTCATCTCAAAATCTATGTACGCTTGATACTCTGCCAGCTTTGGAGTTTCAGAGACCAGCTAGAACATCAAAAAGAACAGCATTAGAAAGGACAAAGAAGAAACAACAGTTTGAATTTAACAGAAAAAACAGGGAAATTTCATCTGTTGTAATTAAAAGATTATTGTAGAGTTTAATTATAATTAGTGACTGGGTGCTTTCATTTAAAATAAGTGCAGTGCAATTCTGTTCACTATTTAAAATTACTTCTACTTTCTGAGAGCATGGTACATTCACCACTTTCTACAGCAAACAGCACTAGTTAGGTTGAATTTGTTTTCTGATTTCAGTTCCTCTTGTAACTTGAGTGAATTATTTGTTGAATATGAAAATCTGCACAGTATAAATAATAGCATCTACATAACATGTTAATCCTTCACTGCTACACAAATAGGGTCACTCATTAGTTGATGTATTTGTCAAGTTGAGGTCTAGAAGCTTTAAAGTCAGTCTTAGCCATTTTCTTTCTCCAATGTGCTAAATGTCCAAGAAAAAAAGAAAAAAAAAAAGGTAGAGCATGACTTGATTGTGTCCACTGGGAATTAATTAAATAGTGAAAAGTGTTCAGGTTTTGCAGTCAATTATGGAGGACTGCTTCAATACCAATTTGGTAAAGCAGCCTTAGTGATGTCAGCCAAAAAGGAAATTGTCTCAGAGATGGTTTAAGCCTTTGGTGTTCGATGAAAGACTTAAAAGAAGAAACAAAAAAAACAAAAAAAATGTGTAATAAGAAAGTCAGTAAGATTAAACTGAGATGTCAGGTTGACTTCTCCTGAATGGGAGAAAGTATAGTGTTGATTAGCATATGTTTGTGGACAAAGAGCTTTCATTACCACAGATGGTTTATTCATTCAGAATCTCTAAATGACACTTGTGAAGACTGATTTTGGCTGTAAGAGGGTTACTGTAATAAATGATTGTTAAATCACAACCATTCATTTTGCATTCAATTATGATAGAAAATCAGAAAGTCAAAGGGTCTCTTAAGCAATTAGAAAAGCGCATAGTTACCAAAGCCTCCTCGTAAGGTTTGCATTTCTCCATCTGTTTCAGGGCCCGTCTGTACTGTTGTGTGACCGTCTCAGGTACGCCATCATCAGCCCAGTCAGAGTACTCCGCATACGTTCCCTCCATATCTACACAACACAATGTTAACACATAAACATGAGAAACAAAGCATCCAGGTATGTCAGCTTTAAAAAAAATTCACTGTTACTGGAAAACAGCATCTGTTCTGTTTCAAAGATGCTTTGAAATGGTCTTTCTGTTACTACTGCACTTCTCACCTATGTCAATCACCACTACAAGGCAATTTTATGACACAGAAATAGGGCAATAGAAACATGAGCCGTGCTGTACGAAAGCCCAATCTGTAATCTGGCTCTCTTAGCTGAGTGGGATGTGATCATCGCTTTCTCCACCGCATCTCCGGTGCCAAAAGCAGCCGGCAAGGAAAAAAAAAAAAAAAATGCGCACAAAACCAGACCATCTGGCTATCTGCAGGCAGCTCCTGGGTCTCCTGTCTCTAGCCTGTGTTACAGTATCTGGCGACACTGGTGTCTACTTCACAGAACCTATACTACTTGACTTTCAGAAGCGTACATGAAAGGAAACCACATGCAACGGTCAATTTTATTTGTAACTCAAGACTTAATCAATACCATCTGAGCAGATTTCACTTCAGTCTAGACATGTTATTCTCAATTTATTTTATTTCTGCCAAATTGCGCAATCTTATATTCATAGTCTAAATTCTTTCAGCATCCGTTCTCCCGTACTCTTCGGCCTGTGGATAAGTTTTTCCGATTATACATTCCAACGTTGGAAAGAGAAAGAGACAAGAAAGAATGAGAAAGTGGTGGACTGAAGGAGTGAGAGGAGAGAAACAGAGCAGCTCTCACCCATCAGAGGTACAGCGAGCTGCCGCCTGAAGAGTGTGTGTATGCGGTCGAGCTGGGCATTCAACAGCTCCTGCTGCTCCCGTGATGGAACGCTGCCGGGAGGAGGCTGAACATAAAAGAGGGGGTTAAATCACCAATACAGTACAAAACAAAACACTGCAATCGTTCAAGATATTTAAACAAATTCATACTTCTCATTACTATTCATGTGATTTCATAACAAGCATTTCAGTTTGGCAATTTTGACAGCCACTTAATGCCACGCTGATATTCTGTAATGAATCTAAGTAGGAACCCCGAGTACATACCTGTACTGTTGAGAGAATAACAATCTCAAACTCCCTGTAGGCCTCCCAGATTGAAGCTCCTTTAGTCACATGTACACCCACTGCAGTCAGTGCCCTTTCAAAGATGGATCGAACACGTTCAATCCCTCCCTGAGCTCCCATTCCCCCGATCGAGAACTGCACATATTCCAACCAGATCTCTGGACCTGTGAATGGGTTAAATTCAGATTATTGGTGGTAACGGAATGCGTTTTATAGTCAAACACTCAAATATTACACTTAGAAATGGGTTTAATTTGGTCAAATTTTGCAATGTTTTCTAAGAACTGAAGATTACGAACATAAGCCACACTTACACACATAATCGTTGACGGCCCTCTCAAACAGCTCGTAGACTTTCTCGCGTTCCGATTCGTCTTCTGTCAGGCGAATTTCATCCTTAAGCCAGTCCAGCCAAATCTCTGTTCCACCAAACATATTCAGTCAAACATAGCACGCAATAGCCATATCATCACTTGTTTGTAATACATACACATGCATTTATAGTCTGTAAATAAATACATGCACTTTTAAAATAAAATCATTTTAAAATTGCTGCCCAGTGCTTTTAACACACTCTCATTATCATGTCCAGTAAATCAATATGAATCACTATCACAATTTAAATGAATTGTTATCTGCAAGGTTGCTCAGTCCTGTTTCTGGAAAGCAACTTTCCTGGGGAGTGATGTGTATTCACTACTTAAGAACAAATTCACAAAATAGCCAGAACTCCATAAACACTAGTTGTCCTTTCACTAAAACTCTGGCTACCACACAAGGCACACAGAGAGAACAGAAAACAAAATAAGGATGTCCAACCTTCAGTGAGAGGAAAGAGTTCACTCATCTTCTGCCTGGCCTTACGCAGTCTGTGAAGTTTCCCTTCCTGCCGCAGAAGTTTGATCAGGTCCACATGGCAGTTGTAATCAAATGCGTTGATCGACAGCTGTAGAAATGGGACACATGACATGTTGTTGACTTCTGCTTTCTGAGATTCACATGGTATTTACAAAATATCATACAACTGCAATCTTGATTCACAAAAGGGGGCTTTCGCACCAGAGGAACGTATTCATTGTTTCTATAACTACTGGCGGAAGTACTCGCTTTTTGGTGTGTTTGCATCGCAGGAACTTTTGGGGGGACTGAATTAGCTCCTACTTCAGAGTAGGGTCAAACCCAGCACAATAGGAACTACCAGTGACGCAAGTGAATACTGATTGGACAAACATGTAAAACAATGGCACCCGGCATTTTTCAAAAAGCCATGCAAACAGTTTACATCAGTGGTTTGGTCCTGAAATATTTTTGGTCACAAAAAAAATCTGGCACCGACACCACCACCTTTGAATAGCAAATAATTGCACTAAAAACAGTAAGATTTTTTTCAACTGAACAACTTGCAATGAAAACACCTGCAAAAGATTAATGCCTTTGGCCCATTGAAAAATATAACAGTAAGTTAGAAAAACAATCTGAAGAGAGAAAGATACAGTGGAATTGAGGTTCATGTTGCTTTATAAAGGCAGAGCAGCAATCCAGTGTTTCCTCTAGGAATTTTTCCAGCTGTTATGTCAGGCCTAATTCCACAGGGGACAGGGGAGAGGGCATCACCCATGGGTGATTCCCATTGAACCTTACCCAAAAGTTTTATAGGCCTAATTTGTGCATCCTGTGCACAGAATGATGCGCTTGAAGCAACACTGAATCATTGCGTGCAGCGTTTCGAACTGAAAAATGCAGAAAACAAGGGGAAGATGTATTGATGCTTAGTGTATCATATCTATGCAACAGTTTATTGAGCCTTTTCTTTTAACAGTTGTAAATGTAATTTACTGTGTGCTTAAAGAACAATTCATAGTGCTCTTTACTCCAGTGTGATCTAACAGACACCCGGGAGAAAGACTCATGTTTTAGAAACAGAAATAAACTCAGTACTTTTATGAAAAAAACAAAAGACCTTTTTCTACAAGTAAAAACAGGAACATTGATCTTGGAGTGAGTTTCACCGTGTTGACTGTCATACCCGAACGTGACATGCTGTTTGGACGGCGAGTGACTGAGGAGAGATACATTTCCATTAACTTTAACTCAATGACTTAAATATTCATTAGTACCTCACATTAAGCTATTGAATGGCTCAGAAACCTTGGCATATAGTGCACAAAAACCTCATGGTGCTTTACAAATTAATGTTTTATGCATTTAGTGTGTTTAAATACATTTAAAGCCCCTAAAAGTATCCTGCATAAGTTCTACAAAAGTTTAATATCAGTAAACATGTTAAAATCCTTCAGAATAAAAAATAATCAATATTAAATTACATTTCTCAAAGAAAATGCTTAAATGGAAAGCATGAATGCAACGCTAAAGGGAGTATGCAAGGTATGAACTAAATAATGTCTTCTAAAATGCATTACTTCATCAGCACAGATTCTTGCTTTATTTTTCCCAAACATTTAACCAATATATTTGGTTGGGTGGGATGGCTAAAGATTCATCTGTAGTCTATCACGCAAGAGTGGGAGACACTGGAACAGTTCCACTTCCCACGGAGAGCAAATATCTGTAGGACTTAAAAACAAATCAGAAAATATGACTGGTTCTTGATCCACTATATTTTGCAGGGAACAAGCTAAACTTTGATCTAGGCTTTCTTAAGTATTATAACAAAACAGAAACTGGCTGATGGTGTGTAGAGATCAGACACACTTGGCAAATTTGGCATTGCAGCTGTTGCATACCAGTAGTTGTTGTTGAACAATATATCACAATACAAAAATTCAATAATGCATATCGTGGATAGTTCCCACAAAATAAAAAAATACTGTGTGAGAAAAAATTCAATTTTTACTGCTGGAGTTTTAGTGCCAGTAGTACTACATTAAACTACTATAATCTTGATTATAATGCACTGGGGGAATATGTGGGTTCTGATAATGTCAAATGTCTTATGTTACCAGTAAAAAGTGGCCGACATTATTTTAAATGTATCTAGTCAGTGAAAGAGTGCAAGAATATTCGTCTACAATAATTCTGTATTTTCAGCTTCAGAATCATGAATATTTTTATTCTGGTGTCACCATTGTCCTAGGGTTACAAGCAGCAAATCCAAATTCATTTAAATCCACAATGTAATATCAAAGTTAGCATTGTAAATTAACAGTACATTTACCATATCTTGGAGTATCGCAATAATATCGTATCGTAATTTCAGTACCGTGATATGTATCGACGTGTGACATTCATGATCTATACACCCCTTACAGGATCACATAGAAAGCTGACACTTATGCTGAAAAAAAAACATTTTAAACCAGTCTAAGCTAGTTTTCTGATCTTATAACCTGGTCAGTCATATATTAAGAGGGCGTTTGGATATTTTCAAGCTAGAAAACTAGCTGAAGAACAGTTGTATGCTATACATTTTTTAATTATTTTGTTTTAATTATTCTGATTTCTTTTGATTATTTTAATTTCTTCTATGTAAAGCACTTTGAATTGCCATTGTGTATGAAATGTGCTATATAAATAAACTTGCCTTGCCTTGCCTACATTTGTAAGTTGCTTTTATCATAAGCAACTTGCACTGCATCAAAGGTGTTGATACTTTCCTTGAAAATCAAACCCATGACCGTGCTAGTAAGTTTTTAAAAGAAACATGCAGTGCTAGCAACATAGAAAGCCCCTTTATTGAGCCACACTGGTGTTTTCATCAGTTCGTCAAATCAGAAAATCACCATCCACTCCAAAACAGAAGTCAAACCCCCAAGAGACCAGAGCAACACAAAGAATCTCAAACCAAACACGTGGACATGACAACTGTGCAACAGTATGTTCACCCTCATGAAAGCCTCCTGCTACAGCATGTGGTCTGCAACCCAAAACTAATGTGTAATAATCATGATTCAAGTCTAAAACCATCACAGCATCTAAAATGCGTCTCTCTTGACAACTCGGTTGCATACAGCTCCCTCTACATGAGCTCTATGGCGCGTGTTTGAACTCCGTGCGCACAGCACGCGTCATCAAAACACTCCAACATAAACTTTATTCTTATAGATTTTACATAAAGTCTTTAGACATGCAAGGGCACAAAGCTCCATAGACACATTTGGGACTGCATATTGGTGGAAAACAAGCAAAGAGGCAAAAGGAAGGGGTAGTTTGGAGGGATTAACGTTTATGGCACAAGTGCTCGCTAGCTCACTAAGCCTTTGCTAGGCACATTCCTCAGGAACAGATAACGTTAAGCATTTCTGTATTTTTACTCCTGGTCATGTATTTGGTATGTTGAGCATGTGTGAGCTCTCTAATAAACGGGTTCTGGTAAATATATGTAGTGAAACTCCCCAGCAGAGTCATTCGTGCCGTGTTTTGAGAGCTGCGTATGTGAGGAGAGTCGTTAGCCTCATTCATTCCTCTCACCTGCTCCTCCAGCCGCTGGATCTCTGCTTCATTCTCCCGCTCGTCCTCGGACGTGTTCTCTTCATCTTCCTCCTCGGAATGCTCAACTCCCATCCCTTCTTCTTCCTCCTCTTCCGACTCCATCTCTCGCTCCATGCCCTCAGCCTCCTCTTCGATATCTGGCAACAACGTCTGTTCTTCGTTACCAGTCTCCGCCATGTTGAGTCTTATCTGCCTGGAAACAGGGGCAGGGCTCGCGCACACAACACAAGAGCTCGCGCGAAAAACAAGGGGGCTCGTTCAACCAGAAGGCGGGGCTCGAGGGAAAAAATGGGGGCGCGTCCGGCCCCACCTACTGGAACTGGCCCCTGTCAGATGCTGTAGTTCCAACTTTCCAACTAAATTCTTTGAGGTGGATTGAGAAACTCTCTTCGTTTGTCAACATTAAATGTTTGTCACGCCTTTGTCCAATGCAGCAGACAGCGGTAATAAATTGAAATTAAAAAATATCCACATATAGTATGCATGCTTAATATAAAACATGTAATATTATTACTCATTTAAACATGCTAAATATTATATTTATAAATTATATGATTAAGTACAGGGTAAAATCGCTTCCCCCTGCTGGTTCCGTGAAAGGAAAACGCAAAGTCAAATGACATCTAGCTCCACCTCTCTAGACATCAAGGTTAGAGCTAGATAGGGCCAGTTTCACAAAGCTATTTTAGACCGGTCTATGGTGTTAGACAAGTCTAAAATTAGCTAGACTTGTCTAATGTAAGTTTAAAAAAAATAAAGTCTGACTTAATTTAGACAAAAAAAAAAAAAAATAGACACCTTAACCCCCAGGCTAACTTAAGACTCTGCTACCTTGGCAAACCAGCAGAAACAATCAGTTAGGCTACTTTAAACAAACAGCTAAACGATAAGGGAAAATGGCTCATAATTAGTGGTTTGCTGACGACGTTATGGAGACTATGAGAAGAAGGGAAAAGGTTTTTAGGGACCACATAACTTGTACCATGTTTTGTATCTTTTCTGTGCATCTTTAACGGTCGGATTAACGTTGTTAAAAGTCGGAGCAATCTCAAATGAAACATTTCTTATTGTTACTAAATTTTCCGCTAAATTTCACCAGTAAAATGCCAACAAACACATATTTTGCGCTGGGGTAAACTGCACTGTTCGGTTGGATCTGTCTGTGGGTTGGATGCGCATACTCGATCCGCCATGTTTTTGTTTTTTTTTTTGTTTGTTTGTTTTTTTAACGTGTCTTATTTTACCCAGAATGCATTGCAATGTAGTCCTAGTTAAGATAGTCGGAGTCTCTGTGCTCTGTGCAACCATAGACTGTAAAAGTGTGCAACGGTCTGATTTAGATGTCTATCTGAAATCTGTCTATCTAACAGTTACTATATCTATTCTAAGCCATAGTCAAAGTCTATCTTTTGTGAAACCGGCCCCTAGTCCAGCTCTATAATGTCAGCTCAAAATCTATAATGTAGAAATATAAAGGTTTAAATATTACTTACTTATATATTTACACAAACAAAAACATGAATATGAGCAATGCAGTGAATATGGTTGCATATGGTTGTTGAGTGCTGTGCAAAACAACAGTGAAATCAATTATAATGCAGAAATTATAGAAAGGTAAAATGTATAATATATACAGACAGTTTTAAAAATAACTTGTGTAAAATATTTCACAATTGTATAATTTGTTTTTCGGTAAAGCGCGCCCCCTGTCAGTGAGTTGCAGCATCAGTAGTCAGTCATCATGGCGTTAGCAGCAGCAGCCAAGCGCTCTGCAGCCTCTGCACTTTTCACAAGATCATTGTCATTACCAGAACTCAAATCCGCCTACTTTTATCATAAAAAGGTAAGTCTCACTTCTTGTCTTACGACTGACCATCAATTGATACTTTAACTAGGATTTATTCATTTGTAGTCCTTAATGTTTGAGGAGAACAACTTTGTTACAGCGTGTTTGCTAGCTAGGCTAGCTAATGTCAGATAACTGCGCATGTAAACAAACCAGCAGAACATTGTACGTTAAAGGTATTCAGCAGTATATTTGAGTATAGGAATCATGTCATCGGCTGTTTTATGTATTTTTGACTGAGTTAAAATTACATTCATACATATTTATTTACAGATAGTTTCATAATCCACTTGTATAACTCTCCTACAGACTCATCGGTGATGTCGTTCAGTATCTTAACTGTGCCACAGGTTAATAAGCCTGTGTATTATTAGCTTTCTAAGTACACAAAATAATTACCAATAAATATCAATAATCTGTTATTTTATGTTGTGAAGGTCACTGTCATTATCTGCCAAGGGGACTTTTTTTCTCATTTTATGTAAATTGTCATTCTCACCAGTCCTCAGATGAATTGTTTTTGATTGTTAAATATGACCAGGATGTGATCATGTATTTTTCTGAAGGTGGTGGACCATTATGAAAACCCTAGAAATGTTGGTTCCCTGGACAAGAATGCCAAGAATGTGGGCACTGGTTTGGTGGGTGCTCCTGCATGTGGGGATGTAATGAAACTACAGGTAAGACCTTTTTTCTTTTAAATTTTTAGTTATTATTTAAACATTTTAAAATATTGAATTATATAAATGTATTACATTTACATAATTGACTTGATTCTTTATTATACAGGTTCAGGTGGATGAGAATGGAAAGATAACAGATGCCAGATTCAAAACATTTGGCTGTGGCTCAGCCATTGCTTCCAGCTCACTGGCCACTGAGTGGATGAAGGGGAAATCGGTGAGTCATTGTGACTCAACATTTACAGTGTGATCAGATTATCTCATTGGGCTCCATGGTTTTTTTGTTTTGTTTTTTTTTTTCCTCAAATGTTCCTACAATTGTAATGACCACTTTTCCTTGTTCAGATTGATGAAGCCCTGAAAATCAAAAACACTGAGATTGCCAAAGAACTTTGTCTACCACCAGTCAAACTACATTGTTCCAGTAAGTGTATTTAAATGTTTTTTTTCAGCTTGCAAATATATTGATGTTATCAAAATAAAGACTCAAATGCTGTTTTTATAATTTCATTATTATTATTTTTCTGGCAGTGCTTGCAGAAGATGCAATTAAGGCTGCATTAGCAGACTACAGGCTCAAACAGAAGGACAACAAGGAGACGTTGGCAGAGGCTCGAAATTAATGTCCTAATTCACCAATGAATCACTGTTACCCACTCTTGTCGTAACTCAAAAATGGTGTCGTTTAATTTCCTGACTGAGGTTGCAATGAACATAATAGCCAGTGTAATCTATCATTACTACTATATGTGTTCTGCCTTAGCATTTATGGTTTGAAGTGGTTTGCATTGACAGACTTTGGGGATCTTTGGATTAAAGTTTGTTTTCTGTATCTTTCTGAATCACGCACATTCGCTATAAACTTTATTTCCAGAAGATACTCAAGATACGTCCCTCATACTCAAATATTATATGTATACTACTAAAATGCTTGTAAATGTATTCTCATACACTTTATAAAAAGGATAGTATGGATTTTGAAAAAAAATCTTATTAGCATTAGAATTAGCAAGAGGGTCAGTTTAGTTTTGGCAGTGATTTATAAGCAAAAAAAAGTGACACCAAAAACCAAAAGATATCTGGGCTTTGATGCTGTATTATTTCTTGTAAAAACTTAATAAAGTTCTAGATGTTAATGTTGCATCATCCATTGTTTTGCATTATTCTCTACATATTTTTCTGCACAAAAAAAAGTTGTCTGTAATACGTGTTATGAATTTGTACGAATGCCTTCTTGAACCTGTGGAAACGGAGCAACTCTCAAGTTTCGGAGCAGAATGTTCTTCAGTACCAAAAGCACTGTGAGCATCAGCAGTCCTGTAAGCACACAAAGGACAGCCAGGACAGCAATAAGCGCTGGCTCACTGGACTGTAGTATTGTCCGAGGAGTGAATTCCATGTCTCTAGTTGTGGTCATTGAACCAGTAGTAGCTGATGCTCCTGATTGCTGAACTGTTGAATTCTCCACACAACCAGGTTCCTTTTCTGTGACTGGACTGTTGGGTATCTGGGTGTGCTGAGGTCTAAAATTAGTCAAATTTAGCAAGAGGCAGTCTTCGTAGCTCAGTCTCTCTATAGTGGGCTGGTCTGACCCAAAGAAGGACCTTGATATTGTGCTCTCGGGTAGTTGTAAAGATTTTTGACATCGAAATGAACTTGTGTTGCATGCAATATCAGATCTAACCAACATCAGTACACTTGAGCTCTGATCTATTTGGCTTTCAACCACTTTTCCAGATTCTGTGGTTGTATTCACAGACGACATTCTCTCAACTGGCTTAAAAAGTTTTGGACAGATGGCCATCACCGACAGAGTTAATAGCAACTTGTGTGCAAGGTGTAAAGGAGCTGTACATACTAGATCTGATGCCATCCGTAACCTGTCCATCAGAAGCCACCTATAAAGATACATGATGTCACACTCACAAACCCACAGGTTGTTGGCTAGTTCCACGGACCGGAGACGGGACAATCCATCAAAAGCCTGCTCGGGTATAGAGCGTAAACAGTTACTGTTAATCTTTAACACTTGTAAGTTCACCAACGCACCCAACGAAGACAGATCTAGGGCAGAAATGCAGTTCGCCGACACGTCGAGGTGCGTCAGCGAAGAAGGTAAGTTAGGTGGCAGACGAGACAATCTGTTCCCCTTAAGAGTCAAGGTCCTCAGTTTGGTCAGACCTAGCAGCGCCCCTGGCTGAATCGCTCGTATCCGGTTATCCTCCAGGTCCAGGCGTGTGAGGTTCCCAAGCTGCCTTAGAGATCCAGCTGTGATGTAGGTGATCTGATTCTCTTGAAGCTGAAGGGTCTCAAGACTTGGCGGCAGCCCCCGAGGGAAACGGACCAGCTGGTTGTGGCTGAGGCTCAGTTCCTGCAGGCCCAAGTACGGCTGGAACACGTTATCCACATTGCAGAGCCGATTCCGGGCTACGGAGAGGACGGCGGTGCTCAGGGGGACAGAGCGAGGCAGAGTACGTAGACCAAGAGACTCACACAGAACCAGAGCACCAGAATGGGGACAGCAGCAGCCGTTGGGACAGGGTGACACAACCAGGCCGGCAAAGAGAGATGAACAGAGATACAACAAGAGACAGCAGAGACGACTAGGACGCATGGCTCACTTGAGGGAAGAAGATTAAGAGGGATGGATAAGAGAAAGAGAAATGAGAAGTTAGTAACTGCTTTTCTTTTACCGCAAATGAATCTGTTGAACAAACTTAATTACCATGATGGACTCTGCGGTTCCTCCAGGTTGTATTTCCTTTCATGTGCGACGCATTATCAAATGTGTTACTTAGGGATACATAGGGATGTGGTACTCACCATTGTTGCCCATTTTCTGCTGACCCCTCGCTTTCACCACTTTATCTGCTTCACGTCCTTAACCTCTTTCCTCTTGTCCCTTCCAGAGAACGGTCCGTGCTCACCCTGAAAATTCTGGGTAGCAGCCCATCAAACTTTAATGGCAGCCTTAAGGTTTTGAGTTACCGGTTTTGTATCTTCTTCTCAATGTAAATTAACTGGGCACTCCAGTTGCTTTTCCCATGACACAGCTGCACTGGGTTCGTAGAGCAGGTTTCTGTTAGGAACCATTCTGTGGACGTAATGTGTTATTTTATCATCTGCAGAGCAAAACTAGTTTAACCACAAGTAAACTGTACAGTTATGTCAACCATGGCTGGCCAAAATCATATTTAAGTCAAAATTGAATCATTTGGGAGTGATGAGAGCACATTTCAGTATCTTTTTTTAGCTCCTCATGGACAAAAAAGGGGAGAAATGGAGCTACGGCTCTTTTTAGTGGCTCAAGTTTCTCATTAAGGCTTCACTCGTATCTTTGATGTTTACTCTTTGGTGACAACATGCCAAAGTACTAACACTTGGCCTTGCGCCATGGCAGTGGGGTTTTAATTTCAGGTATGTGGCTAATTTGCATTTAGCTGGCTATTAATCAATGATAGGCTGATAGCATCACTGTAACAAAATCTGCATATCTGCATAGCTAACTGTTGTGAGCATTGTTTTTACTGAGAAATAACTTGCATGGAGGAATTCAAATTCAACTTGGATATTCTATATTGAGTATATGCATTCGGTTTCACAGATAAATCTTCAGCCTAGTGAAAAATGCATGTTTGGGCTGTTTCAACTGAATACAACTTGCACTGACATCTTAAAATATGCCAGTACCATTGTTTTGTCTCCAGAATTTTTTTTCTTCCTATAAGGCAGTTTTTATGAAAGGCAATTAAATGTCCCAATTGAACAAAGGCTCAATCCTGGCTTAATCAAAACTCTGTCTGTGGAACCAGGATATGAACATTTTCATCAAAAAGTTTTAATACAGCATAACATAAAAATAAAAAAAGTCTGCTTCTGTCACAACCAGTACATTTCCATTAAGGCCTGATATTTCCAGATCTGTCTGACAAGCCTATTGGAATAAGCTTCTGAAATATTGATTGGATCTTGTATGGATGTGACAAAAGCTCTGTAGCTGCCGCCGTTATGCTCTGCTGGGCTTCTCGAGTTTCATATGCTTCAGCCAAGCCAACACAATTCTTTTGACAAACCACACCATTCAAGACAAACAGAGAGGACAGAAGGCTGTTTGTCTGATATCTAATCTATTGAATACAATTTTATTAAATGTATATATATTTATACTTCTGGTCTCTCTATCGAAAACATATTACAGTAAGTAAGAACTGTTTTTGTTTTTTTGAAAGAAAGTAATACTTTAATTGAGCAAGGATACTTTAACTTGATCAAAAGTCACAGTAAATACATTTATAACGTTAAAAAAATGTATTGCCGTTTCCACAAAAAATGTTAAGCAGCACAACTGTTTTCAACATTGATAATAAGAAATGTGTCTTGAGCACCAAATCATCATATTAGAATGATTTTTGAAAGATCATGTGACACTGAAGACTGGAGAAATGCTAAAAATAGAGCTACATGCTAAAAATGTAGCTTTGCCATCACAGAAAAACAACCAAGTGTATTAAAATAGAATATTTAACCACAAACAGCTGTTTTAAATTATAATAATATTTCACTATATATATATATATATATATATATATATATATATATATATATATATATATATATATATATTGTATTTGTGCTCAAATGAAAGCAGCTTTGGTGAGCATAATGGATTTCTCAAACATTTATAAAATCTTACTGACCCCAAACATTTGAACAATATTGTATCTGTATCAGAAACAATGTATTTATTTGGAGCAGAGCAGGAGGGTAAGTGTTTGGAGAGTTTATTTTCCTTTTGGAAAAATCATTTAAACATACACCTGACAAAAATCAATTAGTAATTCAGAAGTTATTCAATTCAACACTGAGAAACTGAGGAAAGTTTACATAAAATAACAGTCTTGTACAAAACCTGACAACATCTTCAGAAAATACAGCATAAGTTATGGGTTACACTTACCATGCATAGATATTTCATGTGTAAAATATAAATCAAAATGAAAAAGAAAAGGTTTGAAAATACATTTTCTCAAGTCTCTCAAAACTAGTGATTCACAAAATAATTTCAAGTTTGTTTTTCATATGAATAGTAAAACTGTTAATTAGTTGTTTTTTAATTATTTTAAGCAAAATCATTTTTAAAGAAACTAAATAAGTTGAACAAACATTTTTCACTCTTCCTCTGATGAGTACATATAGAGAACACAAACCAAAGAGAATGAGGGCATCATATCTACCAAAAGATTGAAATCAAGGTCATTCCTGGCCATTAAAGAAAAAGCTCTCACGCTGGGGTGTGATTGGCCTTTCTGAGGTGGCACGTACAGACCATTGGCTGACTGGAAGTGGCGTTTGAGGTGGTTGGCTGAGGCTCCACTTTCTTCTTGGGCTCATCTTTCTGCATCTCCACCTCTTCAACATCCTCCACCTTTTGGACCTCTTTCGGCTTGGGCCGGGGGTCTTTTCCTTCCTTCTCCCCCACCAATGCTTTAGTAGGTTCTCGTAGGTTCTTCGCAGCGGTCGTCTTGCCGTCCTGGATCTGACTATGAGGTTTCTCCATTGCTTTACTAGGTTGGCTCATGTATTTCCTGGGTGAGTAGGTCTTCGGAGGATAGTATGCCTCGAGCTTGCGTTTGTGGCTCATCGCTGAAGCACAGCAGACGATGAAAATGATAACTACCAACAGAGAGGTCACGACAATGATGAGAAGCAAGTTCTCCTTCAGGAAGTCCACCACCTGGTTGAAGATGAAGTCTTTGATGCGAATGAAAGTTGCCGTTATGTTGGGAGATGGCGAAGGAGATGGGGGTACGTGGGTGGTACGAGCAACGGGGAAGATGAGTTCGGGTTCGTCCCCGCTGCCCTCCATGGAAACGTTGAACGGGGCCGGCTTGGCGAAGCACACGCTGCCCCAGAGAGCAGTCAAGAGAAGACAGACAAAGCGCAAAGAGAGTGACATGCTTCCTCAAAAGACCTGTAAGAAAATGGACACAAATGTGGCCTTTACTAGTCATTCCTAAACTTGTGCAAGTGTAAGTTGCACTTGTGTGTCAGTGCAAGTACTAGCCTTTACTAGAAAAAGGATCTGAGCATTTTTATGTTTCATCAAAGTGGTTACAACAGGGGGGGGGGGGGGTTACAGTAAGTTATACTTTGTAAAATAAAACAAAAATACATAATAATGTATAATAGCTTAAAGTAGCACTATATATATATATATATATATGGTATTAACATGTTTTTTTTAAAATACCTTATATCATGTAAATATTAATATTCAGTACCATGGTAGTAGCATAGTAACATAAGTATTATTGTTATTTGATTACATGTAACGTACAATCTGCACTCTTAAAGGGATAGTTCACTTTTTTGAAATTAATTTTTGGTATGTTTTAACTTACCTCAAGGGCATCCAAGATGCGTAGGTTTCTTTGTTTGATATTTTTAGGTCAAACCGTTCTTGTCTGTCAGTCATATAATGGAGGTATATGGGGTCCACCTCAAAGAGCATGCACAGAGATGTCCAAATTAAACATGATTTAATGACTCGTAAATGTAAGTACACATTGATGGCCTAAGACACTAAACGAGCTGTTTGTGTGAGAAAACGAACTGTATTTATATTGTTTTTACCTCTTGTAACCACAGCCACGTCCAAGTGATCTGAGGGCACGGGCGCTTCGGTCTGCGCAAGCGGCGGAAGTAATCTCTTGCATGGTTGCGAAAAAAAATTTAACGTTGTCTGTTATATCAAATTCGTCTTCCGTTGCAATTTCCTGTATATCTAAATATGTTTAGATCTTCACAGTGAAGGGTAAGACTTCTGAAATCTCTGTGTAAACAATGAGTGATGTACACACAAGAGAGATCACTTCCGGGGCTTTCCAGTGCTTGTGCAGACAGAAGCGCCCTCGCCCTCAACCATATAAAAACGATGTAATTATTGTTAGTTTTCTCACACAAACCGCTCGTTTCGTGTCTTACTTAGGCCATCAATGTGTACTTACATTTACAAGTCATTAAATCATGTTTAATTTGGGGATCTCTGTGCATGCTCTTTGAGGTGGACCCCATAGACCTCCATTATATGACAGACAGACAAGAACGGTTTGACCTAAAAATATCAAAATTGAAAATACTGTGATAAAGGCACCTACATCTTGGATGCCCTTGAGGTAAGCTAAAACATATCAAAAATTAATTTCAAAGTGAACTATCCCTTTTAAAAATAATGGTTCTTCAATGGCATCTATGGTCCCATAAAGAACTTTTAACATCCAAAGAACTTGCATTCCACAAAAGGTGGTGGCAAAGTTTCTTTAGATTTTTTAAAAATGTTTTTCACACAAATGAACAAAAAAGTTATTAAAAAAAAAAAAATCACTGATTTTTCACGGTTCTCCTAAGTCAGACATCACTGCAAAAACTCCCGTCGGAACCTTTTTTTAAAGCGTGAACATTTTTCCACCTTCAGTAAATGTAAAGAGACATCTAGATGGTCAGCAGTCTAGCTACACGCAGAGAACTACTATCGGTATTATCTAAATCTTGGGTTTTCTTTGAGTAACAGGAAGGAAGCTGCATGTATCAAACTACACAAAGCACATTTTCGTGTTTCTGTTTCTTCGCAGGAGAGGAGCTATTCCTGTTATATCCAGTCATTACTTATTTGGGGTGGAGGCAGAGGGAGTCCAGGCCTAGTTTGTAATTTCCCTGCCTGGCTGATGCCACCCACTCACCACAGAAAAGCAAAAGCAAGGCCAGATATATATTTGTGAGGGTGCAGCAAGGAGTGGGACAGCCGCAGCTCACAGGCCTGTATTTACAGCCCAGCTGCAATGAGACAGGCCAGAGACCAGTGAGACTATTTCTGCTCTGCGCAAGAACATATAATGTTCATACGTGCGTCATGTTTCAGAAACACTGTATATTATAGGCAGAATTTATTACATTTTTCATATTAGTTTGTCAGAAAGAGAAGCCATTTTAACCACTACACTTTTAAGTTGCTCTTAGAAGGCAAGAACAGGGAATAGGGAAATTCCCAAATGAACACCACCAAAAATGGCAGTGGAAAAAACAACAACATATTGAGTATGATCTAATAGTCATCTATTAAAAACTTTTACTTCTTTAAAACTTAAAATAAAACATTTCCCCTTCAGTGCCAACCACACTGACTAACTCTCTGACAACATTCTGCAAATAAGGTATTACACTCCAATATCTCAGCAGTGTGTAACAAGAATGTTACTGTAATCAAGAATAAGTATCTAAATAGAATATGTGGTATCTTTTGCATAGACCACAGCAAAAACCAAATACAAAAATCAATATGAGAATGAATTAAGAAAAATAGCATTTCAGATTAAAAAAATAATGTATTGATTTTTGAAAATCAGATTGTTAAATATTGGCCTTTGCTAGCACAGCATTAGACAACATGAGAAACTTTATTTTATGTAAAGGGTAAATGAAGGTCAATAGAAAATGTAACAAAGGGGTAAAAAAGTAAACACTCAAGACACAAAATATCATCATCGAACCATCACAGGTTATATATAGTTAATGTGATGAATTACGTTAGTTAACACATGACTGGGTTATAGAATTAGCAAAAAGATGGTTCTAATAATCTTGCAGATTTTATATTTTGTATTTAAAACATACACATTCTTATACACTTTTTGATGCTACGATATTAGGAAAATATTAAGCTCATAATTAAAAAGCATTTTTGAGTGACACTGACATTGTAGTGTGCCAACAAATGAATTATGAATAATGTGCAAGATATCCTGTCAGTGAAGGAAATATAAAAATACTCACTGCTCGTCTTACTTCCGTTCTCTGATCCAATTTTACAGCGACACCTCAAGTTAGGCACTTGAAGGTAGGCAAAATTAATAAAGACAACAGTTGTAAAGGAAAAAGCTGCCTCTGTGTTGTCCTCAAATGCTTATGGGAGCTTCTGGCCATGTGGGTTTTCCTAAAAAAAAAAAAGATAATTGCACAAAGACATTCCCCTCCTCTCTCTCCATCTCCTCCCTTTTTCTGTCCTTCTCTTTCTCTCCTCTTGAACACATGGAAACATTTTAACATTTTATCACTGTATTCTTTCACAGTTTTATTTTTACCTGCTCAGCCTTTGATTGGTCAAAAACAGACTCAATTTGCTTTGTTAATTCAGTACAATTATTAGTGCATACTTTTCCAAATATTTTTTTTAGCTTCACAATCTTTGCTCCTTTTCAGAACCTTTTATCCAAATGTTGTTAATAATAACAATGTTCTGGTCAAATCTGGTATGTACACTGTAAAAAATTATCATGTAAAAAAAAAAAACGGTAAACCACTGGCAGCCGTGGTTTCCAGCATCATACTGTAACTATACGGTGTGTTACTGTTTTTGTGTTCGAGCATATCACTGATAAATTCAAGTTTTATACTATAGCTGACAATACGGTATTTAGCTGCTAATTTCAAAAACAGTAACACACCGTATTTTTACATTATGATGCTGGCAACCACAGCTGCCAGTAGTTTACAGGTTTTTTTTTACAGGATTATTTGCCCAATTTTCACTGCCCAATCTATTCCCAATGAACAGAATCAAGAAATTACTGTACATCACATTGTGGAAGTAAAATGGGTTGGATACAACAATTTACACTGACTTTAAAGTTGATTTAACATTTATTAAACTAGTTGGGTATACCATACCCATACCAACTTTATTTGTTT
Organism: Pimephales promelas; assembly: GCF_016745375.1. Next base: position 6,933,997 of record NW_024121876.1, on the reverse strand, counting down.
AACACTTCACAACAACCAAAGTTGACCATAGTGCTGTACAGAAAACATAAATGTACAATTAATAACCCTACATTCATTAATAACAAAAATTTTATGAAGTCGACATCTTGCTAGGTGTCAAAAGCCAAAGAGAAATGATGGGTTTTAAGAAGGGTTTTTAAAACAGGTAAAGAAGAGGCCTGCTTAACATGGGTATAATTGGGTTAACAGTGCACAATGACTTTCATGTCATTTTGCACAACATTCATCAGTTAGGTGCTTTAACGCATTCATACTAGCGTCGACAAAGTATAGAATGTAAATAGAACATATAATTAGCTATACCGCATAAAATATATACAAAAGTACCACAATATAAAACCAAAGAAATTAAAGGTGAAAACAGAAGAAAAAAAAAAACTGTTGCTTTTCTCATTGCTAATCTTTAATTGACACGATGGAAAGTGTGTAACTTCAGCACAAGAGCAAAACATTTTTGGGAACTTGTGAAAGCATATATTTTATGTAAATTTGCAATGATAACATGTTATATTCAGACTGTGATAATCTCCAAAATCACGCTGTTCAAGAAAATTATACAGCGCTGGTTGAACCACAGGCAGGAATAGAATACATTCAGCAGTATGTCCTGCCAAACCTCACTAATGCCTGAGCTCCTCGGAGAAAGTAGCATTTCTGGAATGATTACATTAAAAGATTCAAACATGCAAAAACAATTAAAATATAAATGTTCCACTGATTAAATAAAAGATAAAAAAAAAACTTAAGACATGCATACATTTATATATACTCTTAGAATAAAAAAAAAAATCCCTTTTTTAAAATCCATACAAGTACAGTATGAAAGACGGCTATAGTTAAAGGGGTAGTTCACTTTTAAAAAAAACTTTTGCTGATAATTTACTCACCCCCATGTCAGCAAGATGTCCATGTCCAAAAGAAATTAAGGTTTTTGATGAAAACATTTTAGGAATTTCTCCATATGATGGACTTCATTGGGAACCAAATGGTTCAAGATCCAAATGAGAGTTTCAGTGCAGCTTCAAAGGGCTTTAAATGACACCAGGCAATGAATAAGGGTCTAATCTAGTGAAACGATCGGTCATTTAAAAAATAAACAAAAAAGTTTAAGTTTTATAAGCATGTTCGCCTTGCTGAACTCTTCTGTTTGAGCTCATTAATCAAAACGAACAAATCTTTTTTCGAGTCATTTCATTCGTTGAATGAACAAATTGACTCGAAAACATTCGTTCATTTTGATGAAAGAGTTCGAACAGGAGAGTCACAAACATGCATCACAGAACATTTGTGCTTATAAAACTTATTTATTTTTGAAATGACTTATCGTTTCGCTAGATAAGACCCGTATTCATCGTCTGGTGTCGTTTAAAGCCCTTTGAAGCTGCACTGAAACTCTCATTTGGACCTTGAACCGTTTGGTTCCCATTGAAGTCCATTATACAGAGAAAAATCCTGGAATGTTTTCATCAAAAACCTTAATTTCTTTTCAACTGAAGAAAGAAAGACATGGACATCTTGGATGACATGGGGGTGAGTAAATTATTAGCAAAAGTTTTTTTTTTTAAAAAAAAGTGAACTACTCCTTTAATCCCAAAATATAAAAAAGCACAACCAATCTAGATCATGCTAGAAAACATGCTATTTACATCAAATGGTTGTTTCGAAAGGCACTTCAAAGCCAGTGAAGACAACCAGTAGCACAGATATGCTGTGACATAACTTGATTTTTTTGACAGTGCAAACAATTCTAGAGCTGGGTTTCTGTCAAACCTGAGCACTGACTTAAAACCAGTGTTAGAGTAAACATTTCCACACAGTGCACACAGCAGGTGAAAGGTTTAAACTTCTAAAGAGGGCCCTCAGTATCAGGAAGAAAGCTGTTTAGAGTAAGATTATCTCCGTCAGGATCTCCATCCTCAATGTTCGGGATCAGTGCTCCATTACTTTTGGGGTGTCGCCTTGGCTTTGGAACAGGGTGCTCTGTATCATTCATAAGGGCAGAAATGCAAACCATCTCAGTCTCCTGGAGAAGATGCGCCTTGTGCCTGTATTTGTATCCCGAAAGTTTTGTAGCCAGACAGATGGTGCTGACGATAAAGATGGTCGTGAAGGCAGCCATCGCGGCAATGGCAATGAGGCACCGACTCACAAGTCTGTCATCTTGGGAAGAGGCAGAGGAACACGAGTGGGTCGTTACCGTGGTTGATTTTCTAGTGGCCATTGAGATAACAGCTGTGGTACGTCTATCCGTATCTGTGGACGTTCTCGCTGTCGTTTGCTTCTCTGTTACCTTGCCTGGCTCAAGCGATGCAGGAAATGTGGGGGCAGAACTTCCTGCTTGTGAAATGTGTCCATGACTATTACTTATTGTGGGAAGTTGGGTGTACAAAGTACTCTCGTTATCTGATGTCTGGTAGACTGTCAGGTTCTCAGTTCCTGCAGAGTACTTCTGTTGGGTGTGGTTCGAATCTGGAGTACCACGGTAATCTGTAGTTGCAGAGACATTTAAAGCCAATGGACCAAGAGTCGTGCTACTTGTATTCTCAGCTTCAGCTACACCTGTTGTACTGTGTGTGACGCTACTGTTTATCGATGTTGTGTTGTGACCAGTTTCCCTTTTCATCCTAAGATATCTTGATGTAACCAAACTACTCAAAGTCAGCAGCAAAACAAGAACTGGTAAACACCCAAGTCTGTTAGTCACCATCGCCATCTGCACACACAAAAAAAAAAAGACAGAATGTTGCAATAATTCTTTTGACACAAAATATAAAAAAAATTCACAAGCATACTCGTATATTGGTAATTCCTCTTCAGACATTAAGCTTATTCAGTGGAGAGGAGGAGAACAAAACAATATTGGAAGAACAGGTTGTCGTAACATTTAAACATGTTGCTCATACTTTTGCAAGCTCATGTGGCTGTTTGTGACTCTAGCATGTGGTTGGACCATTTGGCTGAAATACTTCCTTTTAACTGTTAAGTGTAATTGTTGTATTCTTAACAACACTTTACAACTCGACTTTAAATATATTACAATTACTGTCATGGTAAAACTTTAACAATTTTCTTGTCGATATTCACCTACTCTCCACAGTTTGAAAAAATAAATAAACCACAAATTCATATAAAAATAGCATCTTATTTTAAAGACAAAGCAAATTGACAACAAAACTACGTACCATCGGTTTCTACTCCCGAAAGGATCTTGATCTGCAGTTCGATTGAAAAATCAGCTCCCCTCACACACTCAAAATGCAGGCTCAAACCTACTCAATGCACAAATACAGGAAGTCAAACCTCATGAAGCGTTAGGCTAAAGCTGGTTCAAAAACTCTGACGCAAACACGAATGAGCAAGAGATACTTAAATATCACATCTCAGTTCCTAAAACAGTAAGGTACAACTTTTAACCAACCAACCAACCTTGCTTCCACAAAGAGAGGTTTTATAATTAGAGAAAAAAAAGAGAGAGACAAATGCCAAAATTTCTGTTTATTTCTTTTTTTATTTTCCTGGTAAGACTCTTTATACTTAAAGCAGATGAATGAACAAAAATGGAAGAGTTATGCACAGAATTGAATTTCTAGATATCCTTCCTTTCGAATTTTATCATTGGACAGATAAAAGGCTCACAGTGTGCATGTTAAGGATGGGGCAAAACGGGGGGATTCCTTAAAATCATCAAACTCCAAATGATGGACAAACACCCTCAAGAAACAGCCAAAGAAAATAAAGGAAAATGAAAACTAAAAACATTTATTTACAAAGCATCGAAATCAATCACTACCATCCAGTTTTCTTCCTGCATTCTTTTTTAACCTACTTAAATCCCTTTTCACTTTATTCATTCGCTCCTTAGAAACCACACACTCGACGGTGCATCACAGATGCCTCCTGAGGCCACTTAAACACTCAATATGGATTCATCACACATCCTGAAGTTGATCAAGCTTGGCACATCCGTACCCACACGGTCCCTACGTTTTCAAACCTTTCACTTTAAAACCTCACCCAAAAGAGAGAGAGAGCAAGAAGAGCAAATGCAAATGACAGAGGTATTGAGATCTGAAGACTCGTTTGAAATGAACAACTTGTACTCTGTTGGTTCTGAGGAGAGGTGGAGGCTATTTTAGACTAAAAAGCATGTGCAGAAGGAAAGGTGCTTTTTCGAACCAAGAAAGAGGCACTAGGGAGTGATACAGAAATGAGATCTGTCGAAGCGTCAACATGAAAACCACAAGAGAACATTCTGACGTAGGATGTAGCCGAATCACAGTTTCCTCTCTTGCAATGAAAAAAATGCATAACCAAACTAAAAAAGAAAATGTCATCACCTCAACCTTGTGGCACACGTAATTCAGCCGTAAAAAAAAGGACCATCTATAGACGTGAACCGCCCCTTGAGAGAATTGGTTCTGCTTGGCTAGGAGAGCGCTGTAGACATCTTTACATAGACATAGCTTGTCGCAAGTTGACATTAGGAAAAGGAAGTCAGTCATGACACATTTTGCTGGTCGTCACGGTCTATAATGCACAGCAAACACATGTACAGACAGACAAAGCTGTTGAACTGAAAGTTTGGTTTCTGAGATGGTATGGACGACACAACTGAAGATGAGATTTGAAGGAAATTAGAAAGCAAAGCAAACCTAACCGTTTCTTAGACCTGAACAATGCCTGACTGGAACAAAGTCAGAGTAAAAGCGATCAAGCCGGTACACAAGATTTGCTGCTAAAGCTAATGCTATTCTGAGCTCATATCCTCATGTTTTGCTTGCATTTACCATTATGATGGACAACTGCTGCCATCAAGAAAGTGTTTGGAGTTGTGAGAAGAGTACACAATAACTGTGTTCATAGCAACCACCAGAACCAGAATTATTTCGCTTATTTTCCTAGTTACTATTTTTATACATACATGGGTACCTGAATAACAAAGAAACATCTTTAGTGGAATATTTTAGAGCACCTGTATTTGTTTTCCAGTAATGTTTTGTAAACTTTTCCCAATTTTCAACTTTTACATGTTTGCCAGGTTGATTAAAATCTTTATTTTTTTCTTTAGAAAGACACCTAGAACATTGACAAATGGTTCCAGTGATTTCCTCTCCTTGCATTACTAGCATATTGCTTTGTCCCTTATAAGTACTGATAGAAAAGCTAGTCAAATACTGTCAGGGAGGTGAATAACTCCTCTATAAATTTGGCAACTCAGAAGGGCGAGAGAGGAACTGCAATAGTGAAGCTTCAAACCTTGAGCTCATCAAGTTTATGTAACTGCTTCATAATGCAATTTTCTTGGTCACAATTTTTAATAAGAAAAACAAAACAAAAACTTAAGACCATTCAAGAAAACCAGATAAAACACAGCCTTTGCAGAAAGAATTGGAGTGAGATTTGGAGTAAAAGCTAAACGGGTCAAATTTTGAAATAACGTTTGTAAGTTTGCCAAATGGCTATGAGGTGTAAACAGGTTTTTGGGAATGCAAAAGGAATAATTGATCATCTTGGAATGTTGGTTGGAGTCTTTGCAAGGCAGGTTTCAGACGGAACACTGTCATGATGATTGGCAGTGACGGGTCCCGCCCACCTGGCCAATGGGATATCCTGAATAGAAGGGGAGGGGATTGCAGGGCCCCTTTAGATGTCCATTTTAGACAACTGCTCCTCAAGTTTGGCAATTCTTTTTTCCTGACTGCTGACAAGCTCTCTGAGAGATTTCATTTCTTTCAAAACCTCGTCCAGCTTAGCTTCACTTTTCTGTTGAGGAAGAAAAAAAGGGAAAGACAAAATGTTAAGAACAATTGTCTAAATTAAATATTCAAATAATAATAAAAACCTTATTGTTTTGTGCCAATATACACTGCCCTGACCAAAAAAAAAGAAAAAAGGCACACTAATATTTTGTTGGATCACACTTAACTTTGATTACAGCATGTATTCACCATGGCATTGTTTCGATAAACCTTTGCAAATGTCAACTTTTATTTCAGTCCAGTGTTTTGAGGATGGCAGAGGCGAACGACAGCGACAGCGTAACGTCTTCTCCAGCACATTCCAAAGATTTTCAACTGGGTATAAAGACCGGGACTCCATGTGTTGATGAAAATGATGTCTCATGCTCCTTTCAATCCATTGATGGGAAAGCCTGGTCATCCACTATATTCATTTTAGAGCCACACAATGTTGCTGAACCTATGCCTGACCAGGTGAAGCAACCCCAGATCATAATAACACTACCTTCACAAACTTGTACAGTAGGGACTAAGCATGATGGCTTCATTCGCCTTCCCAGATGCGCCCATGGAACAGGGTCAATCTGGACTTTTTCTCCATAGCTCCAGAGTCCAATATTTATGCTTTCTAGCGAACTACATCATGATTGATCTGCAACTGGAGCTGACGCACTACAGGATTTGACAACAACTCTGTCACCCAACGATTCAATCTCATCTACTGTACAAGCGTTCGCAGGGATACGGCCCTGATCTTAATGTCCTCAACAGTAAAGTCTAGAATTAATAAAGAAAATGCATTATTCATTAATTCTCAGTTATGCACCCCCACTAATTCTTTTGTTTTAATTCTCAGACTAAACTAAAACTAAATATGACAATTAAATCCTTTCAAACTAAATATGACAATTAAATCCTTGAACTGAATATCCTCTTACTTCACAATATAATATATCACAACAAACAGAATTACAGTAAGATTTAATGTACATTTCCAATAACATTTTGCTCACTGTTTGAGGGCGTTTGTGATTTCTGTCCATCTTTTCTCTTTCTGGATGCGGTTGTGGTACATCTCATGTCCAACATCATAAAGGCATTCATGCTCCTGCCACAGTTCGATTCAATTTTGATCTAAATCTTGAGTCCATTGCTTTCTTGACATGTTGCTGATCTTTCTGCAAACTCCTATTGGACGTGTTTGTTCGAAAATCGCGCATTTCGCGTATTTACCCGGTGACCTCAACCCATACCTTGCTCTGATTGGCTCTAGCTCATGACATCACTGAGATTGAGTCGCGCGACAGCTCTGGATATCTAGCATGCTAGATATTTTTCTGAGCTCGGTGACCTGTCTGCGAGGTGTCTGCGAGGTGTCTGCGAGCTGTCTTTGATGCGTTGTTGGCTCTTTCATACTAACAGATTGGCGAGCGTTAATCGTCCGCTAATCGCCCGCGATTTGCACGCGATAACACCCTGACTTGTCGGTGACTCAACGATTTGCAAATCGGGCTTAAAATCATGTAGTGTGAACTAGGCTTTAGACAGTAGCCGTGAGTTCTACAGTCGATTTTCTATTATTTGACTTCATAAAACATTTACGTGATCACAGCCATTCAAGATTGTTTTCTGACTACACTTTTTCCACTGTGATGATGGTTCAACACAATCCTTCCAGGTTTTAATACCATACTGGACATTTCTTAATCCAATTTGAGTAATTTCAGAAATCTCCTTAGTTGTTTGGTTTGCTTGGTGCAGGCCAATAATTTGACCCTTCTGAAACGTGGTGAAATGCTGCCAGCTGAAACAATCATGGCAGGATTTATCCAATCAAAGGCTCTTGCCTATTTGCTCAGTTAAATTCCAGGAGGAAACTTTTTTTAGGCAGGGCAGTGTTTATGAGCTATGACTTTAATAACAAATGGGTACCACAATGATAACCACCCAAGTTTTCCAATTGTGCCATCTAAAATAAGTTCTTATTAAAACCACTTAAGCTTGAAATCAGCTGCCATATAAACCTATTTTGTATTTAACATCAGTTTTCATTAAAAAAAAAAAATCTAAAAAAATTGCAGTAGCAAAACACAGGTTAATTGTTGACTGTTTTTCATAAATCATTGGACAAATCAATGGCCTATATGCTAGTGTTATCAGGGTTCCCACAATTTCAAAATTCAAGGACCTCTCAAGAACTTTCCAGGTCCAAATTCAAGGACTTAAAGTGGGAACACATCTATTGTGTCCAACAACAAACGTTGAGGTACCATTGTAGTAGTTTCGTGCGCGCGTGAACGTCATAGCAACGTACAACACAAAAGTACCTCACGCGGGAAACAATTAATTAAGTAACGCGTAAATGCATGTAACTACCGTAAATCAAGCAAGATAGTGTACATAAGCCACGAAGTGTTGGCGAAATAAAACACATTAGTGGACCGGAAGGGAATAATATGGATTTTTTCCCAAGAAAATTTCACATTGTGACATGTCATGGAGGTTTGAAGAAGTAAGGCATTTTTGGCAGGTCTGGATCAGTGTCCAGTGTCTCCATTAGTTAAAATAAATGCCTTTGTGGGAAACTATGTAACTCTGCAGATCTTACACAAGCATAAACAGATCCATTACACACTAAAGGAAAAGGAAAACATTACAAAGCATCGTATGACCCCTTTAATATTTTGAATTAGCATTTAATTGGACCTTTTCCTCTTGTCATTTTTTATATTTCTATTCAGCTTTATTTCAATTAACAAATACTACTTTTAATAGTTAACAATACCAACGCTGCCATAAGCAAATAATTAAAACTGAGATGTAGTCAGATAATCATTAGGTGTGATGAATAGCAGCTAACATTGGTGAGTTTGTAGGGTAGAGCACTGGCTCCTATGATTACAGCCATGAGCACAGAGAGCTGGGTTTAGAGGGCAGGACACACATGTGGTGATGCTGTCATGTGGTTAAAGGCATGTGGTTGGGGGTTGGTTCTGCTGTAGAACATCCTTAAAACTATAAAAACACTATATGCAAGCCAAAAAGGGAAGTTGGCCTTGAACTGTACAATAATTTAGCTGCATGTAGGTCACAACTGCAGGACAGTGCAAATTACAGCCCAACTTAAGAAATTGTGTTTTTATATATTTTTCAATGAATTTAGTGCAGAGAATGGAAACTGTGTGTAAAAATTGAGAGTAAAAAATACCAGTTGACGATAAACTGAACAGGAATAAGTAAATCAGTAAATGAGTCCCACTCACGATAGATGGCGTGGAGGTGGCAGTCTTGGTGGCAGGGGCGGTATTCTCTGTATTCTTGCTCATCTTGTTGTCTAAGATGTTCTTCTTGACCACTTTGAGATCGCGGTTCTTGCCTGGGACGTATCCATTTTTCAGGGATATCGGGATAGGGTCTCCGTTCTTCCCTTCAAACCAATCCTCGGCCTCCAGGGCGGCCTCTGGACCTGCAGTGTCAGGGTAAAGGTCATCCTGGAACAAGTCCGACTGATGGAAGGAAGAGTCTTATTAGATGTTAGGATATCCAGGATATGAATCATGCAAACTATTGGAATATAAACAACTGGGATGCAGATACAGAGTTCAGTTGCTTGGTTGGTGTGACTATGAAAGCTGTTTTCTGAATGGATGGCTCTTGATCAATCTTTGGTCACGGCACTGAAAATGTTGGCCATGTATTTTTTAGATTAAAAAAAAAAAAAAACAACAACATTTCATGCACTATATAGTCCACCATTCAAAAGTTTGGGGTCAGTAAGAATTTTATTTGTGTGTGAAAACGTAATAAGTTTAAGGAGCAAATAAATACAGTGTTTATTAACTTCTATTTATCAAATTATTAATGGCTGCTGAATATTCAGCTTATTTTACACAATAAACAAATTATTTCCAGTGAATATTAAAATACATTGCTAAAAGATTTATTGTATAACTAAAAAATTAAAATTAAAAGCAAAGGGACTGTTTTTGACACGACTCCGTCAGCATTGTTGCCTAGGTCCAGTGGTAAACAGCGGTCACCATTACTCATGAGCTGTGTTCAAATTGCCCCCTATACCCTCATTCACTATTTCCTACATTAGTCCACTTAACTAATATAGTCCAGTTGAAGGAGTGAATGAAAACGAGTGAGTGAATTTGGACAGTGTGCCGATGTCCTATATAATATTACGCTGTCCCCACATTGCACCATCGGTTTGAAAACTGGATGGATGGATTCAGCAACGGGTGCCATCTTCTGGTGAGACGCTGGAATTCATTCAGCACAATCCTTACAGTGCATTATGGGTATCATCTAGCCGTTGAGTGTACATTCATTGTACACTCGTTATTGTGATGCATTATGGGATTGAATGAGTGCACTCGATAACGTCCACCATGGTATCCCTTCAAATTGTACCCTATTTAAGGGTAAAGGAGGCGATTTCGGACACAGCTAAAGTAGTACATGTTGATGGTGTAAAACCATCATAACCATTATAACGTGAAGAAAGACTTGCAGTGGTGGAGTGGTACTAAATAAATCAAACCCAATGTGAAAACAGGTGTCAAAATAGGAGGAAGTTGCTGTACTCTTAAAAACAAAATAGTAAAACCAATCAAAAAGGCTCACTTTTCTTGGCACGGTCATGATGATAGGCTCACACTTTCTCTCATGCAGTTTGTAAAACCTGAGAACACACAAGCACACAAGTCACACATGCTGTTAGAGCATATTCAGAAAGGTAGCAGATGTTAGTGCATGACTCATTTGTCATTATTCAAAACATAATGGATAAACGAGTGGGACAAAAATAACACACCATTGAGAGCATTAGATACCAGCAAACCTGAACCTCTATTCATTAAACACTGAACCTAAATTTCATAAATCTTAATCTGAAGGATCCAGCAGGGTCTAATGCTGCCCTCTTCTGGGTGGATTGGGTCAGCAGTTTATAAAAAAAAAAAAGAAAGAAAAAAGTATAAACTAGACTAAATAAAAAAAAAAAAAACAGAAAACGAAAAAGAAACATTTAGGTCCTATTTCACTCTAAACCAAAAAGGAATTCAAGATACATATAAATAAAAATATACACGTTTTCTTTGTTCATTTGCATCACATTAAGACATTACGACATTAAAACTGATTTTCATCTCTTTTTCTTGAATTTCGCTATTTTAAAGGTTCATAGTTTAGTTTTGGAGGTCTCCTAACAAAGGTTTACATGCACCCAAAGTCAATAAACACTTTAATTTTCTCATCACACACACTGCACAACACCTCATTTCTCAAAGAGTCTGAAAACAGTTTGTTCAAAGATTCAATCTGATTGGTCAGATATCACAGTCTGTTTTGATTGTGTCTGAAACAAAACACCCCTTACCACCTGAATTTCAGTCTGGCATGTACATTTGTTACATTGTCATGCAAGTTTGTAACAGGAAGTGAGACTGGAATTACTGATTCCTCATTTCAGCAGTTCAGAATCGATTCTTTCTTTTAGGACACAACAACCTTTTTTGTTGTGCAGTTTGATCTTCAAAACTATGCAGAACTTTTACTTTCAAAAAAGGTATGTTACAGACTGCATGAAAAGTAATATTCAATAAAGTATAATGGGGCACTTTAATTTTTTTTTTACAGCAATATATCAGTAAAACAAATGCAATGTGAAAATGTTATATGGTTATAAAATTAGGATAAAATAAGAATATATTTTATTCCTTTAAGTTTTGATTTTGGGGTGAAATAGGACATGGTCATATTACTGACGCATTGCATTAGATTTCCCACATACTTTCATTAGCTTGTATAATAATTGTTGCTATACCTTGCGATCTCACACTTGTTGACGTCCAGCCCTCTCTTGGGCATGTATCCCATGCCCCTCTGAGGCTCCTTAGTGGTAAAGGTGCTGAGGTAATGGACAAAGGGAGCTTCATCCGTGATCTCAAAGTAACGGATGCTGCTGTCACCCTATTAGAAACAAATCCACAGTCAGAGACTAAAAACTAGGGATGCACCGAAATGAAAATTCTGGGCTGAGGCCCGAGACCAAAAATTCTGGATGCACTTGGCGGAAAACCAAAACTGACTTTTAATTTCTTATTTTAAATTAGCTTTTTTTTTTGTCTTAATATTATTTTTTTTAATTAATTCAATACCTTTATTGAATCTAAATGTAAAAAAAAAACAGCCAATAAAATAAAATAACACACTTTTAATGAAATTACCACCAAAGTTGGACAGAAAATATATTTATTCCAATTTAAAATAATTTTCTATTTTAATATATTTTAAAATTAAATTCATGTATTGACAAGTTTTGACAAGTTTTCAGTACCATTACTCCAGTCTTCTGTCACATGATCCTTCAGAAATCATTCTAATATGCTAATTTGATGATAATAATAATAATGAGAAGAAGAAATGTTGGAGCAGCAATGTTGAAGACAGTTGTGACAGTAAATATTTGTGCTGAAAAAATGATATTTTTCCTGGATTCTTTGATAATCGCAAGTTGAAAATCACAGCATTTACTTGAAACAGAAATCCTTCGTAACATTATAAATGTCTATGTTGTCACTTTTGATCAATTTAATGCATCCTTGCTGAACAAAAGTATTCCTTTTAAAAAATAAAAAACCTGACATTCCCCAAACTTTTAAATGGTACTGTATATGCTGTGTTTACCTTTCCACACAGGTAGACCACATTAGTATCGGGATCATAGAAGGGCAGGAGGACTCCGTTACTGGTGTCCATCTCATGGACAGAGATCGGCTCATCAATATTGTCCTGAAAGACAAAAAGAGACGATTTAAAATCTATAATTACATTAAAAAGGAACATTATAGGTCACTTGTGTCAGAAACTGCAACTAAAATTTAATTTTCTTGTTCAGAAAGCATAATCGGAATAAGTTAAGGCTGGAATACACTGGAAAAGACTTTTGCACAGATTGCTGCCCTGATTTACAGTCTGGACAAGTTCTAGCCGAAGGTCAGAGCCAGTCTGCAGATTTGACAGATTTCACAGAAACTCCTGTACTGCATGATGATCACAGACTCTGATTTTTTTTTTTTATGCTTCAATGTTTGATTCCATCCAGTAGTAGGATATCAAACACGTTTGATATTTTGAGCAGATTTTTGAAAACATTGTTTTAATCGGTCATGCGTCTCCTAGCAAAAAGGCACGTGTTTGTGTGAGTTTGTTTAGTTTGTGATGACTTGAAAGTTTGGTGGTGTGTGATCCACAGTTGCCCAGTTTTTTTCTCTGTAACCATTAACAAATTCAGCAAGTGTATGATGCCTGTTCAGATGTTAAAAGTTGTGTAGTGTTTTCCAGCCATTCTGAAGTGCATTGCGTTTATTTATGAGCAGGTGTTAAATTGAAATTTGCCTGCGGTTTCCATGGCAACTTACCGGATCCCAGAGGGCGAGCTGTCTCTCGCTCATGCGGCTAAAACCAGTGGTGAACACTTTTCCATCAGACAGGAAAATAGCTCTCATGGGCCTGGCACCCTCATGGGCCTTGTCCTTCTCCTGTCAGCGACACACACCATAATACATCACAACACTGCTCACACATTCTTTCAAACCTGAGCAGCCAAATACTTTTCGGATCAAGTAAACGCATGAAAATCCAGCGCTTCAACTGACAAAAACCTTTCAGTCCATGTAATTCACAAACTTTTATCTGAACAGCCACTAACTTACCGCAATGATCTCCTCCTTGCGCGGGTCGATGACACGGATTTTCTTGTCCTTGCAGGCAGTGCAGATGAGACTGCCATTGCGGTTCCAGCAGGCGCTGAAGATGATGTCAGGGTGCATATCCTCCAGGGTGATCATGGACTCTCCCGTGCCCACATTCCAGATGAAAATCACATTATCACAGCCTGCAGACAAACACGGGAGAATGGGGAAATAGTCTTGTTTGAATGCTGAAGAATCTATTTATTAGAAAAAAAGCTGGATTGTTTTTTTCCATTTAAAGGCAGGGTAGGTGATTTGTTCCAGAAACATTTTTTGTTATGCTGGTTGACATCCTGATCAATAAGTTGAGTGAGCTAAAAGTGGATCTGTTCAAAATGTTTTAGACAGATGAACCCGAAGCCGAATTTGTCGTTTGGTCGAACAAGATGTGATGGAAACTTGCTCTTCTAGTAAAAAAAAAAAAAAAAACTCTGAATTTTTCATTGCATGAAAAGAAGGCTTTGACCGAGTTAATAAATGACCCGAACATTATCATAAATCCTGTGGATAAGGGAGGGGCGATCGTCGTTCAAGATACGAGTAAATATCAACAAGAAATTCTTTCACAAATACAGAATACAAAGTTACTTCCCAATGATCCCACCAATATTTATCGATCTGAGATACTGGCCTTTTTATCAAATGCTAAAACATTTGGTTGGATATCCCAATCGGAGTTTAATTCCTTGTATTGTCAACACCTGATTACACCTATTTTTTTGTTTGCTCCCTGCTGTGCACGTTCATGTGTTTTAAAGGAGGCGTGGCTTTGAAGACGCTTTGAAGTTTTCAAATTTAGCTTGCTTTTGCTAGCCTCTCCTCTGGCTAGCTCGGTTTCTATCGATAGAGTCTGCTTGCTGGTTCAGGTGACGCTTCTTACCTGCGCTGAGGAGGATGTTGCGAGCGGTTGGATGCCAGGTAATGATTCCCACTCTTTTAGAATGACCCTCCAGCACCACCACTGGCTCGGACAAGGATGTCACCAAACCATTCTCTGGGATCTGCCACACCTGAGAACAAACAAACAAAGAAAAATATTTTTATCCAACATCTCACAAATGCAAAGATACTTGACGGTGAAGTAAATCAAACCAGTTTTCGTTAACTAAAACCATTACAAAAATTGCTTTTGGTAATTCAAATGAAGCTGAAATTAAATATATATATATATATAGTACAAAAATATTAGATGATAAATTTAAATGTAAATTAGAAATCCTAACTAACTTAAAACAAAGGTTTAAATTAAAGTCCTAACTACTAAAACAAAACCAGCTGAACAGAAATATATATAAAAAAGAAACTGAAAATTAGACAATAAATGCCAATTCAAAATATTCATAAATACCAAATAGTATAAAAATAGCACAAAAATAACACCAAATCAAACATTATGATCCAAAACCTGATAAAGCCATTTTGTATAACTTCTACAATTACATTAACATGTCTGAAGATGGCAGCAGAGGGCAAATAAATGAGTCCTGGAGAGTTTTATCAATTTAAACAAGGATTAAAAGTATTACCTTTTAACTTTATTATGACAGAAATAGTAATATATGATTTTGAAGCCTCTCTCTTTAACGTCCCTTTTATCTCCCTCTACATATTCCTAATTCTCAGCATTTATTAAACAGCTATCTTACATTTTATGATGATTAGAAAAAAAAACTGCAACATTTTACATTTAAATATTTCAGTATATCGACCTCTTAATTGTGTAATAATAGACTGGATGAGTATACATTATTCTTTTACATAGATAGGAGACACTGCTAATCCTGTTCAATGTCATTATCATCAACATTACCATCCCCTAAAAACATAGTCAGTCACTAAAAAAAAAACCATCCAGCCCAGGGCTGGGTAAAAAAACAAAACAAAAAAAAAAACCATATACATATTGATTTCTCCACTTCAATCAATTCTCATTTTAAAGAACCGATATAATTTCTTAGAATCACAAGAATCGATCTTTCAGTTTATGCTGTTCTCAATTAAATGAACAAAACTTTGTAGCGTGCCTCCAATCCAACAAATCTCAATAAGCTTTGTTACTTCTGATATGAAAAAGTCTTATCTTTCAAATTCAGTCAGTTTTATTACAAAATCCAAACAATCAATACTGTTTCTGAGCTCTTTAATGTGGTTTTAATTGCTGCTGCCGTTCAATAGAAACAGTAGCACAAAGCGCACGTGAACCAATCTGATACTAGATTAAGCATGGAATAAACATGAATGAACATCAAATGGAACATTAAAATATTGAAAAAGTTCACATTTACCTCAGAAAAGCCAATCAAATGTCCAAAAACTCATTAGTCAGCTAGATAAATAAACTATATTGCATGTTCATTGTATTTTTACTAAACATATAAAGATTTAAATTGTGGCTGCCATAAAAAAGACAAAGGATTTATTCAAAGTAGTTAAAATCATTGAAGATTAAGGTCATTGAAAATGTATTATAATATTATAAAAACCTAATGTGAAATTTAATTTCAAGTATATTATATTATAGTGATGTACCAACTGAGGTTCCCTGTATGTAGGGTTGGGTATCGTTTGAATTTGAACGATTCTGATTCCGATTCCTTGTTTCGATTCCGGTTCCTAACGATTCTCGATTCCGATTCTTTTAAGAGGCAGGGTCAAAAAAGTTTAGCTAACCTTGCTAACCCATGGCCTTTCTGAAGGAAATAATCCTTTCTGAAGGAAATACTCCTTCTGTAAAAATACTCCTTTTGTTGATTTCGTTATTTTTAGAAAAGTGAAGCCACACTTTGGATCGCCGACGTAAGTTACTCATGTTCGACTCGCGTGGTTATGCCAACACTTCCGGTAGACGCTTCTTCGTTGGTGTTGTTCAGCGGTTTCTTCTTCCGCTCGGCGGACTGCGAATATCGAAACTAGGAATCGAAATTTTAACTTTTGAACGATTCCGGGAAAAACGAAAAGTTAGTCTCGGTTCCAATCGATACTCGATTCTCGATACCCAACCCTACCTGTATGGTTTACAACACTGAGAGATATTTTTTTCCTTATGGAAATTTGCCATATACTGATTGGCCACAATCGATCGATATCAAATCGAAAGCTTGTGAATCGAATCGTGAAATTAGTGTCAATGCCCAGCCCTAATCAATATATTTCAGATGTTATGAATCTAGGAAGATAGGACAGAGCAAAACAGCAGGAATCATCAACTTCCCGGACTCAGTATTCCCCAAGAGAGCGGGCGAGAGACATTGTCCTAATAAACTCAACACTTGCACACTCATTACACATACACAAGCACTGGAGTTGCGTTTTTTTTCTTCACACTGGCCAAATAAGGGCTAGTAGTGTGCAAAAGACCAGAGCCAGCCAGACTGACCTCAGAACTATAAAATGGTAGCTGCTGATTCAATGACTTCAGGCTGGGCTTAAACTAATCTAAAACAGTCTTCAGTTGTGCTGAGATCCGATCTACTGCAGTTCGCATGAGTCATGGGGCAAACTTTGCCAGCCACACATCGACTCAATGGGTGGGGTGAGATATGATGCTGGCTATTTAAGGAAATGTATCTAGAAATGGTCAAATCCACCCATCAATAAACAAGTTTTAAAATGACAGCGCCGATTTACCAGAGTTGAATTCTGCAATCAATGCAATATGATTTGTTAATGGTCAGAATGATGTACATCAATGCATTGATTACAGATTTTTATTTAGATTTATCCATGCAATGCCATTCAAATGTCATTCTTGTGATGAGTGTTTTTAATTTTTCAGAAATGAAATTTTGATTTAGTAAAGCCCTATTCGGACGGTACTAGTTTAAATCAATGTCTAATTTTTTCTCTCATTCGACCTCAGTAAAAATTCCAGGGCAAATTTCCTAGTGTTTTTCGGAAACTCAACGGTCCTCTGGGAAATCTAATCTCGTGATTGTCCATCTTTTATTATACAAACGCTTCTCATCATGTGTTTTTTGACCTACCTGAGCTACCTTTTGCACAACAATTTTCCACATATATATATATATATATATATATATATATATATATTTTAAAGTGTTAGTTAGCCATCAAGTTTATCTAGTGTTCCAAGGCTGTTTAAATGATGACAGTGGATGTGTGGAAGTGAAGAGAGAAAGGGTGACATACCATCACGGTGCAGTCTTCAGATCCACTAGCGATGACTTGGTCATTGTGAGGGCACCAATCAATGTCCAGAACAGGGCCAGTGTGGCCACATACTGTAGGGTATGCCTTATCTATACGGCCCGACTGCAGAGAGAAAACAGACACAAAGACAAAAATTAGATGAAAGCATTTGGTCCATTGGGTAAATGAAATGAGTTCTGATAGTGCCAGCCAAGCTATACGTATACCAAAACAAACACTTGAGGCCTGGCCTGCATTCATGAAATTGGGGGTGGGGGAAGAAGCCATTCTTCTCCAAATTGTCAAACAATAGCTTATCCGGTCATTCAAGCGAACAGCAGAAACACACGACAGCTGATATGTAATAAAAACAGATTGCAAGGCTTTTGTTCTTGAAGCTCTGTTTCAAAATGTACAGAAATACGTGTGCAACAGGCCATTGACCCTGGGAGTGAAAGGTCACACATGGAGGTTTGGGTAGTGTGAGAAAGCTAAAATGAGATGTCAAAAAAAAAAAACATCTATGATAATGAAAATGATAAACCACAACAGTTAAATATTGAGTAAAAAATAAATACTAATTATATTTGACTGAAAATATACATTTAAACAATATTGGGAATATAAACAATGACTATTGTACTTTTTTTTGGTAAATAATAAGCCTAATTAATTATTGGAGACAATTCTTTCAAATGGTCCATTTAAATGAATCAGTTTAGAGATTGTTTGCATTTGCAAGTCAAAATAATTTATATTTATATTTTTTATAATTTATATTTTATAATAATTTATCTATTAGTGCATTTAAATAAAAAAAAAAGCAAAGCAAGCCTTACCTTTAGCTGTATTTTACTACTACACTATATTTACTTTCCGAACCATATTAAAATTTTATATTTATAGATATGTACAGGTCTGCAAAAGTCCAATGCGATTGTTTGTGTATGAAAAACAGTATTATTCTTCATTTTAAGCACCTTATGCAATATCATTATACAATGCACAGGTCTGAAGACTAGAGAGAAAAAATACAACAGAAGATTTCCCTTCTCTCCCTTGTACACAGCAAACAAAGAAGCCAAATAAAGGCACGGCTGCGGTCCCATGCCCAGTCAGCTGACTTCCTGATGACATCAGTGCCCTCTGCTCACAGGTCATGACCTTTGATCTCTCGCGAGACCACAATCTCTGCACAGGGCTGTGTGATCAGGTGTCATCTGATCACATTGTTCAGTGCAGAGAGATGTCCGCACCCGCTCTTTTGTTCATGCTGGTGCTTTGCCTATGGTCCGATGACATCACAGCAGAAAGCCCAGCCCAATAGAGCACAACAGCTTGGGCTATTCTCAAAAAAAAAAAAAAAAAAAAAAAAAAAAAAAAGACACTACCCACCTGTGCAGAAAACCACTCCGCGTACACATTCCTTCTCAAGTCTGGGCATGGTTATAACAGCCTTACGTAAGAGAACCCATACCTTTTCGTAGTTATTTGTGAGCTAAACGCCCCTCATGTTTCTTTTAAAGTGCGTGTGGATGGTTTCAAATGAGAGCAGTGAAAAAGAATGTCAAGACGACAAAACCACAGTTCACAAGAAACGTTCAAAAGTAACTGGAAAGAAAAGGAGATGTAAGAATACATAAAACTGTCTCGAAACCGAGAAAATAATCCTCACGCAAAGAACTCAAAGAAATACAGATTACCAATCAGTCCATGATACACACTTACACACTGATACAGCTGCTTGCCAATAAAAACAGAATTCCTAATTCAAAGTCCAGCTGTGGGCAGCGGCCTGTCAACCATCACATGGACCATAACAAGATAACAAGCCAAGATGCATTTTATAATCACTTACTGATATCGTCTGTGTAAAGTTATGACGAATCTGTAAAGCTCGTAAAGACAATACGCAAAGCGCGATATGACGCAAGTACCCGTATTGCTCTGTTGACAAGAAACGTCACCTAAAGAAAACAAAACATCACCTCACCAGAAGATAATATACCTAGGAAACTAATACATAAAATAAAAATAAAACAAAAAATAAAAAATTTACTGCGGTTTAACTTGCATTGAGCACAGAACATTTTTTTATTTCTGTAATTACACGTCCTTATGTCATTCCAAACCCGCAAGACCTTCGTTCATCTTCGGAACACAAATTAAGATCTTTTTGATGAAATCCGAGCGCTTTCTGACCTCCCCATAGACTGCAACGTCATTACAACTTTCAAGGCCCAGAAAAGTAGTAAAGACATCAGTTTAAACTTAATTTAAGAAGCAACGAGAATCCTTTTTGTCCTTCAACTATGACATGCAGAGGGGAAAACATACCAAGAACATTCATTATCAGTGTTGGGGAAAGATACTTTTTAAAGTAACATGTAATATTGTGTTACTCCCCTCAACTAATTATCTTAATGGAAAGAAATGCGTTTTGCTACTTTGGTACTTTTTGTCTGTTCCCATGCAAGTGACTAAGTTACAGAGAAGAAAATGAAGTAAATTTAGTAAACTGAAAAGTGTGTGAATTACATTTTTTATTGGTATACTCAAATATAAATGAATAAATCAGTAACACGATTTCGATAGCCCACTTTAAACATTCTCCTAAATACAAGTAACTTTACAGCTACATGTCAACTAATTGTCAATAGAGGATTAGTAGACTTTCTGCTTCCACTTTTTTTTGGTTCGTCCCCCAACAGACATTCCTACTGACTTTGAGTAACTTGTCCAAACCCGAACCCTAACAGTCTAATACTCCAATGACAGTTGGTTGACATGAAGTTCAAAAGATACTTATAGTTGATTTTCTAAAGTGGACTATCAAAATAAAGTGGAGCCAATAAATCTATAAAGTATGTTTCTTTACTTGTTACATCAAAAAAGTAATCTGATTACATAATGCACTTTACCTGTAATGCATTACACCAACACTGTGCGTTTTCCTATGATCATTTGCACTTGAAGAAAGTAGCAAAGGCGGAAAAGAGGGGAAGGTGATAAAAGGGGCACAAGTTCTCTCAAGAGAACCTTCCAGTGAAAACTCAAAACCCGTAACTCAAACCCTCTAAACGACGAGGATGATGCACTAGCATTAGCCTCTATATTGATTTACTGACATTATTTCCAGTTGGATTTGATGGATCACAGACATTGGAGAAGGTTAGCAGCAATAATTTTGCTATGGATTGGTTTGCTTCATCAGTTATTAACACACTCAGAGACAGCATATAAAGCATGCCTATATGTGCAAGCTTGTGATGACAAGGCATTTTTAAGGGATGATCAAATTATGAAAGCAAAAGCAAAAATAAATAAATTAAAAAAAAAAACCTTAAAGAAACAAAAATGCAGATGTCATGATCACCGATAGCACAAAAATGTCGCCTAGATGTCTATATGTGTGCGTTTTTGTCGCCAAGATGTCTATATGTGTGCATTTTTGTCGTCAAGATGTCTATATGTGTGCATTTTTGTCGTCAAGATGTCTATATGTGTGCATTTTTGTCGCCAAGATGTCTATGTGTGCACATTTTTTGAATGTCTGCTCATCGAAACAAAAAAAGGTTCAGTTACAACAAACAGGTTTTTTTTGTTTTTGCAATGTCTCTGAATGGCCAATTTAATAATAAAAAAAATAATGGCAATTATAATATATAACCACAAAGACAGTTTCTATTTCAAACATCCCTATCTGAAATGTTCATAAAAGAATGTCAACAAAAAAAGATAACATGGTTTCCACACAAAATATTTGGTGCTGAAATTAGCATATTAGCATGATTTCTGAAGAATCATGCGACACCCTGCTTGTTGAAAATTCAGCTGTCATCACATTTATATAAAACAAAATAGAATAGTTACTTTAAATTGTAATAAATAATATTTCACAATATTTCTGCGAATTATCATTAAATCAAGCATGCAATGTGCTAAATAAACCTTACAGGAAAGCTCTGCTAAATTTGCATCATGAATATTTATGCAAGTTAATCATAGCTTACTAAAACCGGAGCAGTCCAACACCATCATTGCAGTGTAGCGAGTCTAACCTGTTGCATAGCAACAGCACTTCAGCAGATCCCTCACCTCAACTAACACAGGTTTCAACCCATTCAATCAATAAACCATATTTAAATAAGGATTCCTCGCCTCAACAAAAGCACGTCAGGGAGCAAGAGAGAGATGCCAGTGAAGAGAGACATGAAAACCATGGAAAGAAGGAAATGAGAGCGACAGAAAGACTGGACACACTGTGGAGGAGGCCAACAGAAAGTATTACAGAGCCACAGATGCTTCCTGCAGTAGCAGAAGCAGGTCTGTCTTATCTAGTCAGCATGGAAATTTCCATTTCCTCTGCGAGTTCACGAGGACCCAGAGGCACCAGACTACTGTACAGCTGACCTGACTGAAGCACCCCAGCTGCTGTCCAACCACAATTCATGACCCACGTAAACAGCCAATCGGGGCAGAGGGGGCGGAGCCAAGAGTGTGTCAGAATGAGAGCAGGTGTATACTACGCAGCTGGCTAATGCATATGACCTGAAAGAGGAGGAGGGGGAAGAATAGGGTAAAGAAATGAGGAAGAAAGATCACAAGATAGGAGAGATCCTGAGATTTTTAACGCTCAAATATATATATAAAAAACACATTTATTATTCTAAATACAAAAATTAAATGACGTATTAATTATTCTAGTTATGATACTGTATTTGTTATATTATAAAAAAAAATATTCATGCAAGAAGTGACAGTGACTTCTGTACTGTAGTGACATTCCATCTGGATTCATTTAATTTATGTATAAATTAGAAAATTGACAAACAAATTAGTCAAATTCTGTAAAAGCATTAAAATAACATCTGGATGAATAACTTAAAAAAAATGTATAGTAAGTAAAAATGAAATAGTATATTATTTATAATATAATAATTATTACTATTATTATTATTATAAATATATAACTTATTTATAATAGTTTATAAATTATTATAAATAAATCACAATTAAAAGAAACATAATAAATGGCCACAATGGACTTTACACATTACCCAAAAAATTCCCTTCACATTGCCCCTTTTCTTCTATGTGTCTATCAAAGACTCTATTGGGCGCAAGCACTGCGCTTCAGCCAATGGAGAGGAAAGAGGAAATGGGTCTGGAAGGTTGACAGGCGGGGAGCTGAGGATGACCATATAAGGTAAAATCTGCAGTCAGTAGCTGCCAGAGCCCAGTCAGTGCAGCAGGAACAGTAGGGGGCTCCGGGAATACAGACTGGGAATCAGAATGACACATCCATGGCTACACACACAATTTAAGTTACATCTGTCCTTGTGGTTGTACAGAATATATAGAGGTGGACTTTGAAGTAAAGCCACTGAACTCTCACTTCCTTTGTGTGTGCCCCCTTTTTCCTGTTTCTCTCTTTCCTCATCTTTGGTGCTCTCATTCTCCAGCTTTTTCAGCAAGTGACACATGCGCAAGGGCTCAGTTCAGAGGCAGGAATCCCAACAAATATGTCCAACATATGGTTGGATCAATACGAAATATTTTGGCTTCAACATGATACAAAATCAATACCTTAAGTAACGAATAAACAGCCTTGGGTGACTGGTGATATAAAACTATTGCAGTATAGATTTAAAATTACAGTCTTGGAGAGTATCCTAGTAAACATAGTCGGTTATGCGTTAGGTTTAGCGAACCCTAACCCCTGAATTATATCTTAAAGTGACAGCAGCCTAATATTCCTGCTGCTGTTTTTAATGCTAATCAAACAACAGACTTACAACTAGGGCTGGGCGATATGGCCAAAAAATCATATCTCGATATTTTTTGGTCAAATGGCGATATACGATATATATCTCGGTACTTTCTACGTTTTCTATTTAGATAAAAAAAAAAACTTTATATTTAAAATATATATATATATATATATATATATATATATATATATATATTCACATTCGGCCCAATGATATCCTACAAACAATGTTGATATTGAAGGATATGGAAACAAATATAATATAGGCTATGCAATATATTATGTGCAAAAAGCTTTTGTTTTTATATTGACTAAAAGCTAAACTAAAAATGAAAATAAAAACAAAAACAAACGCACAAACTAATTATATTAGCCTGCATTTGATTACCGCATTATAATCACTTTCACTTTCATTAAAAATATATACTTGTAGGTTTAAAATTCCACATATGGCACATTTATTTTCTCCAACAACAAATATTTTAGCAATATGTTTATTTTAGTCAGAATTATTGCGTACTACGTAGTACTATTCACGCGCATGCGCGCGCCGGCGCTCGTTCAAGGAAGCATGAATTTTAGCGGAGATTCACTTGCAGAAGCTCGTCCTCTTCTGACATGGACATATTTGTTGTGAAGTGGACATATTTGCTTTACTTTCTAACATTTACAGATGGAGAATATACCTGTGAAATGTAAGTTGAGCACTGAGGAAAGCACCACATCTCAAACGCATTAAACAGCGCAAGTATATCTGTCAGTCAGCAACAGTGTCTGTCAGAGCATTTGACAGGGCGGCAAGCTGCCTTAAACTTGTTAACTATATCAAAGTGATTTTGACGCAATTAATATAAGCTTGTGTCATGTTTAGGACAAATTGTACTACGTAGCCTAGCTACTTTCACTGCAGCAGCTCACACTGCAACCTCCGCTATTTTTCAGATGTGCTCATATCAAACTACTGTATCGATATAAACGGTATTGCCTCATTCCATAGCGTTTCAAAAAATATAACGATACATCGTAGATACTCGATATATTGCCCAGCCCTACTTACAACAGAAGAAAAAAAACCTCAACTGTCTTGACTGAATAACTTTAGTAACTAAGGATTCATCTATATTTATGCAGTGAAGACTATACAGTGTTATTTCACATCTGATTACTTTAGTTAGATAAAGATTAGATAGCTAATGTACAGAAATTGAATACTGTTAGAAGATCTAGTTTGATCATTTGATCATATTTTATTACAGGCTGTTTAATTGATTTTAACAGTGTTTGAAATTTATATTTTATATTTATGTTTGTTTGTTTTTTAAATTTGCATTGTTCTTGCATTCCATGTAAAATTCTAGCCAGTAAAATAAAAAAAAAATAAACTTACAGGCCAATGGCGACTCAAGCTTCAGTGTCCACAGAGGGTTGCCATTGGTCATTTTATTAAAGTAAAAAAAAACACGACAAACGCCAAACTCGAAACATTCCTACAAGCAGAAATGTCAGAAGACTGAATCAAATGACCAGATATTAAGTTTCAATATGAAAACTACTCACCAAATATACCCTATAAAAGTCTGCGTCGTTGTCACTTCAGGATTTGAGCTCTAAAAGGGAAACTGTTGCTAATATCATAACAAAGGTTGGCGGCATAAGAGTAAATGGCAGTTTCCTGCAGGATGGTTCATATTTCGTGCTATAAACTATTAGAGGTGGTCAGAGAGAAGGGATGAATGGAAAGTAGGAATGCAAGGCCCGCAGAAGGCTACAGCCATCCGTTTCCTAGCACTTCCTTCATATGTTAATGAGAGTATACAGCTGAGTGAAGGGGGAGGGTGTTGAGAGAGAGACAGACAGCATGTGAGTAGTTAGACACCTGATGGTCTCTTGAAGGGAAAGACAATACAAGTCTGAGTCATGCCTCCTACTCAAAGAATCTATCCACAACTCCCCCCCCCCAGACTCAAAAGACCTTACTACAGAACATCACAACTCCTTACGGCAAAACGTACTCGAATAGCCTACATACAAACGCCTTCACTTAGGAGCAAGGCATCTAGTCATGACATGCCACGTTGAGGTAAAAAACAGCTCCGTCTATCAAGGAGAAAAATCAAAAACGAGTATCTGAGCACAGAGCAGGCAAGCAAGATCTAAGACTAAAAGAACACTTAAAATGTTGTAAACGAATACAAAAATCCACAATTCAAATTGATAAATAATGCAATTTCTTGTTGGTTAAAAAATAAAAAAAGGCCAGTATTAAAATGAAACATTTTTATTAAATAAATAAAAAAACACTTAAGCTCAAATGAATCATTTTTATAACTTTACATTATGATGTTGTGATACCTAAATTCACCTAAAGTATGAACATTTAATTTGCTAAAGGTTATGAAATGCTTAATGTTTTTAAAGGTTACATTTAAACGAGTGTCAGATGACAGCAAAGATAATCTAAAATGTTAAAAGGAGAGACATACACTGTAAAAAAAATATTGTTGGTTTAACTTAAAATTTTAGGGTTACTTACTTTTTTAAGTTGATTGAACTGGAAAAAAGTTAATACAATGAAGGAGATTGATTTAATCATCAGAAACTCAAAATAATAAGTTCTCAACTAAATAAATTAAAGAAAAAAATGTTGTGATAACAAATCTTGAAAATATTTTTTTACAGTGTGAACATATGCGACCAAATGACCAATATCAAATATTTACAATATATAAAAAAAAACTAATATTAAGGAGAATGACAGGAATTCTGTCCCATGTTATCTACCCTTCTACCCTTATCACTCGCCCTCCTGTCGTCCTGAACCTGTATTATTTGAAAACACTGAGACATTTCTCAAAAAATCTTTTATGCTCCACAGAAGGAGGAAGAAAGTCATTCAGGTTTGTAAAAGACCTGAGGCGGAGTACATGATAAATTTAGATAAGCATACTTAAACTCCATCAGCCTTGCCACTTACACATCAAGAGCTTCGAAACACTCAACCAAAGAGCTACCATTGCTCCTTACTGGGAAACAGAAGAATAGTTGTGAGGATTTTAGGGAATCAAGTGAGGATGAAGAGTTCTCATACAGATTTTTTTGGGGGAAACAAAGAGCTGCGCAGGACCTGGCATACACACAAGAACAATAGCTCCCCCAGAGACAGCTGTCTGATTGCAGGGGGCCGCTGGGAATGGGGTGTCCCGGGAAGACGGACCATAGACAGATGCAGTGCTGTACTAAATCCGAGTGGATACTTGGGGAGGGGTGCAAAGCAGAAGGACAGCAAGTTGAACACAACACAGACAAAAAAATCCACACATAAACTGAAGCGAGAAGCAATGCCACATACTGCAAGTTTGGAAGTCTATACTTGTCTGAAAATACTTTGCTGACAATATCCAAGCAAAACTGTGTAAACATACATTACAAAAGCACTGACATGCAGATTTCTTCACAAAAACCTTTAAAGTTTCAGCAAAAAGGTTTAATCCCAGCTCATTTGAGTCCTACGTCAAAGAAACAGACAGATGGGTCAAGCAATTTGGTTTCTTTTCACATTTTAATACATTTCCCACACACTTGCACTGCGAGTCCAACTCTGAACATTATGGTCGGCCGGAATGACAAAGGATTTATACTGGTGTAATCCATCACTTTTTAAGCTGACCTGAAACCTGGGCTTTACAAAGGCTCAAGGAAAGCAGCCTGCAGGAACCGCCAGTGAAACTAATGATGTAAATAACACGAGATAATTATAAGAGTTGGTTGTAACTGAGCTCGTCTGGCCAGGCAGGCGAGAGCTTAAGTGTGACATCATTTACGAGCTGGCGCGAGTGTTCGTGTGTGACGCTGATGACAGGCTTCAGGATCCAGGCGAGAGCCCGAAGAGGTTTGGATGTCATAGTCGTGACTGAGCGCTCTCTAATTACAGAACACTGTTCCGCTTGTCAACACCATTGCTCTGAATTGTCCTGCTAATCTTGCCAGTATTACCACAGCAATCTGAGATGTGGCAAATGACACCATCAGATATACAAATCCAACACTTACTACAGATGGCCAGCTACAAAATACAAAACTGAAAGGATTCACCCTAACAAAAATAATGATAATACTAATAAATTAAATAAAATAAAAATACTCACATAAAATGGCAGTCAATTGTAACCATTAACCAAACATTTTTTTTTAATAAGTTCCTTTATCTCCTCCTGTGAAATATCATCTTTCTTTACTCATTAGGGTTAGTAAATGATGTTTATTTTTGGGTGAACTATCTCCTCAAAACCAAAGTAGGGTTTACAGCTCATTCTTACAAAATACGTTCTTTGTATACAGAAAAATGTACTAAATGATTGTAGAGAAAACAACTTATTATATTACAATAAGAATTATAATCATTATTGTTAATATTATTCATGTCATTGTATTTTGGCTAATTGTTTTCCCAATCTAAATGGCCATCAAATGCAGCTTTACATTTCTCACTTGAAAATCAGTGGCTGTGTTAAGTAAAAAAATCAAAACAATATATAAAATACGTTACTGTCGTTGGGTATCGTTCTTTGGAGAACCACCAACTGGTGCCATTATCAGTAGACCCGAAGTATTATATTAAATAGAAGTAAGTAAAAACAATTATTTGTCTTCATCTACATACAGCAGAACTGAAAACCAGCACAAAACCAAAGAAATGGGGAAGTGAAGGGCACTCCTTCAAACTATCTGGAAAAATTGGAGTCAATCACACACTTCAACATGCACGAACATGCAGACGCACTAAACCCACGAATGCTAAACCACTAAACCAAGAACACAACAGACTAGGTGACGAGCTTCATCCCGATGAATCAAAATCTCTGCATTTGTAACAAAAGCAGATGGTGGTAGTCAGCAACAGAAGGTTAGAGGATAGTGCATTAATTTTCGAGGTAACAAAATCCCTGCAGGCCCAAGATCTTCATCACACATATCAAATGACAGACCGTTGCATATCCAGCTCACAAATTCGACTGTAAAGTGGAGGGAGCAACTCCACACTCTCACCTTAGATCAAAGTTTGGGGTCAGTAAGTTTTTTTTTTTATTTACTTTGAAGTAAATTTTTTGAATTGTTAAAAAAGAATTGTTTCTGGAGCACTAAATCAGCATAATAAATGATTTCTTACACTCTAAACAATGCTGGGTTGTTTGAAGTTCAACCCATGGTTGGGTCAAATATGGACGAACCAAATTGTTGGGTAAAAAAATTTAATTTAAAAAAATGTAAACCAACGTTTGGATTTATCCATATGGCATATTTGACCCACCCAAGGGTTGAAACAACCCAGCATTTTTAGAGTGTATGGATCAAGTGACACTGAATGCATGAGTAATGGCTGCTGAAAATGAACAATAAACAATATTATTTAAATAGAAAACTGTTATTTAAAATTGCAACAATACTCACAATATTATGGTCTTTACTGTTTTTTTTAATCAAATAAACTTACTCTTGGTGAGCATAGGATACTTAAAGAAAAATAAAATCTTACAGACCCCAAATTTTTAAACGGTCGTGTACATTAACGCTTCTCGACAGGACTAAAAGTCTTGCAAGAACATCCTGTTTCTCTCACCTTATAGTTACTATATTTTGACTAGCCATCTAAAAATGAATATAAAAATGTAAAATGCAATGGAAATAAAATCAAGAATTAAATTTAAGCACAGTGTATTTTTACAGATCTCTCACCTTATGAAGAGGCAAGACCATAAATGCACCACCTCCGCTGGCTTCCACGATTATGGCAACAAATTTGGGGTTAACCGCACAGAAGGCGCTGTCCCACGTGACCCTGGACACCCTGATGTCATCGTAGCACTGGTCATTCTTCACCGCCTGGCCGAACACATGCCGGAACTTACTCTGTCGTACAACCCGTCTGAACATATCTGCAGAGAAGAACAGGACGAGAATGATGAATAAAGCAAATCACATGACCTGGACGCTTCAGTGATTTAACTGAACAGATATGAGCAGTGTACAGGAAACACCATCTGAACTGGTTAAGATGCCATTCATTTGTTAATGACAAGTAGATGTCAGTGTAAATGTCAGTCTTACACGGTTTAAAGATTGTCTTAAATCCACTGGCTAGTTTAAATATAATCCTAAAACATGACAGCGTTTGCACAAAGTTAATAATTACCTGAGCAGAACAGAGATAGTAAAAACTGACATATTAAAATGATTTAAAAGTGTTTGGCATGAAGAATAACGATGAAATCCATCTCAAAAAGTGCTGCTGAAAAATCAAAGCGAGTTTAAAGTGGGACAAGCTCGATTTGACATCACACATACCAGATGGGTTCACTATCCCGAATGTGGAAAAAGCTAGGATAAAACCCCACTCAGAGTACATTACTCACCCTATTTCACACAGAAACTCCACATACTCCAAGCGTCAACACAGCACATTGGTTTTTATACTATGTTTCGGCTTGTCTTGCTTTGATTTCTCAAACAAACCTGAATAACAAGAACATTCTGTCTTCGTGTTCATGCCATTTCCCAACTAAAACTATTAAGGCCCAACTAAAACAGAAGAAACACTAGGGCTGGATTGAGACGAACTGTCAATGAAAAAGAAGATAAGGTAAAAAGTAAAACAAACCCTATTGCTCAGGGGGATCAATAAACAATGTGATTAAGTCTGTAATGTAGTTCACACCCAAATAAGCCTATTTAGACCTACATTTTAATTAAATGGCTTCATAATCTTGGTGCAAAAAGTTGTCAGTGCTTACATGGTAGAACAATGTTTAGCCATGAAATTATTTGCACGAACATGCAGGCCACTTGGCTGACTAACCGTAGTGGTATTTCGCCTTTTGTCATTGGATGAAAAGACCTGCAAATGTTTGTTGCAGAATCTGTAAAAACAAAATGCTAGTTTTATTTATTTTTAATGAAATATTTAATGCAGGTATGTGTGAATATGTTATGATAAATTAATCAAATTTGATTAAAAAAAAACATTTTTTATTGAATATGATACTTCAAGTGGACATGAAATAAATTCACCCTATCCATTTTCTAAAATTATGTTATAGATCTTATTATGAACAATTCATCCAGAAATACATTTCACTTTTAAAAAAAAATGCTGACCTTGTAATGTTCAATCAATTGTTGTATCGGAACTTTGATCTGAAAACAGCATTTCTGTCTCTGGACTTGAGTGCAACGCCAACATCTTAAAATCCAATCATTATGCATAGAAGCAGTAGTGGTCAGTAGTGAAGTGTGGAGGATAAGGGAATGACTAAAAAAGCAGTTCATGTTGGTGGGTGTGGCTGTTTGACTAAGGAAGAATTTTGAACTATTGCATGATAATAGTGTAAAGCATAAAAGGCTTGTGCTTCAAATTCTCTCTCTCTCAACACCACTCACCTAACACTATTATCTGAAGCCACATTTTCAGGTGCATTGAAGTCACCATTCTGGTTTATGGACTATTGCCGTATTTTATCAGAAACGTATATATGTGAGACACATCGAAATGACATGTAAACAATTGATCGGATTGAAAACTTCTACGCATGTGCAATGACGTAGAAATGCCGTAGTGACGGATGACGCACAGAACAAGCTGTTGTTGTTGTTGAAGTGTCTAAAATTCTCATTCCACTTATCGTCTGTAAAGTGCTGCAGGACAATGTCATTCCAGTAGTCATTGCTTCGGAATCGCATGACGGCAGAATAAAATGACTTTTTTCGAGTCATTTCGTTCGTTGAATGAACAAAATGACTCAAAAAAAGATTTGTTTATTTTGATGAACGAGTTCGAACAAGAGAGTCACAAATACGGATCACAAAACAGAGCAAGGTGAGCATTTGTGCTTATAAAACTTATCAAACACCTTAATTTCTTTTCGACTGAAGAAAGAAAGACATGGACATCTTGGATGACATGAGGGTGAGTAAATTATCAGCAAAAGTTTTTATTTTTTTTTAAAGTGAACTACTCCTTTGACAGGTTTAGGGCCGGTTCACATATCGCGTCTTTTGCGCGCTCAAGTTCGTTATTTCAAATGTAGGCGCGCGGTATGCGCGCTCATAATGGAAGCGACGCGGTCGCGGTGCGACGCGCTCGTTTTTTCCAGGCGCGTCCGCGCCGCATCGAGATAAAAACATCTCAACTTTTCAGAATGCCGCAAGCGCACCGTAGGTCACGTGACACGAACCAACCAATCAGCTTCCTCGCCATTTTTGTTACCTCTTCTTAAAATATAATCAAACTGGTCCTTGTCCACTCTGGAATAGGCTTTGAACCTCCCATTGTTCAGGCGGAGTTCCTGAATCAGCTGGTGAAATTCCCCATGGTTCTTGCGTTTTTTGTAGTATGGGGTGCACCCAAACACTGCGGCGTTTTTTTACTTTTCTGAGTAAATAAATCTTGTAACAGAGTTACAGCAAGGGTTTTTCGGTGGTGGAAATCCATTGCTGAAATTTCCTTCATGTAATGGAGAGCGCAGCTGATGGTTGCTTAGCAACGACAGACGCCTCCGGAGTGCAACCGCCCTAGCGCTTCTTTGGAAAAAGGAGAACGCGTGCGCCTAGCGTTTTCTACGCGTTTTTAGGCGCGATATGTGAATGGCCCCTAAGTCTGCTTTTTAAAACCAAGAAAAGAAAAGATGGCAGGATCGTCAGGATGCCAGGATGATGGCTATTCACGCAGTGTGCACGTCAATAGACCAAAACCGATTTTAAGGACATCTCTTCCCTGCTAATGTGTTTACCAGCACAAGGGCGGGACAACCAAAATAAAATCTCACCTTATATTTTTTCTTATTCGACAAGCGGTTTCACTAATGCGGCAGAATAAGGAACAACAGACTATCACGACTTCCATATCATGCCAACTTTAACTTCCATACAGCATTGCTAATATATGTTAATATAGAAATATTCTTATCCCTTATCTGATAGGACCATTGTTCATATAACCGACCGACATTAATCTGCTGCACTGCATGTCAAAACTTAACAACAGCTTCCTAAAAACATGCTATCAATCACTAGAGGAAAAAAGACGCATCATGACTTTCTTGTCATAACAACATAGACCAGTAAGTATGAATCCAATGTAAATGGACACCAAAGATGCTGTTTCAAAGTCATGAAATGGAAGAATAGAGATATCTTTTATTGTGACATACATCCGAGTGCAATGGATAATGCTGGAAAAAGAAAAAAAATGTAAGCCGGGGACTTGCACTGAAAAGTGAAGGCAGATGAACATGAGCTTGAGGGGTTTAAGCAGACTAACTGCTTAGAGAAGTCCAGCATTTATTATTGGATTAAAAAAAAAAAAACATATGGATGGATAAATCGTTCGCAATAAGATAAATTTCACGCCTTTCAAAAATAGATTGGGTTCATTTTTTATTTTGTCAACTCCATCTGTAACCAACCATTCTTAATTCTTGAATATATTAATTTTAAAAAAGAAGAAAAAAAATATAAACCCCATTTTTACATTATTTTTGAACATTGTTCAAATTTATATCAGACACGGACAGCGAGATGAGACAGGAAATGATAAGTCAAGGGGGTAGGGATTAGGAAATGACAAGAGCCAAGCTCGAACTCGGGTGACCCGTATGCCTATGCCGCCATGCTTGCAATGCTAGCCAGACAATGTTCCCCTTTAGAAGAACAAACACAAACACATTAGTCAGTGACACTGTGCCTACAGTACCTTATATCAGTTATTATGATGCTACACCTCACACCACAGAAGGACTAACACAAGGCACTGGAGTAGGTTCATCCAGCTGGAGGGCTCAATACCACACTTACACCAAACAAACTCAACTGCTGCCGTTTCCTCATTCCCACCTCTTTCAATGCCTCATTTCCCATAATGCTGCTAGACATAAGTTCTGGTAACATAAATTTAGAAAGGACAGCAATGTCTCAGGGAGCAAAAGTGGAACTGAAAAGGTTTGTTTGGGCAGCAGAGATGGCTCTTCACATCAAACTTCTCTAAAAGCAGCTTTAGGTTCAACAAAGTCAAACAAACTCAAGTCTTTTGTGCAAATAAGGATGTACAGAAAGGGTCTGAGACGCAGAAGGTCACGGTTAGACCGCTTCTCTTCTTGGTTACTGCCTAGTTGATTAAAGCAGCAAATGAAATGAATCATCAGATACCCCTTTTCCACCAAAAAAAGAACTGGTTCGGAACTGGTGCTGGTTCAAAGTTGGTTCGAACTTCGGAGTTGGTTCAACTTGCGAACCGCTTCAGAACCTGTGACTAGAGCGCCCAGGAAACGATGTCATTACGTCACTGTGTACGTCGCCATACGTCTAGCTAGAAACGCTTGCAAATACAACATTACTTTAGGATTATCTCCAACTCGTATACCATGAAGGCTTTAAAAACAATTGAAATATGCAAGTCTTTTCGTTTGATATGTAATCTTTTCTGATAAGTTATGTACCCCTGTCTTGTGTCTTTTTTTCCTTTTCATTTATTTGTTCTATATTGTGACTGTTTCCTTCTTTGCTTATAATGTCTTCAAAAAAAATTACAAAAATAGAAACGCTTGCGTTAACTTCAAGCATAACAATTACAAAGGCGGACTCCATCGTGTTTTTTTGCAAATGTTTCTTTTGGCTTTGCGATCCTTTATTATGGTCAGAAAAGATGTTTAGAACACATCTAAACCCGCCCCAGCCCCCGACGTAAGCATGACGTGGTAAAAGAACGGTTCTAGTCCAGCAAAGAGTTGGTGTCACTTTGGAACCAGTTCTCCTGGCCGAGAACCGGTTCTTTGGCTGTTGAAACACAAAGAACTGGTTCGCGCACAGGCACCGGCTCCGAAACGGTTCTCAAAATGCTTTGGTGAAAAAGGGGCTAGAGAGCTTGCATGAATGAAGAGCAGGTTGCATGATATCCACGGGATCGCGTCTAGGGAGAAAAACTCTGCCACCAACTCCATCTTTGCTCCATCATGCTCGCAAAATAACAGAAAAAAAATTCTAATTTCCTGCGATAAATAATTAAATAAGTAAATAAACAAGTAAATAAGTATTGATCAAATAAGTAAACTATTGCATATCCAGTAGGGGTGTAACGGTACATGTATTCGTATTGAACCATTTCGGTTCGAAGCTTCCGGTTCGGTACGCATACAAACCGAACGATTGCTTGGACCATTTTTCCTGCCGGCAAAATTCGTGCTGACGCGGCCAACACAACGTTGCGCAACATCAAATGGCAAGCGTAATGAATGCAGAACGAAACTGCGCTATAAATGTGCTTCACGGATCGTTTATCAGTTCGGACCAGCAACATCTGTGCAGCGCGAGCCGATCTCGACCAAGCGACAATGTTACTACACAGCGCTAAGAGATCCGGTAAAGAAAACATTTGAATTCGCCACTCGGGTAATAACATCGCTGCGAGATCTAGTGAGATGCATTCACATTTCTCCGTTATTAACCGCAGATCTCTATTAGATCAAACAGCGCTGTCATGGAAACCAGGAGAAACATTGTGCCGTGAATGAACTTTACGTCCACAGACCAGCAACATTCACCATGGATTTAATATAGTAACACTAACTGGAACCAGTTTGGCTGGAATGGTGAAATGCTTTCAAGTACTTCACACATCTTTTACCAGCACTTCAAAATTCAAATATTATATAAATAAATATATATTTAAATGTTATTTTTAATGTGATGACCAAAACATTATTTGTTCACCCTTCAAAGATGACCCCCATTTATAAACCTGAAAGTTTCAAGATCTAGGAAAACTCACACTTATTTAAAAATATTTTTTCTTTAAACAAATAGGAAATTTCTCTGGCATTTCTTTCTTTTTGCTGTATCGAAAACGTACCGAACCGTGACTTTAAAACCGAGGTACGTACCGAACCGTGATTTTTGTGTACCGTTACACCCCTAATATCCAGCAAACCCATCCCCCTACTTTGGTTATACTTTGCTTGATTCATTATGTTGCTTTATTTCTGAATAGTTCAGTTACAATGTCAACAGACTTGTTTCACGATAACCGTTATCGTCACATATAGCTCTTACCGCTCACAATTTTAAAGTGTTAATAATCAAAAAGACAAAACCTATGCTTATTTGTCTTGTGTTTTATTTATTTTTTAGCTGATCCGAAAAATGATCCGATCCGTGACTCTGATCCGAGAAACGATCCGATCCGTGAGTTTTTTGATCCTTTGCACCCCTAATTAAAAGGGAAGAAAAAAGAATTTAAATTGAAAATGAATAAAACTGGAGCAAGTGGAGCATCTGGACAGATGGTGTAAGTTGAATTTAAAGAAGGGGGTTATCATGCATGCCTCATCTGGCTCAGTACACTTTACATTTTCAAGCCTCTGCAAAGGTTCTGTCAAACCTTGCGGCTTGCTTGAGCATTCAGAGGCACTGCTTGCATTCTCTTGTCTGTTTTAATCAATCACTACATCAGATATACAACAATCCCACTATACAATCCAAACAGCATATGTAATGCAATACCTCACTATTGTGAAATTCATAATTCACCACACCCACACCTTAAAATCCAGATAAAAATCAAACCTTACACAAATCACAGTTTTACACTCAATCTACATCAGAAGCATTTGACAAAAACTACAAGCGCTGCCATTATAAATCATTGTGAGTATCCAACATTGCAGTGTAGACCGTGTGCAAGGAGAGAAGTGATTGTAGTATATTCATAGTCATTTCCTCTGCCCCATAAAGGGATAATCAGATGGTCTTACCGTGCCAGAAGGACAACCTCGCACAAACAGCTCCGGAAAAGATCTTGTCTATTGGTGTTCTCACACAATTAAAATGCTGTAAAAACTGGAGTGAACTTTAAGTGAACCTTTGTAAAAGTTCTTTAAAATTCGAAAGACCCATGGGCTTTTTACAGTGAGCCAAACCGATCATGTTCAACACTGCTAACTCTTAGATAATGAGATGAGATATTCTCTCAGTTAGAAGAACAGCAAGGTGTTCAACCATTAAATCCAATCTAATCGGACAATGTAGCCTGGCTTAATGCCGCCTTTAACTGATTCATTGGGCAATGTACTTGCTTAAAGGAGTTCACTTTTGAAAACTTTTGCTGTTAATTTACTCACCCCCATGTCATCCAAGATATCCATGTCTTTCTTTCTTCAGTTGAAAAGAAATTGAGGTTTTTGATGAAAACATTCTAGCATTTTTCTCCATATAATGCACTTCAGTGGGAACCAAACGGTTCAAGGTCCAAAAGAAAGTTTCATTGCAAACTGTTCAAAGGGCTTTAAACGATTCCAGACGACGAATAAGGGTCTTATCAAGCGAAACGATCGCTCATTTAATAAATAAATAACAAAGTTAAAGTTTTATAAGCTCAAATGCTCGCCTTGCTCTGTTCTGTGATGCACGTTTGTGACTCTCCTGTTCGAACTCGTTCATCCAAATGAACAAATCTTTTTCACGTGATTAGCCGAACACCATTCACTAATTGCAGTAACCGCATAATTATAGGACAATTTCAGTAATGGAATAATTAATCGTGGCTGACTTAAACGCATGACACAAGTACAAAAACTTTTCAAGTGGAATGATTCCTCCTCCTCTTTTTGTCTGTCTTGCACTTTGGCACTTCGGTGATTCTCACATGCACATGTGGAGACAGAATTTGCTCCATAAATTAGCAGAGCTGCACATGATTTGACATCTGCACCGCTCTGAAGACCCAACGTGGCATGTGGCCGTGAATCCAGACGAAACATTCTGACCTTGTGCTCAATCTGCTCACCAATATCCTGTAGCAGGTATGTAGTCTCAACAACACACTGGCACAAGGGAACGTCACCAGACAACTCTTCCGTGAATGCGATACGAAAGATACTTCGCCTCACATTTGCATTTGCTGTGTGAGAGGTTAGCATGGGGTCACAACTGTGGCTCTCTTGGCAGTCATGCTGCAGGCCAGGTGGAGCAAGAGAAAAAAACGAGTAGGAGCGTGAGGGGAAAAAGAGAAAGGGGTGTTGAACTTTGCGTAGATTTGAATCAGCAGGTTCATGTAGTCGAACTGCGGTTGGCTGTCTGAAGGCAGAGTCTTGCTGTTGTCAAAGTAGAGCAAGGACTTACTGCCAAGTAACACATGGTGAAATCCAGCCTGTATTTACAAACACTCATGGATCGCCTAGCAACACCAGCAAAATACCACACCAGGAAAGAACGGAAAAAAAAAGGTAGAACCAAGTAGAGAAGTAAATTTGGCCTTTTAAGTACAAAACGTACCCAGTTGACTCTGAGACTCAAAGCAGAGCTCTCTAATGTGTAACTGAATCACATTGAGATAATTTTCAGCCAAAAAAGGCTATAAAACAAGGGTCTATTTTAGCAGACAGGCCCACTAATATCACTCCAAGGCAAGCTATAGAATAAAGTCAAACAACTTGCCAAATGATTCCTATAAATAATTTGAGGGTTTTAGTTTCCTTTAACCAAGAACACACACACACACGCATACTACAAAACTGAAGCTCACCACCATTAGATGTATTAAAGGGATTGCCTAGTTCAGCTTCGTGTCATTGTAAGCCTTGAAGACTTCGGTTTATTTCAATAATATAAAAATGTGTGTGTGTGGTTGGGGGGGGGGGGGTTGTCTAGAAGTCAATGGTCACCCAAACTGACTTTTTACCAACATTCTTGAAAATGTCTTCTTTTGTGTTCCAAAGAAAGTAATGCAGGTTTGGAACAACCAGAGATAAATCAACCTGAATGGTTGCACCTTCATAAAAAAAAAAAAAAAAATCACAACTTGCACACTATACTTAGGCCTATCCTAACATATTGTTTGTTGGCATGGTAGTAAACATAGGATTGTAACTAGAGTGAACGGTTGTGACTGATGTGCAAAGTGCAACATGACAGACAACAATAAACTGACTAGTCTTGGCATCAGATGTAGATCAACTCCAAATCTCCAAGATGTTATCAGTTTCACAAAGGAAAGGCTAACAAACAATGACTTCACTCAACGGCCCATGTTCCGACTAGCACAAAACACGACATGCAGCATCACTCCAGCACACAATAGCTGTCTTGACACTTACATGAGTCATAAAAAAAAATCCACAGACCATCCAAGACAGTTAAATAATGACATAAAACATCCATTTATACAAATAAAAGTCCCCTGTATAATTTCACCACATAATCTGGCCATAATCACCAGCTGAAAGGCTCGACGTTGTTGTCAGCACACATATGTTGAAAAATCTTATTCAGCAAGACACTGACTGGAATGAAAATGTCCCTAAAAAGGCAACAATGGGAGTCTCAGAGCACTGGAGAATGGAAATGTATAATTGTGCGAATTCATTGCCAAGCAACACAATATCAATTTACAGCAGGATGACAGAACTCCATTCTGAACTGAATCTCAAAATATAAATGCACGAGAAATGTTCCAGAGGAGAAAGCGAGGACTAAAGGAATTAGTACGAAAACAGATCCGTGATTATCCGACCTTTAGTCCGCTGAACAGGGATTTGTTGGGGAAACAAATAGCAAATGTTTTAAACATACAGTTAGAGTAAAAAGCGACCATTTCTGCAAAGTTCATCCAACATTTTTCTTTAGCTGAATGCACAATTTTTCTAAAAATATTCATTCAAAATGACATTTTGAACATTTCATAATAATGCTCTAATCGCAGGGCCAGGGCACAAAAAATAAGATGGAAACACTGACAAAAATCTCTGCAAAACGTCAAGCACAGCTCAAGTAGTGCTGGGTGGTATACCGGTTCAAATGGTGTATATTTTTGTTATGATGGTCATTTTTAAAGCTACACTGTGTGCTTTTTACCCCCATCTAGCGGTGAAAAGTTATATGACCATCCAGTGAATATTAGTTTCTGTTTCTCTCAATTCCAATTTCGTTTTAACTCCTACGGTGGCCAATGCAGTCCAAGATTAACATGGCTTCCAGTTCGACCTCGTCCATGAGTGTTAACTCAAACGTAAACGCGAAAGGCGAAGCTTGAATTAACGGGTATGTCCCATTAGAACACCTTACCCGTATGTATTTTCAATGGCATATTATACACTCACGAGAATACTTTATTACTTGAACGAAGTAAATATACATTAATGAGCACACATATTTGTGAAAGAACTAAGTGTTTTTAGCTAAGAATAAACTAAAAGAGTTACACAGTGTAGCTTTAATATACCGCCATACTGATGTACTTAATTACACAACGTTCCACAATCTCTTCTCTTCCCCAGTCAATTTTAGGTTATAAGAACGTTTTCATAACGTTCCCATTAAGTTTCCATTCTACAATATTAACTAATGACAATAAAATAGCAATCAAACAACAAGCGTTGTGCCATCACGATGAAGCGATCAGACTCAACAAATCCAATTACTCATTATTTCCTGGCAGGTTAATAAGGATTGCAAGCCAACTTACTGCCAAATCAATACAGACCATAAACTGATCTTTGTGTCCATGTACATTCCAAGTGCATCCAGCAATGTTTTTCTTCAACAGAAACACAAGAAAAAGTCTGCAACTGCATCCTTGTGTGGGTCACCATTAGCACGGGAATGCAAAAGACTCTATCAGAAGTAGCCAAGCAACCCTGGCAAAGACATTGAGAATTTATTGCAAAGTGAACACCAAATGCAGATAACATCTAATAAACATAGTGGGCTGGCATAGAGTAAAAAAAAGTGCCAAACTAATTCACTTTGCCATGCTTGTGTTCTGGGTTGTACGGTTTAAGGCTGGGAATTTTACCCTGGGCACTAAAGCATAAAACTCCACATAATGTCCAGAAAGATGCTGGACAGTTTTCCAAGGAATGTTGAACAATGAGAACAATAAGGCAGGGAAGGCATGCTCTCACACTCCTCACCCATTAAAATCTACACAAATAATACCACAAAGAACCGAGGATGGAATTTACACGGTCACACCAGCCATGTTAGTAGGCTGCCTACATGAACAAAAGTGGTTACAGATGGCCAGAAGTGTTGTCATCCAAAACAAGCTGCGGTAAAAACAAGTTTGTTGGTCTAGGACTCGAAAACAAGGATCCATCAGACGAAAATGTTTGATCGTAACCTGCTTCAAGATGGATACAGCTTTGCAAGGTGGATTACTGCTTATGAGGAGTGAGACAAAATAATGACTTTGTCAAAATCCTGAACAGGAGACCAACTAAGTACCGTGAGCAAGACACTTAATGATACACAGATCCCTGACCACAAACTCAATCCAGCTACCGTCTCCCTGTGAACAGATGCTGAGATGCTTGAATGAAAACGAATCGCTTATGCTGCAATTATATCACCTAAAGATGATCTTGATCACACTTTCATTTGACCATCAAGAGGAAAAGCCAGCATCTCTTTTTCTTATTGAGGCCGACTCTCACTTCACAATGAGTTCTGGGCAATGAATCAGAGTGATACCGCCTCCACAACCATCCGAGGCGATTCCTTCACTTCCTGAACTCGGCAGTGGACAAAGGAAGCCTTGTAACGCAGCACTGTGGCATCACTGGTCTACCGGATTCATGGTGAAACCGAGAGAATGAAGGCTGGGGAGGCCTTATCCAAAAGCTGATCAGAGAATGCACGTGCTCTTCCTTTTTCGTAGAAAAGTCTTGGTCTTGATCGGTGTGAAATAGGGATGTTAATTTACATAAATTGCCAAGATCAATGGTTGTTTAAATTAACGATCACATGCTTAGAAGCTTAACTTTACAGTGAATATAGGGAATATGGCCATCACGTAAGTGCTTTTAAATTGGTTGACATAGAAGCGCCCCATTTTCGTAGTGTGAATTTGTGGAAAAAGGACTGCTTGAAAATAAGATGTGATTTGTAAAATCCTCACAGATAGACATGTGTAGTCTTCCAAATATCTGTCAAATAGAAACAGACTTCAGCTGTGCTTGGTGACGTGGCAGCCGAGATATGCAGCCTTACTAGGACACAGCCTTCCATTTGAGAAGCACCCAATTAGATGTGTTGATCACATAGTGACATGACGCGTTGCTTGGCTAAAGCTATAGGACTTCCGGGATCCGATCACGCTGCAATCAGGACGCAGTGTTTTCCAACATCATTTAATAGTTCAACAAATGGAAACTGTATCTTGGGTGTGGTGGGTGGGTAGAAACAATATGAGAACAATCGAACACAATTTGGAGCACATTGGATCGGTTTAAAATTACATTTTTAAATATTATATATAGTTACATTTGTAATAATATTCTACAATATTATGGTTCTAACTGTATCTTGAGATCATATAAATGCATCCTTAGCGAATTCTTAAATATATATATATATATATAGACTGTAAAAGCCAATTAGTTCAGTTTACTTAATTTTATTATGCAAACTCATTGCCTTAATTTCATTAAGTAAGCATGCATTAATTGCATAAATACTTAATCCAATTAAGTTTTGTCAACTTAATTCTGTTCTCAAACCAGAATGGAACTCAAAAAAGTCAAGTAATGTTTACAAGGTTTTTCTGAGCTATGAAGGCATAGCATGCCAATAGTACAGATTACTAAGAAATTTTAAGCATGTTCAAAAAATTATTGGACATTAAGTAAAGTTAACACAAAAATTCTTAGTAAGAACAATGTTAGATTTTATTTCAGACTTTTATTTTCAGAATTGTTTATGGATTTTTTAATTTTTATAGTAGACCCCTCCCTACTGCACATGTAACTTTTTTCTAATGCAATAAAATCAGACATGATGTTGTGACAGCTCCAAATGAAAGTGTGTAAGAGTACAAGATAAGGAGAGTGATTTTGCATGTAGTCAGACAGAGCCAATTTACCCC
This sequence comes from Pimephales promelas, assembly GCF_016745375.1. The sequence goes on along the minus strand of NW_024121876.1, from coordinate 6,891,649 downwards.
ATACATGGCTTCGTTTAAAAAATGTATTTAAATATAATCAAAACAAGCACACCCTTCACTCCTGCCAGCCACAGCCCTGTATATCTAGAAATCATTTGACACTTTTGGGTTCATTATGTCACCCAGATGTATACGACTACAAGGATAAAAGAAAATTGTAAAGGACGTTCACTGTTGCCATATCCTGTTTGTCTCTGACATGAAGACTAAACCCAGAGGGAAGGTTGACAGTATCAAAAGTCAACATGAGTATTAGGTTGCCGTTGCACCAACCCAATCTACCCTAATGTCATCACTGGAGAGGTTGACATGATGTTTCTAATCCAGATCAATGTGATCTCTGGAAAGCCATTTGAATACATTGGATCCATTTATCTGCACTGCAGGCCTGAACCTCACTGAACTATCCAGATATGGAAAGCCAATCATTCATAAAATGACACATCCCTTGGCCTTGTGAGACTATAAAATATTCTGGCTATTTTTATCATGCTTCCAAAATTCATCGCAATATTTATAATTTTGCCTGAATTTATTTTACCAGAAAAATCACTGAATATATTGAGAATACTCAGCTATATCAAGCAGGGTCTATACACACTAAAATGGTGTGGTCTGGAAAGCTTTTTTGTTGTTGTTGAAAAATGTATACTTGACTTGTAATAAAATAATAGAATTCTATTTCAAATAGATGCTGTTATTTTCCTGCAAGAAAAATGTATTTTGTTTTTCTCAAAAAACAAAACAAACAAACAAAAAAAACATTAAGAAATGTTTTGAGCTGCAAATCAGCATATTAGATTATTTCAGAAGGACCATGACGCTGAAGACTGGAGTAGGCTAACTGTTAAAAATATAGCTGACAGGAATAAATTATATTTAAAAAATATACTAAAATAGAAATGTTATTACACTTCATTTGAATAATATTTGACAATTTTACTGTATTTCTGATCTCAAAATATGCAACCTTGGTCAGCCAGAGACTTCTTTCAAAAACATTTCATTTATATATTTATTTTTTAATCTTACAACCCCAAACTTTTGATTGGCAGTGCAGTGTATCTGTAGCTATGTTTCTACCCACACGTTTTCCATCCACACGTTATCTGAATTAAGTGATATCGAATGAAAAATGGACACAGTAAAATTCCATTAAATTTCATGAATAACAACTCAAATTAAATACGATATCGTATTTGATCGATATACGGCTTAATGGGCTCTATGCACGGCGGTATTTCCGGTGAAGGTTCAAGGATGCTCGATAACTTCCGCCGATCGTAGAGTCCAATGCAATATCGAGAATTTATATTGAATTTTATATTCCATGGTTATACTAAAGAAACGTTAGGCACAAAAACAGATAAAACAGACACCCCTCATTGTGTTTATGCTTCTTTTGAAAATTATATTAAATAAAAATGACATCTAATTGTATGAACGTTTCATTTCAAAGACGGGAGGACAGTAAATTTGGAAAATTTCTGCCATAATCCCGTTTTCCTCGGTTTTCCTCCGCTTTAATCTCCCCAACTGGAAACTGTTGAGCATCCTTGCGTCAAATGCGGAACTTATGCGTGCATATAGCCCATTGATAGCCGTTAATTGAAATGTTATTTGCCGAATAAATAATAAATTACAATTAAGTTTTAGGTCATTTCATAGTTGCAACACAGAAGTAGTTTTAGTTAATTTTTCTGCCCAGTATTTCCGTTCTATTTGGGCAAACATGGCGGATGTCAACAAAGACAGATCTAAGTGGACAAACAAAAAACAAAAAAAAATGCTTCAACCAAAGGGAGAACTGTTTGGAGTGCCGTCGTTCACAACACAGGCCGCCTCTGTTGTCGTCAGGCATTTACGCGCATCTGCATCATCATAGCAATGAATGTGTTGATAGCGTCGTTGTTTTCTTATTTTAGCTTGTTATTACATGGCTTGAATTCTAATGTAGAATGGGGTCTGCGGTCTCTCGATAACAGACCACTGCCATGAAAAACAGAGCGTTGCCATGGACACAGTTCAGAGACGGAACAGACTATTTTCTTTAGCGGAAGCAATACAATTGTTTTTAAATCAATAAACTCCTTTTTAAATCAATATTTTGTGTCAACTTATTGATTTATTTGGTAGGTAGCCGTGTAAGCAGGAAAAATTATAGCAAGGTGGTTGTTATACCGAATACAACCCCTTCAGGCTAAAAACCTCCTCTCTACATTATACCTTATATGTCGCTATCAGCAGGCACATAAGCAATATTAGGCTACAACTTGTGCAATATTGATCATTTGTTGGTAGATGGCGCGATCCATTTTGTCTTTGTTCACAAATGTTTGCTTGAATGTTGTGTGATTCAGTGCCAAAATGAATGGAAACACCTTAAGTTGCAAATCAATTTGATCGCACCAATTTAAATACCAATTTGATTTTACCGAACTTTAGATAATTCGATTGACAAGTGGATGGAAACTTGGCTTGTGTTATTAAAAGCTCTTTCATGCTCTGATTTAATGAATTGAAAATTCTCACTCCTTAGACCATAAGTCAATTACACGAATTATGAACTTATTTTCCTTGTGGAAGTTTAGCTTTTTTCAACGAATTGACAGTCGACTTGTCTGAGGTTTATTAGCTTGTACTGAACGATCTTACGTTGACAGATAATTCTGTTTCCTTCCTCGTCAGACAGGGTGTGGTTCATCGCATGGTGCAACTGGTGACAGCAAGTTTCTGTTCCCTTAGGCAAGAGTTCACTTAGCAGTCCTCTTGAGTCTTGGAATGCTTTGGATAGCCGTGCCTGGCTGTAATATAAATCCCACACACCTTTCTGACAACTCATTTAAATCTTTTTTTTTTTTTTTTTTTTGCCAATCAGTGCTTCATATATGCAAATAGAAGGCAATGCATTAGCCATGCAAATTTGTCAGTAAAAATGAATAGAGAAGAAGATTAAACGTTTTTTAAAAAGACACAGAAGCACAATTCAAATGTAATAAAAGTGGACATTATATTATAATTAAAGTGAGAATATAGAATTAGTCTTTTGGGCCACTTGTATGATAATTTCTTGTTGTTTTTTCCAGGCTTGAATATATCGGTGAACATTGAATGCAATTGTATGAAAACATTCGTCAAAAATGTGTGTGGTTTAGTGGTAGAAAAAAGTCTACGGGTTTTGGTCCACATGAGAGCAAGTAAAATGATGAATGCATATAACAGCCTGATGAGTCACGGGCCACTCTGAATGATCCTGCCATTTGCCATTGGAAATACAGAAGGGGGTTGACACCTCCTAAATCCTCTTCTTGCTCCAGGGCAAATGTAATGGAATTTCAGCTAAGATACTGCTGCCTTTCACAAGCTCAAGCTATGAGAATCTCTGCCGCATGCGATCATCTACATTGCTTAAACAACAACAGCCAACTATTCGGCTAGTAATCAGGTCTAACATTAGAGAAAGCGTTAGGTGTGTTCGACTTAAAGCAGTGCTGCACAGAGGGCGCAGACCAATTTTAACATTATTAAAACTACATAGTGAGTGACGGAAACAATCTTTGTCATAGAATACACTTGTTTGTTGACATTGAGTTGACAAAGTGCTTCTTTTGTTTCATTTATCGTTTCAAGATCTGAGGCGAATTATCCATTGCAATTTTCAATAATACATACCAGACTGATCTCATGAAATTGCGTGTGCATAACACGCCAATTCGTATTTCCATTTTTGGCGTGCTATCAGCACAAATACGCCGTTGACTTAACGTTACTATACTGTATATATAGACCATTTCACAAGATGTAAACAACACTGGTCCAGAAGCACTTCCTGTTTCAGTTTTTTAACACTACATAAAAGCTGGGATGAATTACAACCAACAGAACATTTAAAACTGAATCAAAAAGTTAAACAAACATCTTTAAGATGTTTTCTTTACATGTGAAATAAAGAAAACAGTTACAAACTGAAACAGGAAGTGTTTCTGGACCAGTGTTGTTTACATCTTGTGAAATGGTCTATATGACCTACCCCAACCCAGTCCCTAAACCTACCCATCACTGGGGTTAATCCCATTTATGAGTCTTCCCCTACAATCCTAGGAAAAGAAATATCGTTCCCCAGATGTAGATCTACATTTTGCTTCATTTCACGCGGACATTTAACAGCGTGTACATACACGCGGAATCACTCGGACATTTAACGGCGTAGACAAACGCATACACGCGGATAGCTCAAAATGCGTATGGATAACACGCCACTTGACTTGAAAGTGGTGTGTATGTTTACACAAAAGTCATGATGTCATGTTGTACATACATACACTATATTATAGGTCATGCAAAGCTCATGCAAAGCCATAAATAAAGCTGATAAACATTACCTGAGATACTTTTTGTGTGAGCTTAAATGCATAAATAATAAGCTGCAGTGCTACACATGAAATTCACAACGCGGACAACCAACACCAGTTTACAACGAATAAAGTGCCATGAAAGGTAACATTCAGAATAGAGCTAGATCTGTTAATCCATTGAAGATCCATAGTCGCATAATCAACAACAACAACAAAAGTCCTCCTCTTGTAGACACGATCACATTTGAATGTGCTTTCATGGCTTGTAAAAGGTGACATTTTGACAATGCAGCTAATTGCCATGCAGGAAACAATGAATAGAAGTGAATGAAAAAAAAGGTTGAGATGTCAATACCTCCAAAACAACTCTTCTAACCTGCCATAAAAAAAGGTAATCAAAGTCTTGAAAGAGTTGCATTTAACCCTGGATACCTGCCGATGATGAGATATCCATCGCAAAGCTCAACTCTGACGCATACAGCCTTAAGGACGTGCACCAAACACAAAAACCTTAACTGGTAAATGTGAAATGCAACCTGAAACTGTCTGTATTTAGAGGAAACAAGACTTCCTTAAAACTCTCAACAGATTCCCTCTGCCTATATATGTCCAGTTGTGGTTCTCTATCTCTCTTACACACACACAGCCGAAGCTGCATCCTCTCCAGCCTTGCGGCAACTTCCTGCGTCTCCTGACTAATTTTACCCAGCATCCTGACCCATTTCCCAAGGAGCAAAAGGAAACAGGCACAGAGTGGCCGATGCAATGACGTCCATACGCATAAACAGCCTGATGCATTCTGACGGCCAGCCCAAACATTACCCTGTGAAGATTTCAGCGTGGCCTAAAGCTATCATGCACCAGCAATGGCTAAACAAGAACAAAGACTGGTCTAGAACTGGTTTAAAAGGGTACCATAACTTTTATCCTTCTCATTCTAAATTAATTTGAATTTGAAATGGAATTGTAAATGCAGTCAAAAGTTAAACAACCAGTATATAAATACTGCAAACAGACAGCACCAATCCAAAATATATCTGTTTTTTCTTAGATTTCTCGAAAAAAACTTTTTTTTATGCCTTAAATATGTCACAGTATTTGAGGTTTCAATGTTTTTATATTCTTTCCTGCTGCCCTGGCAAGTTTTGAGTCAAACTGAAACAAGCCAGACAATATTTCAGTGTGGTTGACACATGGGTAACCACAGAAAACCCTGCACGCTACATAATATTCACTAAAACACTAACCGGGTGTAGCAGCCCAAACACTTGTTCTCTGCCTCTGAGATGACAAAAGGTTAATTTGAGAAGTAAAAAGTACAGTACAGGGATAGAAAGTAAGCTGAGGTTGAGTCATGCTGAATGGAACAATATTAACCAAAGGCTATTGTATTTCTAATTGAAATTAAAGAAACATTTTGGCATTTCTTGCAATCATAGAAAAAAAAGTGCTTTAAAGAAAATGGAAGGCTATAAAATTTCTTTAAAAAAATAAATAAAAAAAAACTTTAACCTGAAACCACATTGCATGAAAGGCACACTCAGCAAATTTCTGCTCACCTTTAACCATTTTATTCAGATTTAAAAAAAAATGCCCCACTTCTATTCTCAATCTCAGCTCCGTTTTATGTTAAACTCATTATTAGAAACTGTCACGACAAGACCAATAGTGTGATGTCAACATGGCAGCACCCATAAAGGGGCGACCTGCGTTTTCTAGAATACTGATATTGACTTGAGTCTTCATACCACGTTTATCATCATACCAATGACATTTCTTGATAGTCCAGTTCAGTTCTCTGTGTAAAACTTAAAAAAATTAATTACTGAGTGCACCTTTAAGAAACCCTCCACACAGACATCACATTGTATTAAGGGTTAGTTCACCCAAAAATGAAAATTCTGTCATCATTTACTCACCCTCTTGTCGTTCCGAGCCCGTAAGACTTTCGCTCATCTTTGGAAAACAAATGAAGATCTTTTTGTTGAAATCTGAGAGCTTTCTGTGCCTCCATTGACAGCTACGCAACTACCACTTTGACGCTTCAAAAAGTTCATAAAGAGGTCGTAAATCTAATCCAAATGAATTGAGTGGTTTATTCCAGATTTTCTGAAGAGACTTGATCGCTTTATATGATGAATAGATCTAATTTAGGCTTTCATCTTGTTTTTGGGTGAACTATCCCTTTAAGTATCAAAAATAGTTTATAATGCATCCGCCCTCTCAGATATGACAAGATAACCCACACCTACAGGAAAATAAATCAAATGATTTAAACAAGTCTTGGCCACTGATATAATTTACTTTATATTCATCTACATTTCCCTCGGCATACTCACTGATTTATTAAAATAATTTGATGACTCTGTATATCTGCTGGAGATCACTTGTCCCTAGGCTTGACACTCCTGTAACGTTACTGACATAAACTTTCATGGTTGCTCTGAGCTGTAAATACAGGTCAAACCAGACTAGACTGACAGTTCCAACATAAGATAAGTTAGGCGTTGCCAAAAAAAAAATAAGCTATGTCAAATTCGCTTGTATATGGCAAATTAAAGTGGCTGAAGTTAGCTTTATTTGTTTAGTGATCGCTCGCTCTCTAATTCCTCTAATGTGCTCAGCAAATAAATACTCGAACATTTCACACTACTGATTTCAAGACTACATTATACACTAAGACACTTAAAACAGAAAAGTTATACATTTCCAACATTATATATTATTATTAGGCCTGCAATTATAATTAATTCAAATATTCTAAACTTAGAAAAGAGAGAGCCAGATGCAGCTACTTTTGCTTCCCACAAACAGAGGCAAATGAGTTACGTTACTTAATCCATCCATACAAATCAAAGCATTACATATTCACCCTGAAAGCATCAGGTTCAGTTCAGATATGAAACATGAATTTTATTAAAGCAATCCCCCTGTTTTGAGCATTGCAGATCAGCCCATCTGGCCTGATCCACGCTGCCATGATCCCTTCGCATGGACAGATTCTTAAACTTACGCACACCAATACAATCTTTGCCTCATGTTATAAAAAATAGGTGACAGATTGAGTTTGCGCCTATTCTTACCTTCTCAGCTGTCGTAGAAAAAAATATTTCCAAGTCCGACTTTAATTTCGCTTTCTACCGCAGCACTCCCTGATCGCGCGAATGTTCCCTATGGCTCTGCCTCACTCAACTTGTCCGAGACTCGCCGGAAGCCACGCCTTGTTTTGTTGTCTCCGCCCAACAAAGAACGTGATTGGATAAACGGACACTGAGTGGCATCAAAAATCACCAATCACAAAACATACGAATCTTAGCCCTGCCCACACAGAGCGTAAACAGGTATGAACTTGAGTGTGTGGAGTCAGACTCAGTGGACGACAGTGTCGACTGTCGACGTGAGTGCGCTTACTAGCAGAACCCAGTTTAGCGTGACGACGTCATGCAGTTAGTGAAGTCAGTGAACACTAAATATCGATTGGTAAGGTGATATTATCATAATGATAACACAATGAATTTTGGATAGTTGTTTGGCTTTCCCCCAAACATACAACCTATTTTGAGGTTGATTTTCTGTATGAACATTGCCACAAGATGGCACCATTGTGCTAAAATTAACAATTTCATTATTTTCCTCTATAGATACAGATACTACAAGCATATATCATATAGGTCTGGTATAATATGAAACACATTGCAACTCATGGGGTTTCTGCAACATCTCTCTATCATCCAAGCAAGGAGTCCCTGCATCACATAAACAACTCCCTTCTCAGAAATGTTCCTACCTTTTCTCACTGAAGGTTTTCTCTCTAGTGCTTTGTCAGGTGATTTCTTTGGTTGATCAAATGCTGCTTTCATCTGTGATACTTTCACAGACTGCGTTGGATCTAAGGTCAGATCAACCCAGGCATCAGCTGGCTTGGTCCATTCCTTCATCTTCTTCTGCAACTCAATAGTTTCCTTTATCATATCTGAAACATGTCTTTTCTGTGCACCCTGCGGTGGTTCCATGACGGTGGTCAGGTCGCTTTCTATTGTGTGCTTGAGGTCAAGCTGACTTATATGTTTCTCGTCTAACACATGAAAATGTGCATGTGTCGACAGCTTGTTCTGCTCTTTATCTCGTTTCTCGTTAGCTTGCATACTTATTAGGTTGCACATGGAGGAGGAATGTTGCACATCTTGTGCAACAGATGTGTTCGCTGCACTGTCTGCTAATGTAGATCCTGCATTGCAACCATCCTGGACCTGATCTGTCTGGCTTACAATGGAATAGGTTGATGCATTTGTTAAAATATTCAAAAAACAATGCTCTTGTTGAGAATAACCAGACAGAGTAACTTCTGTTTTCTTGTCCATGCCCGGCCTGTCATCTATGGGATTTGAAGCTGTCTCAGGACCAGCAATGAGCTCAGAGATGAAAGTATTTGCAGATGTTTCCTTACACGCATCCGTTTTTGAGCTGATGGTATTCTTGCCGACCTTGTCTCTTTCGGGTGTTGTCATGTCGCCCGAGTTAGCGTTAGCATCCCTCTCTAATCTCAGCTGTTTAGTAGCATCTTCTACATCAATCACAGCATTTAAAGAAGATGTACTTTCTAGATCCATCCTATGTTTAGTATCCTTCACCGTCTCTGGAAGGGTTTGTATCACTGTATGTCGACTCTCTAGACTTATCTCTGTGTGTACTTTAGCCTTTGCTGAAAGTGGGGAATCCTCTTTTTCATCTTTTTGCATAACTTGAACATCAGATTTAGAAGGGGGGTATGAATCCGTAATGGCTTCAGAGAATGTAATACATTTCTCATCTTCATAGCTTTGTGGCCAGGGTTTGTTTTCACCCAGCATACTTGCACTGGCAGTATTAGTTGTCACAAAACAAACCTCTTCCGTTTCTGTTCCACGCAGAGAAAGATCTTTTATCTCGGTTTTCTTTGCATGGGAACGATAGAGACCCTTTGAAGCAGATTCCAGATTTTCTCTTTCTTCAGTCTCTCTCATGCCATCTTTATTTTTATGACCTCCAGCGGGTGATCTCTCAAGTGAAGGTTCCTTTGTCCTAGGGCTCTCCAAGTCTGACACATTAAATTGCCTTTCTTTCTGAAGCTCATCCTGTGTGAATTCGCCTGCAGGTATTTGTCGATGGCTCTCAGTGTGACCCTGAGGTGACTTGGATGCCACTTCTAAGGGGCTGAGGTCCTCTGGGCTCTGCACGGCTCTGTTTTGTAAATCCGCACCTGCCAGCAATGAACTAGTAAATCTGGTCTTCATGACATCATCTGTTGGCTGACACCAAGTAGGCCTAACATTTTCTCTGGCTCCGCAGACATCCTTCATTGACCGCCCTTGGGTTTCGACGTTCTTCTGGGAAGAATGTTCAGTTTTTGGAGTTTCGGTTACAACCTCATCTGGATTCGCTGGCGATTTCTCCCTTATTCCTTCTTTGACTTGCTGAATTGCATCAGTGTCCTTTGATGTCTCCATTTGTGAGTTCATCACGAGGTTTGATGTGCTGGGCTTGTCAAACGGCCTCTTGTTATGCGACTCAGTCATGCTGGTCTTCAACTCTACATTTTCGGTAATGACCAAAGCTTTGTCTTGAACCATAAAGTGGACGTTGGTGTTGGCGTCTCCACCACATGGTTTTGAAATGTCCTTCCATTCCAGAATCTCCCAAGTAGGCCAGGCATTTGTCACCACAGCATCAAAATCTTGTTTTCTGTCCCCTTCTTGGCACTTTAGCTTGTCGTCATCTCCACAAACTGATTCCATTTCGTCCTTTACGGAAGCACTCTTCTTACTCCTGTTTTCTCCTTTGTGAGCACTTTCAACGCTGTCTTTACCAGGTGAGTCACACCCGAAGTTTTCCTGATGTTCTAGATAGTCTTCCAGCATACTCTCCGAGTCTTTTCTCTCTTGATCAGGTTCACCAGCCTTCCATGTGCCTTGCAGGCAGCTGTCAGACTGTGTGATTCCATTCGTCTGCTGTGGAGCCAGCGGTTCAGCCCTGCCTTCCTCACTACTCTTTCTTCCTCCCACTTTCTCGCCATCCCCTCCCTCCACAACCCCCGCATCCGTGGGAGCACACACCTTATCATGAGAATCCAAACTGTGCTCGGGTGTAGGTGATGGTGACTCCCTGCCTGGGCCTCCATCCAACCTTCCAGCGGCTGCTTTCTCCTCATCTGTCCCGACATCGTGAGTCTCAATGGTTGGATTTCCTTCCTCTGTTGCCCCCCCAGGGTCTGGGCTTGGTCCCTTTTCCTCTGGTCCTGCAGAGCTGTTGTCCTGCACTGGCTCCCCCTCCTTGCCCTGGTTTTGTCCCATTCTGTGGAAAAAGAGAGAGAGAGAGAGATGTTATTGGGAGTGTATTGTGGCGGACCACAAGATGCTGATGATGGCATGACTCTGGCATGCAGGTTATGCCAGTGTTTATCGGAAATTCTCCCTCACTTTCACTCCCCTGTAAAAAGTTTTACACTCACTAATTGTCTCTTTCACCTTCCTGTCTCTACTTCTCATTTCAGATGACAATCACAGGCAAACATGACTTGCTCTGTTTGTGTTAACTGATTTAACTGATGTGTTTTTTGCTCTGTCTTCCTTGCCATCTTATTTCATGGCAATGAAAGACTTTTTGTCTCAGGAATGAACTGCTTATTAATTCAATGTGGTGGATGAAGTACACAAATCTTGAACTGGTGCCTGATGCTACAGACTGCAGTCTTTAGTGTACTTCTTAGCGCACCCGCCCAGTAGCACCTCATTGCAGTACACGAGATCCAGGGGGCGGAGTTGGATCCAGATATAAGGGGTGGAGATGGGTAGGATTAGGGGTGGGGTTAGGTATCAGGGGGTGGAGATGGGTAGGATTAGGGGTGGGGTTAGGGATCAGGGGGTGGAGATGGGTAGGATTAGGGGTGGGGTTAGGTATCAGGGGGTGGAGATGGGTAGGATTAGGGGTGGGGTTAGGGATCAGGGGGTGGAGATGGGTAGGATTAGGGGTGGGGTTAGGTATCAGGAGGTGGAGATGGGTAGGATTAGGGGTGGGGTTAGGGTCAAAGGGCGGAGATGGGTATGTTTAGGTATGTAAGGTGGGAGGAGTTAGATCTGGATCCAACTCCTCCTCCTGGATTTCGTGTTCTGCAGTGAGGACCATCTCTCCCACCTCCCATGCTGGAGAAGCCTGTTCGAGTTAAACTAGGAGTGGTTCGAGTAAGACCAGCTACACATACAAATTCATAATTATTAGATATAAAATCTAAAGATGACATAATTGAAATAATAATAGATAAAAAGTCATAATTGACTATTTTTTTCAGAATTATGATTTAGCAAAGCATTGAATTTAAGATTAGAGCTATGGCATTGTTATGAATTATGAGGTGTCAGCACACACAAGCTTTCAGGATCTCTTTCTTTTTTTTTCTTGATGTGAACTTGGGAGAAAAGGGTCATATTATCTTTGCTCATTTTGAACGAGACCACACCAATTCGGTTGCTCGTTAACAAGACTTGCTCCAATCAGATCACTGAATCTGTGAGTTGTTAATCACAGCAATCGGGTCAGTTAAATTCACAACTGAATCATTCAGTGCAATTTGTGAATCAAATCTAAAAGAAGCGGATTAAAAAAAAAATGATTCATTCACAAATTAGATATCATGTCTCTCTTGATTTTTTTTCACTTAAAAAAAAGTTTCCAAACATTAAAATGCATTTTTTTTTTTTACAATGAAACACTTTGGCATAGTAACTGAGTAAATGATCATTACTATTCACCATTGTGCAAAACTAACCAAATGAAACAGCTGAGTGTATTTTACTGGAACCTTGACTTTGGTGGGAACAGTGTTTCTTTCCTCGGTATCTTGTGACTCTGAGCAGCCATTGAATGTTCATGCTTATCTTATTACATGAACTGTAATGTCAGCAGGAACAACAATTAGAGTCACAAGACTTTTCAGGAGCACTCCTGTAAAACACTGTCAATCACAGTAGGCCTAGGCTACTGTACATTTTCACACCTACATTACATCAATTAGCCTAATCAAACAGAACCAACCTATCCGTCCAATCTGAAAGTATTTTGGGATAAATATGATGCTATGTCCAATATAAACAATCATAGCAGTATCTGTAGGCTACAGTTAAAAGGGATCTGAAAGTTTTCCGAAAAATAGGCATTTGGCTTCTCGCTGCTGACAGCAATGAGGATGATGAGTGCGTCAGGCAAGTCAATCCCGAGACACACATTGGTTCATAAGCCTGTGCTCTGTCACACATCATTTAAAGGGCTTACAGGCTCATGAAAGCCACTGATGAAATCTTACTTTGGGTCACACTATGGGATCAAAAACCCCCGCCAAATATATTGTGGCCACGGATCAAAAAATTATAAGCGTGATTCAGAAATGTAAAAACACATGTAAAAAATGTATATTGCACAAACTGAAAAAAATGCAAAATCATCACGAAACTTAAATGTATGTTTATGTTTTTCTCTCTCCTTTCCGTGTTCTGCGCTTGCTCTTCCAAATGTTGCAGTTCGAGTTATGTAAATTAGGGCGGATTTAAGCGTCACCATTGGTCCACTAGTTCTACACTAGTTCTTGACTTGCAACATAAGAAGAACGAAAAACATAAATATATATATACAATAAATGTAAGTTTCGTGAAAAATATATTTTTTAATGTGTTTAAAGCTTTTATTCATGCTTGTTATTTTTTGATTCATGCAGGCTATTATATTTTGATCCGTGACCACGTCCTTTGCTTCTCTGATAATTTAACTTTTTTTTCCTCCAGTTTGTGCAATACGGTATATTTTACATGTGTTTTTACAGTTTTGAATCACGCTTATTATTTTTTGATCCGTGGCCGCAATACATTTGGCGGGATTTTGATCCCATATCACACTTCCAATCTATTTCCTGTCTCCACACATCTCCCCCCCCCCCAAAAAAAATCTCTGATTCTTCTTCTCATCTGTCAATGCCTCCTCTCTCCCTGGCCCAAAAGCAGAGTGAACATAATAGATATTTTTTTATTTGTTTGTTTGTTCAGCAAGGACACAATAAATTGATCAAAAGTGACAGCAAAGTGACTAGGCTATTGTAAAATTCATTAAATTAATATATTCGCATACATATATTTTCTGTTCATCAATGAATCCCCCCTCCCCCCCAAAAAATGCATCATAATGCAGCACAGCTGTTTAATTTTTTTTTTTAATACTTCAAAATAAAATCAGTTATTTTAAATTGTAATAATATTTTACAGCTATTGCTGTTTTTACTGTATTTTGATCAAATAAATGCAGCCTTGGTGAACATAATAGACTTTTTTTAAAAACATTAACAAAAATCTTACAAACCCTAAACTTTTGAACAGTAGTGTATGTTTTAGGGCTGAAGTTCAGTGAAAGTTTTATTTTAAAAAAATGGTCTTGCATTTCATATCAGACAGTTAATTCCATCAAATAATGTGGTTAACTTATGCATCCTATATTTCAATATTCATGAAGACTCACACAGCACACACATGCGCATTTTGTGTGAATTACCTAAATTTTAAGTGTAGCTAGAATTTTTTTTCTAAATTTGTAAATGTAGAAAACATACAAAATAAAGGAGTCACTACAGTGACAATGTGTTTCGTGTTCATCTGCTTCACTCTCTCTCTCTCTCTCTCTCTCTTTTTTGTTGAGCCCTCCTCAACAAACACATTTACAAGGAACTCACACGCAGAACTGGAGGCGTCCTTGTCATAGTTCAGCAAAGTTGAAACGTGGCTACACAGTGATGTTTTCAATTCTGTCCTGGGACAGACTAGAATAGACAATTGATTTGCTCACAAAGCCATTGCATTGTCTCATTGCCCAATATTAAAAGCTCTTTATAACTAAGTTTTATCTCTTTGATTTACCTTTGGTTTATAAATCAGAGAGTTATTGTTTAATGGGATGGTAGCATTAATCATTTATCAAATGTTTACAGTCCAATTATCCTCATTTACTTCTTTGTAAAGCCCTTGCGGACACCGACAGGATTCCCTGTACAAGGCCATCGCATCTTAAACCTCTACAACTGCTCCATTGTGCTGCATCCGTCACCCTGACACTTAAGGCAAGTCACTTGATTTCCTTGTGGCTCGCTGCCTCTCCCATGCATGCAAATTCGAAAAGGACTGAACAACAACTATATGAAACATCTCTTCACCGTCTCAGAAAGTTTTATTGTCTCAATCCACAAGGGTTTAAATCAAAATCCAAGCAACTTGTCCAGCTCATTGGACGGTACATCACAGAATCAACTTCTGTGGCGACAATCTGTCTCAAGTAAAGAAGTGGATACTCACCGATACTCCCGTGACTGCAGTGTAACTCCAGGACAAGACCACTCTTTGTTGGATGGATGGATGTTCTGGCTGAGTTCTGCTGGCAAATGGGCTTTTATTACTCTCATGATGTCACAGATACATTTGCCTAATGCAGTAAGTCTGTCCCAGTGTAGAAGCACAACAATTTTCAGATTCAGTAAGATATTTAAAGAACACCTAAAATTATAGTTTTGTCATTTACTTACCCTGTATGATCTCCTTTCTACTGTGCAACACAAGATGTTTAGCAGAATGTTTACACTGCTATTTTCCATACCATGAAAATGGATGGAGACCAGCAGGGAGGCGAAAAACGAGGAAAAGCACCGTAAAATATGAAATTTACTTTTCGTTTCATTTAGATTTCTTTCTCAGTTGTTTACATTCACTTGAGACATAATGAAAAGACCGTTTCAGTGCAAACTTTTCAGTGAAACATGAGAATGAACGAATCTTTTTTCGAGTCATTTGGCTCATTCAACGAACAAAATGAACAAATTGACTCGGAAAAAGATTCATTCATTTTGATGAACGAGTTCGAACAGGAGAGTCACGAACGGGCATCACAGAACAGAGCAAGGCGAGCATTTGAGCTTATAAAACTTAAACTTTGTTATTTTTTTTAAATGAGCGATCGTTTCGCTTGATAAGACCCTTATTCATCGTCTGGAATCATTTAAAGCCCTTTGAACAGTTTGCAGTTTGCGCTGAAACTGTCTTTTGGACCTAGAACCGTTTGGTTCCCATTGAAGTGCATTATATGGAGAAAAATCCTGCAAGGTTTTCATCAAAAACCTTAATTTCTTTTCGACTGAAGAAAGAAAGACATGGACATCTTGGATGACATGGGGGTGAGTAAATTATCAGCAAAAGTTTTTTAAAAAGTGAACTACTCCTTTAAGATTGAGACACTTTTCGAGGCAGGAAAGTTTCAATCTCTCAAGAAGCCTATGGACTATGGGAGGAGTGATCCACCTCTCAGATTTCATCAAACATATCTTCATTCGTATTCCGAAGATGAACGAATGTCTTACGGGGTAACTTGGAACAACATGAGGGTGAGTAAATACTGACAGAAATTTCATTTTTGGGTGAACTACAACAGATCTGCCACTGTCCTAAGGCCTTCATTTGATTTGTTCTCAAAGCAAAGGCCTTTATTCAGCATAAAAACATGACATCACCATACTACTCTTTTATCCCACAGCAGGTTACTGGTACAGTTTATATCCTGTGCCAACTAGGCATTCTCAGTTTTATGTCTTTAAGAATCTCTCCCTCCGTGTTTAATTTCTTTGTATTTAGAGATTCAATTGTTCAGGGAGCTTTTTTAAGCTATACACTCATTTGATCAAATCCTACACACATTCCACCAAGGGTGCAATGGTACTAAGTAACAGTGTGACTGTCTTGCGGCACTGTGCTTTTCTCAAAATAGCAGTAGGCTAAGCGTAAAGACAAGTGTACTGGACCTCTAGTGTAAACTGAGACATGGTGGTAACAGAGATACATGACGTGAGGAGAGTATGGTATTAGTATGGTACCACTTTATCAGTATTACAGCCGTTGTACCAGTCTCTGAGGCCAAAGTTTAGAAGTTTCCTGATATAATTCACAGAAGGGGAGTAGACACTGTGATCGCATAAAGAGATACTGACTAAAGTTTCTCGAAAAGAAACTGCAAATACAAAGGGAACAAAGCCATGTAAATCTTCCTGTTATGTGACTGGTCACCACGGCAATGATCATAACAGGATGCTCTCGTTTTTCTCTTAGATAATAAAGGAGAAATGACTTCAGCACACAGTTCACTAGGCATTGAGACTGAAGAGAGAAAACAGGCTTTTGTGGAAGAACTTGGTGACTCCTTCTGTAAGGCCATCAGGAGGACATATTTATTTCACAGACCCCCAAAAATATTTGGGCATTTCAGCCACACTTAAAAATGTATGATGTCACTACATTATATAACAAAATAACAAACCAAGAGGCAATTACAGTAAGTAAATAAGTTACTTTTTTTTAGAACTAAAAAAGCTACATAACCAAATGTATAACGTTTTTACAAAAATATAGAGGCCAAATCAGCATATTATAATGATTGTGAAGGATTATGTGAACTAAACACTGAAACTAAATTGTAAAATAGATTAAAATAGAAAAAAAAAATTTCATTTCCAATAATATTTTTACAATATTACTAAACCAAAACAACTTATTATGGGACAAATAAATGCAGTACTGCATTATTGTTACTGTACACTCACCGGCCACTTTATTAGGTACACCTGTCCAACTGCTCGTTAACACTTAATTTCTAAGCAGCCAATCACATGGCGGCAACTCGGTGCATTTAGGCATGTAGACATGGTCAAGACAATCTCCTGCAGTTCAAACCGAGCATCAGTATGGGGAAGAAAGGTGATTTGAGTGACTTTGTTTGAACGTGGCATGATTGTTGGTGCCAGAAGGGCTGGTCTGAGTATTTAAGAAACTGCTAATCTACTGGGATTTTCACGCACAACCATCTCTAGGGTTTACAGAGAATGGTCCGAAAAAGAAAAAACATCCAGTGAGCGGCAGTTCTGTGGGCGGAAATGCCTTGTTGATGCCAGAGGTCAGAGGAGAATGGCCAGACTGGTTCGAGCTGATAGAAGGGCAACAGTGACTCAAATAACCACCCGTTACAACCAAGGTGGGCAGAAGAGCATCTCTGAACGCACAGTACGTCGAACTTTGAGGCAGATGGGCTACAGCAGCAGAAGACCACACCGGGTGCCACTCCTTTCAGCTAAGAACAGGAAACTGAGGCTACAATTTGCACAAGCTCATCGAAATTGGACAATAGAAGATTGGAAAAACGTTGCCTGGTCTGATGAGTCTCGATTTCTGCTGCGACATTCGGATGGTAGGGTCAGAATTTGGCGTCTACAACATGAAAGCATGGATCCATCCTGCCTTGTATCAACGGTTCAGGCTGGTGGTGGTGGTGTCATGGTGTGGGGAATATTTTCTTGGCACTCTTTGGGCCCCTTGGTACCAATTGAGCATCGTTGCAACGCCACAGCCTACCTGAGTATTGTTGCTGACCATGTCCATCCCTTTATGACCACAATGTACCCAACTTCTGATGGCTACTTTCAGCAGGATAATGCGCCATGTCATAAAGCTGGAATCATCTCAGACTGGTTTCTTGAACAGGACAATGAGTTCGCTGTACTCAAATGGCCTCCACAGTCACCAGATCTCAATCCAATAGAGCATCTTTGGGATGTGGTGGAACGGGAGATTCGCATCATGGATGTGCAGCCGACAAATCTGCGGCAACTGTGTGATGCCATCATGTCAATATGGACCAAACTCCCTGAGGAATGCTTCCAGCACCTTGTTGAATCTATGCCACGAAGAATTGAGGCAGTTCTGAAGGCAAAAGGGGGTCCAACCCGTTACTAGCATGGGGTACCTAATAAAGTGGCCGGTGAGTGTATATCGTATTGTAACTGTAAGATAAAACAAGACATACATTATTGTTGGATACTTTGTGTCCTCAAACATATTTTAATTGTGACAAAAGTGTCCAAGTAATTGTTAGGGACCCTTCATTTGCCTTATCAATAACTAAAGCATCAACACAAAATAAAATCTGGACCAATCAGACACAAATTATTCATTATATTTAATGAATAATCCAGCAAACTCACTCTCCCAACAAAGGTCTATGAAACTTCCCCCAAAACTAACACACTGGCAGAACCCGGAGTCCTGTTTCAGGACACATTAAGACTGATAAGGCTTTTTGCAACCACAAAAGGAATTTGCAGAGACTTGTGACTCTCACTTAATTCTTTCTGAGAAGGAGAAATAAACCCTTTTAATACTATGTACTATATATAACCACTTAAGAAATGTATAAACATGCATCTAATTTTCCCATCTCATGATTTTCCTATTATGTGGTTTGGCCTGTACTATTCATTCTCTCTTTTAAACTATTCTGGATTAATGTTTCATACTTGGATATATGGTTAACCAAAATGGTCAGTCTCTATAAAAACCAATCTTCGCCCGCCATTTGTTAATTTACGTTGCATTTTCCTAACTTTGTGACGTATTAGTATTATAAGAATCTTAAATATTCTTTTGTTAAACACCCAATCAAATGACACGTTCAAAAGCCTGCTTGAACAAAAGGTTGTAAAGAAATTCGCTAGGATCCTAACAAAATTCGTCCTAATCCTAACAAAATCCTAACTTACATCCAGAGGGTGACAGCGAGCCAACTGCCATTTTGCCCGAACTTTATTTGATTGTGTTCAATCTGCTTAAATATATGTACAATTTAAGTTTACTTAATCCATTTGTGTTGGATGACATGACTGATTTGTGTTGTATTAACTGAAACTGGACGGTGCTTTTTCCCAGCATGCTTTGCATATGGTTGAATTAAGAGAGAATAAATGTTAAAATTAAGTGTTATAGTTGTTTGTTTCAACCCGGTCTCATCCCAAATCGTCATATAACTGACGTTTTGGGACGTCTTTTGACCATACGTCAATATTCGCCTTTTTAGGGCCCCCTTAAACGTCGGTAGATGAGGTTATGGGATCCTAACTCTACCCCAGACCTAAACTTAACCCTAAACCTAACCAGTCACCTAACTGACGTTAAAGGTAAAGCGTCAGTTGTATGACGGCCCGGGATCGCCATCTACCGACGTTTAAGGGGGCCCTAAAAAGGCGGATATTGACGTATGGTCAAAATACGTCCCAAAACGTCAGTTATATGACTTTTTGGGATGAGACTGTGTTATTTGTTTTTAATACATTTAGAAAAGGGAAGACTTGACAGTGTGTAATTGTGTTTAATGTAAAATGTTGAAATTATTAAACCATTTAAATTACAGTGGGTTACCATTGTGGAGAAGAATGGAGCGTTTTTTTTTTTTTTTTTTTTTGCATTTCTTTTGCATTGATTGAATGAGCATGTTAATATTAGCATTCAAGATGCTAATATGTGCTACTGATAGCAAAAAGCTAGCTATAGTCTATCAATTTAATTATGCATCACTGAAATAAATGAAATATAAATGAATGAATGAATATAAAATAATACCTGCATGTCAGGAAGCCATTACAAGTTCACATTGAGACTACTTAAATTGGGTCGGTTAAAATTAGTTAATTTCATGATGTTGAAGTTACATGAACAAATGATGTTTGTTTAGGGTAGTTATGTGGAATCTGTTGACGAAAAAAAAAAAAAAAGTAAAGCCAACATATCATTTAATAGATTTTGACGACAGGCTTTGAATAATACCCTACAGTAGAATTAAAAAACAATTAACACTGAGTGTTCAAGGCACAAACAGGTTAATTGATTGTAATATTAATTTTACTACATTAAGTTAATGCTATTAACTGATCCATATATTCATAATCAATTATAACAAATTAGTATTGATTATTAAAATTTACTACATTTACATGTCAATGATCGGTTTCTATTGTGTCTCACACAACAATAAAATGTAGGAGTGTACAGTAGGAAAATGTCTGCCAGCTTTAAAATGTGCCCATGTAACCCATTGGCCTCTTCCTTAACAGGCAACATTATCAAATGGGAGTTAACACAGAACAATGCCTCTAGTGCTTCTGGGTAAGGCACTTGATGTTGATGACATAAGACAATGCAGGCAACCAATAACATTTAATCTGTAACTGATCCATATATTCATAATCAATTATAACAAATTAGTATTGATTATTAAAATTTACTACATTTATCTCTATCCTTTGATCATAAATGACAATAATCATGTATTTTCTGCTTCCTCACTGATTTGTCTACTAGCATAACTTTATTTCTTTACAAAAGACCAGTTATAAAGTACCAGCTGCATTTCACCCCAAATGAAATGCACAGACTGATCCTGTGCACTTATTCTGAGAAGACTTGAAGGACATTAACCACCCTCTTACAACCTCAAAGCCTGCAATAAAACCTCTGACGTCATGCACACAAGGAGGTCTAGCCTGTAGTTGCATAAGCTGACTGCTCTAAAGCCACAACCGTGCCAGAATATGAGCACAGATGGCACACTATGATGTCATAATACTATACTATGTGTTAACCAATCCAAAAAAAAGTCTAAAATGGCTTACATTAAAGTATGAAAGGAAAAACAAAAAAGATTGCATGAAAAAGTTTATTCCCATAATAAACACATACAGTACATCAACAAAATGTACAAAGTGCAATATGCATTGAAACTACAGCAAATCTGCAGTACAAAGGAAAAAAAAAATTACTGCATACTTAATAATGAGAACAATGGTGACCTGGTGAGGAGAAGTGAGCGCTCCTATTTTGTGCATTGCTAATTCACAAAATGACGCTCAATATCCAACTAGAGGAAAATCTATGGATGATTTGGTAACAGAACCAATGTAACATTTTTTTTTTAAAAAGCCACTGTCTCTCCCATGCAAATAGCTTGAATCTATGATGGTTCCATAAGCAACAGCATCACCAAATGTGTCATTTAATATCGATTCTCAGCACAAAACTTTGGTTATCACTTCATACTTTAAAAGCATAAAATCCTTCCTCGCTCCTTTGAAAAGGAAAACCTCCCCAAACTTGACAACTCTAACAGCTTTCATGAGTTTGCAGTGTCTTCATCTTTAATCAAAATGAAATGATGCCACATGTCAATGATCGGTTTCTATTGTGTCTCACACAACAATAAAATGTAGGAGTGTACAGTAGGAAAATGTCTGCCAGCTTTAAAATGTGCCCATGTAACCCATTGGCCTCTTCCTTAACAGGCAACATTATCAAATGGGAGTTAACACAGAACAATGCCTCTAGTGCTTCTGGGTAAGGCACTTGATGTTGATGACATAAGACAATGCAGGCAACCAATAACATTTAATCTGTAATCTCTTGACCTCAATATGGCATCAGACACAAAAATGGCAAAGACTTCGGTGGGAAGAAGATTGTACAGGGCACATTCAAGGAGGATGCATGTAACTGTTCATGACAGAAAACAGCTTTCTGGCTTATTTTTCCTCTTAGATTTTATATTCAGGTCCCAGAAGGAATATTAAATAGTGTTGATACTTGTCCAGTCAACCAAAAATCATTCAGGCAACCATCTATTCTACAGGATAAAGGAACTGATTCAAGTTGACTTTCAGATGGAAGTACCGTGAGCAATTCTGTTATATGACCAACATACATATTTACATACAGTGTACATGTGAGGAAGCGGAGACGAGTCTATATACTATGAGCCTGCTCATGTTTTTAACATTAAAACGCACACACATTCTCTGAAAGGGTTTTGTGTTCATAAATAGTTCACAGTAATGGTGTAGCCGCTGTTCAAGGCACCGCTCACTCGCACACACTCGCAAACGTCACATTTCTGTCGCTCAAACTCAATGTGGTGGCATAGATACATGTACAAAATCAGTTTAAAAAATATTGGAAAAGTATGCTGCATAATAATAAACCTCAAGTACTTTAACTCGAGCTGTAATCAGATCAATAAAGGGCTGTTGACACCAGGATATGAACAAACTTCATAGTTGGATTAATGGGTTTGTTATCAAAGCTTGTGTGATCACAAAAGCTGGTATGGCAAGTGTTCTCAGACACAGAGGTGATAATCACTGTCAAAAACATGTCTGGTACTTTTTTTTTCACCCCAAATATCACATAAAATCTATAAAATCAAAAACAAGGAATTATATTTTGCTTAAAAGCTTAAATTAACATTACTGTAATGCCTAATATATACATGTATGTATGTATGTATATATATATAATTCTTGGTGCATTATTTAGATTGTAAAGTATTTTAAAATCATTGTAATATTTGTTGTATGGCTTTTATTTTATGCCAATTATTCAAGTAGTAGTAGTATAAGCAGTATTTGCATTACACTGCCTTGGTATGAATTTCATTGAGAGCAATGTTTATGGTCATAAAAAGGGGGTTCAGTTACTAAATGCAAAATATAATTTAATATAGTTTAACATTTATTTTTTTTCTTCTGATTTTTTGGGCCGAAATGTGACCTGGAAATGCTTTTGTGAGATTCACCCACACAAAAACACACACTCACAGTTTAACAGTTATTGAAACCATTCCACACCTTTCCCTTGTAATTGTAGTCTGATCTTGTTTCAGAGCGACCATCTTCAGTCCAATCTACCTTACTTTGATTTCATTATGGAAAACTGACAGCGAGTACAAACAGGAAAAAGAGTTAGAACAGTAAAGCCATTATGTGGTGGGATTGAATCATCTGCAAACTGCAAAATCTTCAGTTCCGGTTGGTATGAACAAGCCACTGCCTCTGGAACAAGTCCTTTAAAATAACAGTCACTCTTTACATGAGTAAATGAATCATTTGCATCACATTTGGAGCAGCTCTTCTGCTAGAGAAACTACTACGGAGGAGTTTGCAATGATATAAAATCTCTACAAGAACAAGTATGTGCTATTAGAGACTGTAACAGTAACATTTCCCCAAAACCCTACCGCCATTTTGACAGCAACATGGACAGTCACATTCGTAAGATCGGAAACTGCATCTATGAGCGTTTCAGTGGATTGAAAACAGCAGCTTGAAGTTGCCTCCGATTTGTCTTTCAATACCATCATCAAGTATTAAAAAGATGGCAGAATCCCAAACAAATCTCCTTTTGGTGGTCCTCCATCAGCTTTCCCAATGAGCCTCCACACCACACTGCGTTGAAGTGCTGCCAGTCATCCTGTTTAGTTATCTGCCTGGCTTACGAACAGTACTATACTGGTATGAGGTACTACTTTGAAACCTGTGAGTTAATCATCAGTGCTTTGTGAATGATAAAAGAGTCCATCAGCATACAAAAAAACGTTCCTAATCACGGCAAAAAGTCCATTTCCTTTCACCATCACGCCAGGAAGCATGAGCACAGCAGGGTGTATGATTTTTTTGAAAGCCTTTTCAAATGTGTGACCATGTCCGAAGGAATATGTGACTCATACCGGGCGACAATTAAGTGATTTATGGAGCGATAAATGGGTGGGCTGATGGAAACATTACACAATAGTCTATTTTGACGCTTTCAAGTAATGGCCTCTGGGATGGCGAGTGCTTATTTTGCTTCAGAACAGCAGAGAGGAAAACCTCATGAACTGTTCGTCACTCAGTGCAATACACATCTATTGAGCCAGTCCAGAAGGTTTTGGATTCATAACAGAAAGCCATTCTTTTGTAGAAGACACTGTTTACCCAACTCGTTAGATCTGTTCACCTCAAGAACTTCTGTGAATGGCCAATTTTCCCCAAGTGGCTGAAATGTTTAAAAAATATATAAATATAAATATCAGTAACATTGCTGCAGAACTCCAGGTGAAGCTGAAACCAAAGGTACTGTTGCTCTAAAACTGTTTCCCGCTGTCAGCTCTTGGACTCTTCGGGTCCAGCTTCGCCTTGGTTGAAGACCTCCATGTTGGTGGAGGTCGAGGACGAGGAAGAGGGCCACGGTCTGGCCCATTCCGGGCTGAGCGAGTGCTCAGGTTCTGGGGACAACGACAGCATGAGAAGGGTCCCTGCATCAGAGGAGCATGCCGAGCACAAGTCCTCAGATGAGAAGGTGAGGCTGCCTAGTTTGGCGAGTGAGTTGGAACGCTTTAGTCGAGAAGGTACAGTGAGTCCTGCAAGTCGCATTCGGGCTTCGATTTCTTGGGTACGTTGACGCACAAGGCCTGGTTTGCCGCGTACGCTGCGGAGGCTGTCGCTGCTGGAGCTGCGGGTGAGCGTGGAACCATGCGGGGAGGAGACCGGTGTCTGGCCACCTGACCCGAGGACCGCCAACAAGACTTCATTCGTCAGTGGCACTTCTGCTTCGGGGGTGAACTCCACCCGTGATCCAAAAGGCAATTCACTGGAATTGTTTGTTGCGTCCTCGACTTTGCTTGAACCCGCTCCCCGGTGCTCGTTTGCACGTGCACGCTCCTGGAAGAGACCGGAGAGTTTTTCCAATCGCTCTTTCCGGCGACGAACGAGGCCAGAGCGTTGCAGCTGCATCAGGGTCTCTTGTTGTTGGGGAGAACAAGCGGGCTCCACCTTCTCCAAGCCCTTCATCTCTCTCTCGTTCCTGTGTAGAGCAGAGGAACCTTGTGCATCACTCATTTTCTGTCTGAAATCTCCTTCCCCTTTGGCCTCAAGCATCGGAGTCCGGTTCTCGGTTTCTTTGTCAAGAGATTTGCTTTCTGGCTTATCTTTATGCCCCGAGGGCATTGCATTGGCATCAAGGCACAGATCTGAGGCAAGCTTGCCACACTTGGCTGTCATGGGAAAGTTGGCACAGGGTGGCGTCTGAATAGAGATATTGGGTATAGAGATAACACTGTTGAGGAGTAAAGGGGCAAGGCCTTGTCTGTTAGTCTCCAACAGAGCACTCTGGGTGGGCTTGGAAGCGAACAACATACTAGGAGCAAGCCTCGGCTTAGCGTGCTGCTTTAGATGGGCACTTTCCTGAACAAGAAAAGACAAGAAACAACGATGTAATGCAAATAATATGTGATGCAAATGGTGCTAATACTTGGTGCAAGAAACTTACAGTGAGCTTTTGTTGCGTTCTGAGGTGGTTATTGTTGTTGGAGTTCTCATTGCACAGATGGTTCAGGCTTGCAAGTTCAATCCCCTCTTTATTTGACAACTCCTCACTATCCTTCCTTCCTCCCTCATTTTCATCTCCTCCCTTCGTTCCCTCTGCTAACGCCTCCATTTCTGCTTGCTCTTTCTGAGCCTCCTCTTCATCCTCCTCCTCCACCGTGCTGAACTCCAAACGTAGACGTAGTTCCTCCAAAGGCTCCGCCCCTCGAGAACAGGTTCGAGCGGTCGTACCCTCTTCTGGGACACCGGAATGGGGTAAATGAGGGCCGGCGCGCCCTTCGATGGTTTCATCGTCGAGAAGCGCATCTTGCTCCACATCAGAAACCTCGATGAAGACACGATTTACATCCACCAGAGGCGGTGCATGGACAGGCGTGGAAGGGTTGCTGTCGAGGGCCGAGTCAGACAGGCGGCGGAAGTAGTAGTGGTAGTTTTGTGGGTGGCCGGGGTCAAGATCTAGGCTAATTGGAGAGGAGTGGGCGGTAGGCTCGCAGTATACGGTGACCCTGGGGTTAGTGGGGTCAGGGGTAACGTGATCCACAGTCTCTGCATCCACACAGCAAGGGGAAGCAGCTTGCTCACAGTCAGGGTGATCGCAATCTGAATCAGGATGCCACAGGCGGTTATGACGCTGCTTACTGAAAGAAAAAAAGACAATTCTTTTGTCGTTTCAAACCTGTGTGACTTTATTCTCCAAAACTGAAAAAGAAGATAGTTTCAGGAAAGAATGTTTCTTTGATTAATCGATTTTTGGATAAATTATTTTATATAAATTTTTAATTTATTTATTTACAATTACTTATAATTTATAAACAAAGAAAGAAAAAAAATGTGTCGTGTCTATACAATGAAAGTCAATGTGTTCCAAAAGCAACACTGGGCCCTAACTTTTATTTTAAAAAATAAATAAAAAATGACATCTTTCAAAAAATCTGGTACAGAGAGGAAAGAAATGTATACAAATAAATATTTTAGGGTAATCCATTAACAAGTAATACACATACCAGATTACAATAAAAAAGCTAATTTCTCTTGTACCTGGCATCCAGTATGCCCTCATACTCCGCCAGCTGTCTCATGAAGCTGGCATTGGGACGGGTGATACTGCGCTTCTGTTTGACAAAGTTATATGCT
Organism: Pimephales promelas; assembly: GCF_016745375.1. The sequence continues at coordinate 6,865,099 of NW_024121876.1, read as the reverse complement.
TTCTCCAGAGTCCAGCCATTCTCTTTCATTGCATATGCTATTACAGTAGAGGCCGAGCGGCTTACGCCCATCTTACAGTGAACCAAGCATTTGGATTGATTCTTTCTGTAGAGTAGAGAACAAAACAGCACGGAGGGCGTGACAAATCATAAGGAAAGAGAAAAGTATGTTACTTTTTTAATAGAAAAGTGCCTTACTTTGCTTTGACAATAAAGTTGTAGGTTTCGTTCCAGTGAGCCAGCAAGTCTGTGGCCTCGTCGTCATACACTCGGATGTTGTGGTAGCAGAATGTTCCTGGGAAAAAGTTATCTATTTCCCTTGTAACATTTAAGATGTAGCCCACCCTAAAAATAGCAATGAATTTAAATGAGGAGATGCCATTATTACATCTGGACAACAATAGAAATCCATACTGCATGCAAGTTTATTCCTGTTCCTTACATAAGGGACTAAAAATACACCCTGCTTCTTGCAGTAAAAGAAACTGCTTTGATGCTTTACTCTGAACTTTAGCTGAAACGGGAGAAAATGTTACCCTTTAAGAGGTGATATGATACATACTCACCTTAAACTTTCACATTTACCGAACATTAACCCATTTACAGAAGACGTCTCTTGAAAAAAAACAACAATATGGGAGGAAAACAAACTGTGAATGCCAGTAAAAGGTGAAACTCACCCAGTTTCCTGAAGTTCCTCTAGATTAGAAGCGTTCCATTCAGAACCCTGAGAAACAAACGATGCAAATCACCGGCTTTTTAGGGAAATTGGCATCTAGTGCCCCATATATGACAAATATCATCTGCTTTTCTACAGACCTAACAAGCTTTACATTAATAAATCAAAACTAACTTCCTGGTCAAACTTCTTAAACAAGTGCTTCAGCTTTTTCAGCTTTTATTTTGTACATATTTAACCAGTCTGTCTTTTTATGTAATTTGTCATCATTTTTTTATATTTTGGATACTTAATGACTTTATTTTTAAGGATTATTTTTAATATTGGGGTAGGGTCAGCTGGGGGAGATGTGATTTGCTCATCATTATATGATAAAAACAAATAAAAAAGAGGGGGAAACTATGGGGTTGTGAATAATATGGCGCAGTGAATAAGACACATGCCTTTGGTGTGAGAGACCCGGGTTCAAATCCACTGCAAGACTAATTGGTCCAGAGGCGTGCGACCTCTGACATATATTGCAATTGTAAATTGCTTTGGATAAAAGCGTCAGCTAAATGTAAATGGATCTGATAAAAGCAGCACTAACCAGATAAAGGTGGTCAAAGATGAGAGTGGCTTTGTCCATCTGCCCAAGAATAAGCAGCATCTCATTGTCTATGAACTCTTTGTACTCTTTCAGGTTGCGGTTCATCTGTTGTTCCAGCTCACTACGAATCTAAGGAAAAACACACATCATTATTGAGTTGCAGACTCAACAATTGTTATGTTTACAACTGTTGTTAAGATCAGTCTCTTGAAATCTGATAATCTGTTCAGCCAAAACGCATTGCTGGATCCTGGAAGCAAGGTGTCTCAAATGTTTCTTCTGTGACCACTTATGATTTTGAGTCTTTCGTGCAATATATCACTCAGTATGTCAAAGTGTAACTGTGTTTTTATGCACTCTGCATTTCCCGCTGACCTCTTTGGACGTGACATTTTCAAAGTCCTGGTACATCATGATACTCCTGAGTCTGGATTTGATTAAACATTCTGTCCTCTCCCTCTCTGTTGGCCTGAGAAACAGAAACAAAACACAATGTCGATCAAGGGTTCAAGAAAGAGCATCATTTCAAGGTGAAGGTTGCTGTTATTTTATTAATATTATTACTGTTTAATCTTTAAAAAAATTCTAAACAAAATATATAAAAATCATATCCAAAAAACTACCCACACAATATATTTTTAATTTTACATAGAAATTAAGAATTTTAAGAAATGTACTATTATTTGTTTGTTTGACCATCATGATTAGCTCAACACAGCAATCAATTGCTCTAGCTCACTAGCTCAACCAATTGCATTACACCCTGCTCTTTTAAAACTTTACTCAAAGTGCATCTCCTCAGTTCCTACAGATACATGAAATTGTGACAACCCTCAACAAATATGTCTAGTTTTGCTCAGTCTCAGTTGGTCACAAAAGGACAATGTACTGTAGTTTTCACAAGAGCAAAGGACTCTGCACTCACTTGTCAACAAAGACTGCAGGAGAGTCTGGTCGCAGTGTTTCCAGGTCCTGCATGGCATTCCACTCGTTGATGCAGCTCTGTTCAGAGCCGATACAGCTCTCGTAGTACCCCGTCCACGTGAGCGCCATGCCGCCGGGGAAATAGTTGTACCTTCGTGACACCTCACATGCCTTGTGTAAAATCTGCAATGCAGACCTGAAGGAAGAGCAGGTTAAAAGTGAGCAAGATGGAGAGACCTGTGCAAATGATACAAGTTTCTCTTTTTGGGGTCCATTTACTATGGCTTCACAATAAAAGAAACTATAATCTTAAAAATGAGTCTCAAATTGAGTTAAAAATGACACTGGTGAAACATAACCCTAATCTCAGTTGATTAAGGGCATTTCCCACCAGGCTCATTTGTTTCGGGACCTCGTGAGTTTTCTCCCTCAGATTCAGCTTAATTGGGGATATATGAACAGCAATTGCGCTCATATCTGCACCAAAATATTGCAACATTGTATTCCCAGCTTCAGAATGAGCAAAAGATCTACAGGTCTAAATGCTATAAAATTGCATTGGAACCAGCACTCATAACTTCTGTTCACTAAAAAGGTATTACTGTGTTTTTTGGTCAGTATGTTGGATATGGCAATCGTTCAGTAATCACTGGTATAGTTTAATTTATTGGTATATCAAGGTGTCATGTTCAACATGGCTTATCTGATGATCTGATATACACTACCATGGTACTACCACAGTATTTGTTTGAATGAGACACCAGATGGCAGTGTGGCACTCTATTATATTTAAAGACGTAAAGTCCCAAAGCACCTGAGGACATCTGAAAAACAGTTCACTCATGTCATCTTCAACCCCCTGAGGAGCTGTTTTTCTACCCCAGTAAAAAAACAAGTGCATAAATTCACCCAGCCAACTAGATAGTGGCTCTTGGTGGGGAAAAAAAATTAAGAGAGTTGATTGTAAGACAAATAATAACATGAAAGATTGGAAATAAGTTCTGAATGATTTTTTAAATTATTATAGAGTGGTTTAGGGTGAATTAAGCACTTAAATGACCTCTTACACAGTTTAGACAAGAAAAACTGGTAAAAGGAGAGCCATTGTTGAACATGACCACAAAATCCTTCTAATAGGTCAGCATGTTCTACAGACTGAAATTTCTAAAATGTGAATTTAAATTGCTCTAGTACATTAATTATTGACTTTATTTTCTCACCACATGGCCTGGACTGACACCGGCTTGAATATGTGCGTGCGCCCGGCGGTAGTCATACTGAAGCCTCTGGAGACATGAGAAGAGAGGTTAACTAAGGCCATCGCACGTCATAAAAGAACTACAACATTTCTAAATAACAATATACATAATGAATGCTAGTTAATATTGTCATATTCTTCATTTCAAATCAAAACTGTTTGGAATTAATGCTATCTAGATGTGTGCATTAAATGCTGAAGTGGCCAGCAGTGCCGCATTTCCTCTCCATTCCCAGAGGGGGCAGTACTCACCCATCACCATCTAAATGAATCTTTGTGTCACTCCACAGTGGCAGCACCATCCCAATAGAGCAGTTCTTACTGTGAATGAAAGAAAAACACACTTATTTTACGTTCTGTAATGTCCCTGCAGGAGGAAACAAAACTCCTAAACGGTTCTGTTTGAATGAAGTCACCTGTCTTTGTTGCTAAAGTCCATCCCCAGCAAGATGTTCTCCTCAGTGTCTTGACGGCCATTTGTGTAGACTACCACCATGTACCGCACACGGTCTGACCACGCACTCTCTAACCGCACCGCCTGCACATTTCAGTTTTGTTTAGTGCAAAAACAGAGCCACAAACACAATATATTAAAATATATTATTAAACATATTAACATACTGAATTGTCTTACAAAAATAGATCACCTGAAAACGAAAATTCAGTCTTTATTCACTCATCCTCATGTCTTTCCAAACCCGTATGTTTTTTTTCTCTCTGAGTAACACACAACAGGAGCATTGTGAAGAATCTTCACAGATTTTTCACCCCATACACATGTCAAGCTTAAAAAGAGCTATAAAACTATATTTTCTTCTAAACCTTTTTGACTCCAAGGCAAATATTCAAGACAATATTTGAAGACCTTCCTATCTAAGCTGATATGTACCTATGGTACTTCTATCGTAACAAAAACGAATAAACTAATTGTTTAGTATGTTAATAAAGATTGTGTTAATATAACTTTAACCGCGGGTTGAGAACCACGGTTTTTAATTCATACATACAGTATTGCTTTGTGTAAGGAAAAGACTGAAATCACTGACTATCCACTGGGGCTATCAAAAAGATGAATAGACTGTAAAAATGACATAATTTGACACCAAACACCATAGGTTTTTGTGATCAAAGTCATTAAAATGTAAATTTTTTAATATAGAATAAAGATATCTTGAATAGGGCTGTCAAACGATTAATCGGATCCAAAATAAAAGTTTGTGTTTACATAATATATGTGGGTGCACTGTGTATAATTATTTTATATATATAAATACACACACATGCTTGTATATATTTAAGAAATATTTTCATGTATATAGATTTATATATAATTTATATTATATATAAATATAAATATTTTACAAATAAATTATATTTTTTTTTCTTAAATATACATGCATTTGTGTGTATTTATATATACAAAATAATTATACACAGTGCACCCACATATATTATGCAAACACAAACTTTTATTTTTGGATGCGATTTTTATGGTGCCACCACAGATCGCATATATTTTAAAATGATTCTTTTGTAATGGGTTTGGAATGTCATGACGAGGTTTAGTTAACAATGACTGAACTTTCATTTTAAAGACAAATGCAGATGCATGCACAGAAATCAACATGTCACAAGTGATTGACACTTCTATTTGTATATTTCACCACCATTGAACCCTCAGTAACAGCTACTAAGACATTTAAACGTGCCTTTACACACACGGCAAAGGAAAACAAGCTTTAGGCAGCGCGTTGACAATAAAACCCATTCAGCCTGACTGCACGTAACTCACTGCCAAAATGTTAGTCACTGACAGCTTGTGTGTTCTCTCACCAGTTTGATGCGGTCTTCAGATCGAAGAATGTTGATCATCACCTGTAGATGCTGAGGTAAGTCACCTGTTGAGTGAAACCATTGTTACAATCCAAACAAAACCATGACGACTATTTCGTTTACATTGACACCAGCGGCGTCTCAAACCCATATTGGAAATCTATTGAAGAAAAACAACCACTACAGTAAACAAGCTGACTTTAAAGTGATGTCATAAAAGTAAGGAGTGAACTAAGGTTTATAAGAGCAAGCATGCCAAGAAGAACGCCTGCTGAGTGATACGAATCAGTCTTTAAGTGTTGGGTGGGAAGACAACGGTATGCTTTTAATTAACGTTCTTTATAGCGCTGCTGATTTTACGAGGCTCCAGAGTACAAGTGTCCAAAAATGCACAAAGAAAATGTTCTTGCGTTTACATGTCTCATATAATATAAATTGACATGAATAAGCAACTTTCGGTTGCATTGTGATCAGGTATGAGTAAATAAGTTCCATCCTTTGTGCCAAAGCTATCTATAATTATAAATCTGACAACCTTGAAAGTCATCTTATTCTAGCCCCGCCCCTTTTGATGCAAGTCAATAAGAGATTCCAAGTCTTGAATACACACAATCTGTTTACATTTCCTTCTCCTCCTCAACACAGACGGACTAACTCCTCGGACTGTGGTGTGTTCCTACCCAAACAAACCTCCTCCTACTCTTGTAGGCTTTGGCAGAATCAATGAAGCTATGATGTAACTGCTGTGGGACATGTGGGAGGCCAATCAAAGTGTGCGAGGAGGTTAAGAACAAAGCCAGAAACGTGAAAACCAAATAAACTCAGATAAAAAGATAGATCTTGTCATGTATACTTAACAGAACAGATGATGTTCTCTATGGTTTATGGGCTGCTTTGCATTTGGGACATGTATGAAAAGAAGGGGTATGTTTTCTCCTCCAACAGAACAAGCCTCTTGGTCTTCTGGGTCTCCGTCACAATAATTTACATAACTTTACATGCTTATCTGATAAAAACTGATATGTAAAGGAACCCCTAAGGCAGAACGGGATCCCAAGGCACAGCTTTGATCAGAAGCATGCAAGACTGAGAATCATCGTTAAAGGAATAGTTTACTCAAAAAATGACATTTCATCATCTTTTACTCACATGCATGTCATTACATACCTGTTTGAGTTCCAAGAAACACAAAAAAATTCTGCCAATGTCCAGATCTTGTTCCCGCCATGCAATTAGAATGAATAGGGATTGAAGCTTCAAGCTTCAAAATAGAAGCAAAAGTACCATAAAGGTCATGTTAAAATGATCCATATGATTTGTGTGTTATGATGAAATTCTTATGAACTTCTCCACCAGCACACTGTTAACTGAAGAATCATTGTGATCAAATCATTGAGTCAGGATCAGTCCAACTCATGAACAAACAGACTGCTTTTGTGAAGCAACTCATGTTTGATTCATTCAAAATTTGTTGACATTGTCGTTTCTCTCACAAGTCATATGGATCACTTTTGTTGCATTCTTTTTCAAGCTTAAAAGTCCAGTCCCAATTCACATTATGTGCACGGAAAAATGCAGCTAGTACATTCATTTAAAAAAAAAAAAAAAGAATCGCTTCTTTTCCTATACTAAAGAAAGTCATCAAGTTTGGACAGAATTTACATTTCTGCATGAGCTATTAGTTAAATAAGTATTGTGACTAATTGAGCACAGTTTGGCACGCAGTTTTCTCCAACAGGTATGATTTTGACAGTGATTCATCGCTTAATTTCTAAAAATAACTCTGAATGAACATAAAAAAAATCATGGAAAGGATTTCCATATGATTAACTTGCTTTATTTCAGTATTATGCAATTATGTTATTCCAACATATTGTACTTGCGTTGGGTCAACTTATTTCATTAAGGTTGATTAAACTTATTTCCTATGTTTGGGCACAGCCTTATTTAATAGTGTCAGTGAATTTAAAAAGGCTCCCTGTCTCCTGATATGATTCAGGTATTCAAATTCATATATTCATTCATCCAATGCAATATCATTTATTTTAGAGTCACAGTAATCAATTACTAGACTATAGCCATCTATTGGCTATAGCACTTTATAACCCTTTTTTTATTTCAGTTAATGCAACACAAATCATTCATGTAATCCAACACAAACGGATTAAGTAAACTTAAATGTAACATATATTTAAGCAGATTGAACACAATCAAATTAAGTTTGGACAAAATTTGTGTTGCTTAAGCTCATTTTAATAAAGCAATTTGAACAAGCAGCAAAATTCATTTAAACAAACACAACACTTTTATCTTTGTTTAATAAAGCACTCACTATAAGAGTCATTTTTAAAATTATAAACACTTGGCAAAAGGGGTTTGAGTGCTGAAATTTATAGTATGCACTACCATTCAAAGTTTGGGGTAATTAAGTAATTTTTTAAAAGAAATAATACTTTTTTTCTGCAAGGATGCATTTAATTGATCAAAAGTGACAATAAAAGACTTTGATACAAAATGTTTCATTCAAATAAATGCTGTTAATTTGAGCTTTCTATACACCAAATAATCCTAAAAAAAAAGAATGTATCTTGGTTTACTCAAAAATAACTGTTTTCAACACTGATAACAAGAAATATTGGTAACAGTGAATATGTGTTCCCCATATTAAAGTATTACCCACCACTTTTGCCTCAAACCCATCATTAATGTAGATTTTGTAGCTTTTAAGTTTGCATATTGGGTAGGATTAAGAGATGTAGAATAAGGTCATGCAGAATAAGGCATTAATATGCGCTTTATAAGTACTAAGAAACAAAGCCAATGTGTTTCTTGAGCACCAAATCAGCATATTAGAATGATTTCTGAAGGATCATGTGACACTGAAGACTGTAGCAATGACGCTGAAAAAAAAAATCAGCTTTGCAATCAAGATAATATAAAAAATATTAAAATAGAAAACAGATAAACAAAATAAAACATTATTTTAAATGGTAATAGTCTTCTTTTAAAATCATATCGGCCCCAACCTTTTGAACAGTAGTGTATTTTTTAAGTACATTGAACTATTTCATCTCAAAAGATTAGGAGAAATGTAATTCCTCATCTTATGACCCCTTTAATTTTGCCATTGTGTTTTGTCTCCAAGGACCTCTAAAGAACCTTTCCTTTATCTCGTTATTTCACTCACTCATTATACACACATTTATGGCACAGTTGCAAATATTTATGGTGTATCTTGCTTCAGGAAGTTGTACAGTAGTATTTAATACACCACAGCTGATACTATTTTAGACTGTCTGGCTCCTGGCACCATGCGAATGCAAATAGATGTGACTGATGACGTCAAATAATTTTTTTTTTTTTTTTTTTTAAAAACCTGACAGGACCTAACATCTAAAAGCAAGGATATTTAAAGAGAAGATATTTTAGAGCTTGATTTACCTTTAGAATGAGTACAGAGGATTTTCCTCATGAATGAATATTAAACTGTGACAAGAAAAAAGCAGAGCTATTCTTACTATCAGAGAACATTCTGTCCCCAGACTGCAACAGAGGAAGAGAAACCTTGCATCGTCTGGTCTAACGCAGACATCCGCTGTTTCTCAATGGAGACCGCTGACTTCTCTACCTTTTTCAAGAGTTCTAGATCTTCTAGACTGTCTGCATACTGTAAGTCACTTTATAGGAAGTGTTCATCTTGTGATTGACGGGCAGTTGAGTTAATTATTCGGACATTTCACAAAAAGCTCATGACTCAAGCGAAGCTCAAAACACTACGTGCCCCGAGACAATGTAAAAACAAAACCACTCGTCAAACCTGTGTGTAACACACCTGTGGATCAGCACGTCAAATCGAAACCGCACATCCCAACAATACGACAGTGTAAAATTAGCCAACTGACAAAACAGATGCTTGATAATATCAGATGACATGAGGGGGCCATTAAAAAAAAAAAATCCGTCTAAACCTGCCGTGATATGAAAAGCTGTCTGAAAGCGTGGCGAGATAGTCAGCGCATAAAGCCTGAGGGTTTGTTGTGTCTGCATGCTGTGTAGTTTCTCTCATAACAGATTCAATTCACCCGAAGCAACAACCTTCTGTTTAGCAGTAAACATGTCTAATAAATTCAACGTGTCACACGTGTTAGATTAGAAGATGCTGGACTGATGGTGGCTGGGACATCTGTTGTCATTGTTGCTGAGGAGAAACAGTCTTTGATCGACTTATTAAATGTGGCAGAAGAATTGCACATGCTTGTTTTTCTAGCAGTGGTTTTGTATTGTAGTTTCAAACTACAGTAGATAAAAATGGTTTGTGAGTTCTGTCTTCAAAAATTAAAATCCCAATATCATTCTGTGTTTTTCATTACTGTTTGTTGACATTTACCCACAATAGGTTGTTATTGTGACAACTTACCACCACATATAATGAGAAAACAAGCTCCACTTTTGGTATGCATAACTAAAATATTTTATATGTGTGTCTATACAGATAGCCTCTCTACAAATATGTTCCTTTCTGGTGTCAACTGTCCCATAAATTATATATTTGTTTTAAATAATTAAAAAATATATATATTTTTGTGTTCCCATTCGGTGTGCCCTGTCTATAAGAAGTGATGTTCTCACAGTCCCAATGTGCTGAGCTAAACTGCTAATCTGGCTAATCCACAAACAAACACACACACACTTGTCTGGGACACGCTTAGCCAGCACTGAGTCCGTCCGTCAGCTAGACAGCATCTGCTGCAGAATTTCTGAATTTCCCTCTCAGGACAGACGGTGTTGTTTTGTCAAAAGTTAAATAGACATAGCCGAATCGTTGTCATTTAGGAACATGACTGTGTGGGTTTTTGAATCGAGAACTTTTAACGATTAATCGTGCTGCTTTGAAAGTCACCTTTACAAGAACTAAAATAGTAACCATTATTTCCACCAAAACACCATAATTCAAACTGTTTTTGTCTATAATGTAAAATGACATCAACTTCTTAGATTAATTATTGACTTAAAGGAGTAAAAAACTTTTGCTGATAATTTACTCACCCCCATGTCATCCAAGATGTCCACGTCTTTCTTTCTACAGTCGAAAAGAAATTAAGGTTTTTGATGAAAACGTTTCAGGATTTTCTCCATATAATGTACTTCATTGGGAACCAGACGCTTCAAGGACCAAATGAGAGTTTCAGTGCAGCTTCAAAGGGCTTTAAATGACACCAGACGAGTCATGACTCGAAAAAAGATTCGTTCATTTTGATGAACGAGTTCGAACAGGAGAGTCACGAACGCTCATCACAGAACAGAGCAAGGCGACCATTTCTGCTTATAAAACTTAAACTTTTTAATTTATTTTTAAATGACCGATCGTTTCGCTAGATAAGACCCTTATTCATCGTCTGGTGTCGTTTAAAGCCCTTTGAAGCTGCACTGAAACTCTCATTTGAACCTTGAACCGTTTGGTTCCCATTGAAGTCCATTATATGGAGAAAATCCTGGAATGTTTTCATCAAAAACCTTAATTTCTTTTCAACTGAAGAAAGAAAGACATGGATATCTTGGATGACATGGGGGTGAGTAAATTATCAGCAAAAGTTGTTTTTTTTTTTAAAGTGAACTACTCCTTTAAGATTTGAAAAAAGTTATAAATTATCAGAGTAATACAGGCCCTGAAGGACAGTTAATACAGGATCGTTAATATACTGTTGACTCAAATAACAGTGAGCATTCAAAAACGTCACCTGTACTTTGGCTGCTTATATAAACTGAGGAACACACTGACGTCACGTGTGATCCAAGGGAGGAGACAGATTGTATCCAAACCCCTCAATCCCATTGAAGTGCATGCACGGACTGACCTGCATGCTTGTGGTGAGTTTGACCTCTCGGACCCTGTGGACAACTGCCCTGCTGCAAAAACAGAGCGGCCCCCTTGACCATGAAGAAGCTCTCACTCAAACTGTAAAAGATGGAGGGAAAGAAAGGGTAGAGAGGAGACAATGTGAGAAACGACAGCAACAATTGACCAATTGCTTGCATGACAGTTTAGACAACAAAACCCCAGGAAATAAAAGTTATGTAAATAAAAATATACATGCATTTCATTTTGCGTGCATAAATTTAGGATTGTGTCAGCAATCTAAAAAGTTATCAGTGGGTTTATGATAAATATATATGGCTATGAGTCCATTCTTTCCATATGAAAACAAAACACTTTGTGAATGACCTATGACTTTTCATCTTTAATCCGAGTCTGGGTTTGAATTTTGCATGTTATACAACCCATCTCTCCATCACTCACCCATCCCGTATGCTCACGACATGTGCTTTAGGCCTGTGATTTTAGGTGGGGCAATGATTAGCCTTACATGCAGTTAAACACATAGAAATGTGAACCACCAGAGGCTTATTATTATTCTAATGCACTGTGGCAAAAGTAAGTCTTAACGGAAACTCGGTGCTGGGAAAACCAGGACTACAGCTGGTAAGGTGAGAAATGTGCTCAATATCTTGCAGAGAAGCTACTGAGCTGTAATGAAAACACTCTCGTTTGTTATCCTGCTGTCATAACAGGACAGGGATAGTTCCCATGAATTAGACTGAACATGGTGTTGTACATGACTTTGGTAGACAGTTTAATGAACTGTGTTGTGTGTATGTGTGCGTGAGTTGGGTAGGTTTCGGGGTCGGGTTAGTGTGTGTATGTGTGTGATGGGTAAGTTTAGGGGTCAGGTCTACTTAACTATATTTTAAGGGACAACTTTGTACCCAGTGACCCAAAACAAAAACCTCAAATCTGGTATAAAAATAAATCTGATATAATACAAAAATAAATGAATGGCCTCTTCCTTGCGTCTATATATATATATATATATATATATATATATATATATATATATATATATATAAATAAAGACTTGCAAACAATACATCTGAGACCGTCAGTGAGCAAAGAGTGGGCAAAAAACATTTTGTGACAAATGCAATACTCTTATACTACATTATTGTAAACTACAACTGAATGCAGTTGTAAAAACTACTACTAGCCAATACTAACCAAAATAACTAACCCATAGAACAAGTTTAAATATCACCAAAGCTGCAATTTTATTTGATTAAAAAAAAATACAGTAAAACAGTAATTTTGTGAAATGTTATTTCAATTTAAAAAAACTGTTTTCTATTTTAATATATTTAACGTAATTTATTTCTGTGATAGCAAAGCTTAATTTTCAGTCTTCAGGGTCACATGATTATTAAAAAATCCTTCTAACATGCTGATTTAGTGCTCAAGAAACTTTTTTAACGTTTGAAGACAGTTCTGCTGATTAATATTGTTTACTGTGAGATCTTTTTCATGATTATTTGATGATCAAAAAGTTTACATTTATAAATGCATTTACAGAATCAATTTAAAGCACTTGCTGAATTAAATTATTTTTTTGAAAAAATATTTTTTTGATTTCATAACCCGAGCATGGATGAGTGTAACATTAGTGCTTGACAAGAACAAAACAACCTGAAACGTAACAGATACTCACATATGTCTTGTCAGGCAACTAGTTGTTGACTGGCCTCATTCATGCAGCACACTTCATCTAAACATACTCTCTGAATCACTCTCACTCTCTTGAAAGAGGAAGGCAGTTCCACAAGTTACGGAAAGAGGTGTTCAATCTCTTTTGTAAGTGAACTGTAATCAACTGACGACTGTATTCTGCTTTTGTGGGAATACAGCCCAATTATATTGCAGTATATTGGCCAGTGTCCATTGTTCTCTCTAATTTCCATTATTGAACCTTTAAACAGATATCAGTGGACCACTACGGAGAAAACGGAATTCATGCTAAATAGGCAATAGACCATAATTTTTCCAACTACTAGTTGACTAATTCAGACAACCCAAAGGGTTGGACAACTTTGAAAATATGTAGTGTTTCACAACTTCCTTTCAATTAAATGGTACATGCTAAAAAAAGAAGAAGACAAATCATGTCAAACTTAATAAAAGTAAAGTATTATAATCCCTTTCTCAAACCCACAGATGCAACACAAACGTTCAACATCAAACTTAAAATATACATAATAGAAGTGTACATTCAGAAAGATCACTGACTGGCTATTTAGGAGTGACTCCTCAAAACCATCATGTTCGAGTCAGGACAAATATTTCGGGGTCAGATTGTTTTCTCGCCCTGCTGTGGCTGTGACCCTCTGCTGACTCATCCCTCTCATTTTCCCTGACTGGACTTCCAGTGTCTCAGCATTCAGAGAAACAACCATCACATGATTAGCAACCAGCAACAAAACTCGCATTGTGCGCCCACCCCACCCTTCTCTTTATTTCTCTCCTACTTCCTCCTCCTCCCTTTCTCTTATTCCCCTCTTCAACTTTCTCACCCTCCCTCGTAAGGCCTCGAGGGTGTCAGCGGATCACAGCGGCTTTTGTTTCCATCCTCCTCTCTTTTGTTTCTCCTCTCCCTGCTGCGCTCTCTCTATGTCCGCCCCTCTGAGCGATTTATGTGAAGGCTGGAAGCAGCTCAGTACCGTTGGGCTGATGGATTGAGTCATGACTGCGAGACAGACAGCTGAAAATGACGATGCACAAGCCTTGAGCAGAATACGCTCATATCCAAGGGTGTAATTATGATGCGAATAAGAGTTTTGAGAAGAAACCGCTCTAAAACGTCTCTGTCCACGTTTTAATTGTATGTTTAGTTGGCCCCAGATGGATACTTGGCACCTGCTGTAGGATGAACAGCCCTTTGGTAGAAATTCTGGAATCAAAACTATAGCAAAAATATAAATGTGTCAAGTTATTTTTCCTGATCCATATCACAGAAATTAACTTGAGTATGCACTTTTGTAAAAATAATCTATATATATATATATATATATATTGGGCTGTGAAACGATTAATCGCATCCAAAATGAAAGTTTATGAAAAATATGTGTGTGTGTGTATAATTATTTTGTATATATAAATATACACACATGCATGTATATATTTAAGAAAAATGTGTTATTAATATATCATATATTTATATTTATGCATCCTATTAATTTTGTATAAATATATAAAGTATATACATGCAAATATTTCTTAAATATATACATTATACACACAACACATAGATATATTATGTAAACACAAACTTTTATTTTGGATGTGATTAACCGCAGACCTAATATAAATATATTAAAAAACCTGTACATTGGTTAACTATAAAAGTTACATGGTTTAATATTGCATTACATGTCATTTTACTGTAAAATAATGTATGAATAATGGATTTTGGAAGTAAAACCTTTGAATTAACCGTAAAAAACAGTAAAAGGACATTCCCAGAATTCCCTGCATGACACAATATATGATTATATTTAATTTATATTTTGTCATCTTTGATGAACATGTTGCATTTTATGGGTGGTGATGGCGCAGTGGATAAGACACATGCCTTTGGTGTGAGAGACCCGGGTTCGAATTCACTGCGAGACACCAATGTGTCCCTGAGCAAGACACTTAACCCCTAGTTGCTCCAGAGGCGTGCGACCTCTGACATAGCACTTGTAAGTCACTTTGGATAAAAGCGTCAGCTAAATGAATAAATGTAAATGTTTTTTTCATTTACATTTCATCGCATCATTTAGTGTCATGGACACTTAATTAATAGACATACAGAGAGCAGGCAACATATGTTTGGCAAAGACTGTTAAATTACAACTGAATAATATATAGGCCAAAATTTTCAGCTTTCTGATATTAAAGATGCATCCTGACCTGTATAAATCAATCAATATGTATGCATTTGCAATAAATAGCTTATTTTCAACTAGAGGATCAATCACTTCGACCAAAAAAACTTGTTCGACCAAAAAAGCGAATAATTCGTAATAATAATTTGCTAATAATAAATCAAGTGCATGTATTCCAAGTGTATGTGTATGTATAAGTAATATGTATAAATGTATTCCACTGTTTTTAACAATTTTGCAATGCTATGTATAAAAATATAAGGTAATAAACGACAATATGTGAGAGATGATGCTAAAAATATACTATATTAATTGAATCTGAATGATTCTTGGATTCAAACATACAGTTTGAACTGAATAATGAAATGAATTTATCAACTCTAATACTGTTTTTGCTACTGAAGTTTAAATATAAGTTTTAATGCTCACAGACTCCTTAATCAGAAGACAAGGAACAATCTACAAATTAGTATACCAATAATGGCAATTTTGACCAAATAAAGTGCATTTAAAAGTTGCAATATATGCACCCCTAGAGGGACAACTTTTGAATAAACTTACTCCAAAAAAATACTTTTCATATCACAGCAAAGCACAGTATCAAGCACACAGTCCGAACAACTCCACATGACAGTCAGTAAATTCATCTGAAGGTCATAATTGATTTGGCCCAGCATCATCTGATAGTATTTTGATAATGACCATCTACAGGAGTGGTATGTCTACTCTTATATAATGCACACAACAAAGGCAAATACAAAACACAAAATTGGACAACCGCATGCCTTTCATTCAAATATGCAAACATCACTGTCTCTCAGGTAACACTAAGAGCAATAATGAAAAGAAAGTTTCTGATGTGGCAAGACCAGATTTAACAGGTCAAAGCAAATCTATATGTGTGACATACTAAGAGCAAACACACATGTAAGCTGAATACTGTACTCATCTTCAGGCCTCAGATAAATATGAGGCATGACTGTTGCCAGCAGCTGTAACGGGGTCACACATCACCTGTAGTCCCGGTAGAGGTTAACGGCTCTGTACTACACGCATGACTCACAAAACTGTCCAGAAGTTACAGTCAGATCCAAATGCCTAAGACAACTAGTCAAATTACCTAACCAATCATTAATATCATTGATCAGCTCTACCAAACATGGATATTTTTCCACTAAGAAATGAACATTGTTGTATGTTTTAATTGATAATGTGAAGCTGCTTTGATGCGATCTGTGAAAAGCACTATATAAATATACTTGACAACTAGTAATAGTGAAATTGCTTCTATTTTGTATTTTTCTAAAAAAAAAAAAAAAAAAAAATTTCATGTGACCGTAAGGACATTTATGATGTTACAAAAGATTTACATTCCAAACTTTTGGTAACACTTTAGATTAGGTTCCAATTCTCACTATTAACTAACTATTAACTAAAGAGTTCAAGAGTTTTGCCTTGAACTCCTGATTAGTGCTTATTAATATTTAGTAAGGTAGTTCAGTTTAGGAATTGGGTAGAGTTAAAGGGATACTCCACTTTTTTTTGGAAATAGGCTCATTTTACAACTCCCCCAGACTTAAACTGTTGAGTTTTACCTTTTTTGAATCCATTCAGCTGATCTCCGGTTTTGGCGGTACCACTTTTAGCATAGCTTAGCATACATCAGTGAAGTGCACAAGACCACTAGCATTTCTCCCCAAAAAATTACCAAAGTGTTTCGATATTTTTCCTATTTAAAACTTGACTCTTCTGTAGTTACATCGCGCACCAAGACCGACAGAAAATGTAAAGTTGCGATTTTCTAGGCTGATATGACTAGGAACTATACTCTTATTCCTGCGTTATAATCATGGTACGGCAGTAAAGTTTCTTGATTATTACGCAGGAATGAGAGTATAATAGTTCCCTGCATATCAGCCTAGAAATTCTCAACTTTACATTTTCCGTCTGTCTTAGTGCGCGATGTAACTATAGAAGAGTCAAGTTTAAAATAGGAAAAATATCAAAACACATTTGGGAGAAATGCTAATGGTCTTGTGCACTTCAATGATGTATGCTAAGCTATGCTAAAAGTGGTACCGCCAGAACCGGAGATCGGCTGAATGAATTCACTAACGGTAAAACTCAATAGTTTAACTCTGGGGGAGTTGTAAAATGAGCATATTTCCCCCCCAAAAAGTGGAGTATCCCTTTAAGAGATGTAGAATATGGTCGTAGAGTAAGGCATTGATATGTACTAAACAGCCAATATCAATATGCATGATAACATAAGCAACTACTTAATAGTGAGAATTGGGCCCTAAACTAAAGGGTTACCAAGCTTTCAAATTAGCCTGAGGAAAGAGTGCATCATTTCCACAAGCAGTACAACTGGTTTCAACAATTATAATAATAAGAAGTGTTTCTTGAGCACCAAACCAGCATTTTAGAATGATTTCTGAAGGATCATGTGACACTGAAGACTGGAGTAATGATGCTGAAAATTTCACAGGAATATATTACATTTTAAAATGCATAAAAAAACAGATATTGTTTATACTGCATATGTGATCATACATGAAGCCTTGATGAGCTTAAGAGACTTCTTTCAAAAACAAATAAAAAGTCACAGACCCCAACAATGCGAGTGAAAATGGACAATTTTTAGATTAATTAGCAATTAGCATAATGCCTTAGTAGCCGATTTGTCTCCTTTTTGCTCTAATGACAGCAGCACCCAAGACAAATTCCATTAATTTGTGTAAAACCTGATGTTCATGTTCTTCAGATTGATCCATGTGACCATGTGTCAGTCCAAAGAATTCATTATCAAAGTCACAAATATGCTTACTTAATTACTAACTATAAACAGTACAGAATATTGAATATTTCATTCACATCACAATCCTAAAACAATCTGTTCATTTCCAGAATAGGAACCTATGCTTTTCAGACTTCTGGATCTTACTGTACAAGCCATGCGTCACAATCAACCAAAGATAAAAATGCCACTGCAATCCACATCAGCTCTGATTTCCCTCAAGACTCCTGCACCAATAAATTGTTTCACTCACATGTGGTAGATCTGGCTCTGCGTGACAAAAGCATTATCCACAAAGTACGGTAGCATCTTCAGCACAACTTCCTGACAGGAGTCTAAGACCAGATGCATCCTGCTGCTGGCTACAGGGAGCTCTCCCTCGCCCGGTCTGCAGGACGCTTCGGGCAGAGCGGGAGAAAAACAGCATGCAGAGGAGAGGAGGAGTGCGTCTGCAGCCCCTACCTCGGTCTAACGCTGTCCGAGAGTGTGTGAGCGAGTTCCTACTGACGCACTCCCTCTCCCTCTCTCTCTCTCTCTCTCTGTGTGTGTGTGGGTAAATAAAGAGAGGAGGAAAAACCTGTTCCCTTCTCTTGCAGTTACAAGAAGGGACGAGGCATTCTGTGTGTGCGCATGATGAGATCTCGCCTCAGAAATTACACACAAAAAAAAAAATTTCCTTCGGTAAATAAAGCGAGTTTTACAAGAAAATACTATTTCAGTTTTCTACAAAATTCACATTTAATTCAATGTGTTACTTGCTGTGTCTTTGTAATTGTTTGTGAAATTTACTTGCCAATTGAAAATTGCACCAAATACCCAAAATATTTTCAATGTAGTGCACTCCAAATAGCTATGACACCGCAAAAAAAAGCCCAACAGAGATCCTAGTGACTCTCTTTGAGAAATAAAACCACTTTACGCTGGCAAAACAAACTACTGGCTACTAACAGCTGGAACAAATGTGTTGATCTTCTTAGTTGGGGCTCCTGAATGCTTGCCACACCCTAAAATGATCTGTCCCAGAATCCTCTATGTGCCATCCTCACATGGGCTAAGCATGGGGTGGCTGTGTCAGACAAATCAGGGAAGCTTCTTTAAAATCTCATTAGGATATGGGGGATGAGCTTTTCCCCCTTGAGTAGAAGGCAGTAAGTGTAGAGACTGGATGACCGTCCGTCTGTACTCCACTATCTTGTCTGTCAACACTGCGGCTTGACTGAGGAGGGCTGACTCTTTCTGTCTAAAAGCTGACAAAACAGGACAAAGAGAAAACTGAGACACCAAGGAACAGAAATAGCTGGGAGGGAATCTGCACAAAAGGGGGAGATGTTCAAGAAGGAAGGAAGGATGAACAGAAAGGGAGATGAAGAGAGCCGTCTGAAATAACTAAAGAAGCCAAGTGAATGGGATACTTTCTGGATTGGCGAGACCCATGAAAAAACAAAAACAGAAAATAAACAAATTGCTGCCAGGTTACACTCTTTGGGTTATATATATATATATGTGTGTAAAGACAGCATGTCACAGATGCCTTGCATTGAACCAGAGACATTCTTCAACTATTCATTGGTTTGATCAAATGATTGGGTTATGTTCGTAACTTCTCACAAATTTTTTACAAAATCCTGTAGTAGATTACAACAGATGGTACTCAAACAGGCCTCATTTCTTAGGCATATGTGCTACTGCAATATATATGACAGGTGTGTGAACATTTAAACACATTCATGATGTATATCCAAGACAGATCAGCCTTACGTGCTCACGCTTTGACATGCCTAGTGATGGAGCATGCATGACTACACTTACAGAGCTTCCCATGTGACTCAGCATAACCATGGCAATGCCTATCAGGCAACCTCCATAGCACCTGACAGGTGTCCCGATTCAGGACGCCTGCATGTGGAGCTCTAAGCAGATCAGGTGTGTGTGTGTGTGTAACGTAAGGTTGTGGGTTTACTGGATTATTCGAATGTGCTGAGACTGCACTGATACAACATAGTGCTACGGTTGTTGTTTTTTGCATGCACAGGCCCAAAAAGATAAAAAGCTTCTTTTCTGGGAGCAAATGCTATATCTTCGCAGAGCAACGAAGGAAAAATTAGGGACAAAAGGAGGGAGGGGGCCAAACAGCGCACCAATCTTTTCTCGGGTTCTCAAGAATGATGAATCGCATATTACATCAGTGTTCTTCAATCTATTGGCCACATGCCTGTCTTTGCTCCGCCTCTCTATTAATCATCCAAATTGCCACATGTACCGGTCTTGGTCTGAATGATGTTGAACATACTCTGAAGAATACATGCATGTTCATCCATCTTGTGCACTTGTAATAGAACATGTGATTCAAAGAAAATACTTTAAAGGAGGCATCATTATTTTATTTTTTATTTTAAATAATGATGCTGCAATTTTCGAATGTCATTTTTGCCAAGCTGCAATTTGGTTCTAAATCTCGGATGAAAATTGGTATATTGACAGCCATCCACAAAATAGTGGATAACTCTGTAAATATTAATTAATGGAATTTCTTTCTTTTCTTTCTTTTTTTTTTTTTTTTGCTTTAATCATAGAATGACCCGCTTGATCATTTTATTTTTGCTCAATTATGCAGACACAACTAAAAATATGATGTAGTCATGACGAATGTAGGACTTCTCCAATCATTTAATCCACTAAAAGCCAATCGTATTATTTTTTTGTTACACTCGAAGGTACATCACAATACTGAAGAAAAGATCTGCTGCTACTTCCGTATGTCTTCCGGACTGACCAGCTAAAAAGTGTCCAAAACTACACTGAAACCAGCCAACAGCACTAGCGGTGCCATGATTTTGATTGTAGGTGGGCCTTCAGAAAACTGGATGGGCCAGTAAAAATAAGCCACAAAAAAAAAAAAAAAAACGGGTTCCCGTTCATCTGTTTCAGTGCTTTTCTGAGGCACAGACAAGCTGGTTTACTTTTTGCGTTTCATATTAGCTAATAGCTACCGTCTGTGTCCGTCTCATTGTCTCATTGAGCTTGCTTCATTGATCATTCATTTCATTGGATCACTTGCTGGTGACGATGCAGCCTGTGAGCAGGCGTAACAGTCCACATGTGGGGTAGAAGCCGCTGATTGGTTGAGAAGCTTTCACTCAAAGCTTTCCCCGGGCTGCTTATTGGATGAACTGCTAGAATGTAAACCTCTCACCTGTGTCAAAATGGGTCCAGACTTAAAATGGGTGGGCCAGGCCCAATGGTGGCGCCATGGGTGGCCGACAAAACAGCCAGTGCCTGACCAGGCTGGAAAACCAGAAAGCCAGCTTAAGCTGGTTTAACATGTTTTTTTCAGCAGGGTTGGTAGCCAGTTAAAGTTATCATTGGCTGAAAAAACACTTGAATATACTTTACGTGATCCATCCCTTTAAACTTTGTAAGCACCAATATAGACTAAATTATGCTTTTTTATTCAGGACAATATTGCCTCATTTTAACTTGTGTGTTCTCTAATGGATCTGAGACGTTCACACACACACACACACACACACACACACACACACACACACACAAATACTCAAACTCTGCGATATGCAATATCACTACACCTAAACATAAACACAGATTGCTGTGCTTGGCTGCTCCTGCCTCGGTGTCTGTTTGGTGAAATCACCAACTGGCTCACCACTGTGCCACCTGGTTGATTTCACAGGGAAACATTTTGGCCGGTTCAGCAGGCCTTCTAGAGTGCATCTCGGAAAGGCTAAGATTAGGGTTACAGTTATTAGAGGGGTCCTGTCCTATCCTGTCTATGATAAAGCAAAAGGGTTAAAAAAGGGTTTTCAGGGTTAAAACTCATCTAACTTGCGTATTTATTCCTACAGATCACACAAAAGGCATTCTTATCAAGCTATGCATGTTTCAAAGGGCTGCACAATTTTCAGGGGAAAAAATAAATCTAATTGCGATTTTCCTTATAAAATTGTGGTTGTGAATTCAAATTTGAAGTACAAAAAATAAAAAATAAAAAAGAAAGGCATAATTTGGCCAAATATGTTGTGATTATATTTCAATGTGACTAAATAATAATAATAATTAAAAAAAGAACATTTGTAATATTTCACTCTAACGTAAAAATCAAGAAAGTTATAACAACAACAAAACTAATATTTCACAGTAAAACTATAAAAATAACTATAAAAATAAATACTAATATTTAAATATATATCCAATTTCAGCAAATATTGTAAATAAAAAAAATAAAACAATGGACAGTAATAATATATATATATATATATATATATATATATATATATATATATATAACTTTTTTTTAAAGTGCAATAAATACAAAGAAACTGTACTCTCTTTTGCATAAACATGCTATAAACTTACAAATGAAACAAAAAAAAAATCAACATTCATAAAACATTCAAAGCTATGGCATTCATTAGCACATTCCACACAAACCAACAAACTGCACGTAACAGTACAGCAGATTATGCCATAGCACATATTTCAACATGATTTCAGGAAAATGCATGACAAGTCAGCCTTAGGTAAGAGAAAAGGAATCTGTCAGGTTCAAACATTTTCTTACTAGCAACGGGCGTTACTTCACGAATCAATGAGCTCAGGCAAAAGGACAGGTCATTACATGTGTGCATTAACAAATTACATCAAATACTGGGAGTCACAATCTGGTAATTGCACAATAACAGACAGAACAAGCTGGAATGCTCAGTCCAGGACCTCTTTAACAACTAGTAGTTCATATCTTTAAAACAGTAAATAGCTTAGATGGTCGTACTTTATGTACTGTCCTAACATTGAAATTAATAATAATGTTTTCATATTGGACATATATATATATATTTTTAAATACCTGCATGTAAACAGCTGTAATTAATTTATACTGTTGACCTTCCCTTTTAATCCACCCTAAAACATACCCTTACCAGCAAACATACCCGTATCCCACCAAGTGTTTTGCAATAAGTAAGTACATATTTTCGTTCATAGTAGTTAAGGACACCTCATATTGTCTGTTAGTGAGGAAGTAGTATTCGGTTTTGCTGTTCTGATTGTGTTTAGCTCTGTGCATCTATTGCACTAGTGACTTTATCCCAACCTTGTTTTTCCTCATTAAAAGAGGATTTGTTTCACATGAGCCTCTAGGACATCCTGTTCCCAACACACACAACTTCTCTGCCAGTTTTCTGCAGTCACTCTTTACAATAAGGGTCAAACATAACATGTACATCCTGACTTGTAAGATGCAGTGGCCTCAATATGTATTTGGGTAATTATGCAACATAAAAATGTTTGAATGTCATTACATTAGAAAAGGGATTCCTCAACTTTTTTGTCAGACAAACCCCTTTGACATAATAATTTAACAACATATTCACATGTTGGTCACATGACATTAATTATAAGAACCCACAGCAGTTCCCTTGCAAACGTACAGGGGTTTTCAAATCCCAGTTTGGGAAATCCTGCATAGATAAAATTATCAAACCAAGTGGCATATGCAAACAAATTATGCATTTTTCAGAACAAACTTCTCTTTTCTCAGTAACTTTTCCGATTACTTAACCAACTGATCTCCGAGTGATTTTTAAGTGCACCAATACTTGTGGGCCACTGTATGTTCTTTCTAATTGGTGTTTGAAGGAAACTGTTTGGTGCTGAGAGACTAGAGTCTTATCTGTGAGTCACAGGAAGATACAAATATCAGACACAGCCTCCATTGTGTTTGCAATCGCTAAAGCTGAAATCTCAGACTCCTTTTCTCATATCCTGTTTTTACAGAAACACTGAGCACTGCCTTCAGAAACGATCACAGGGACAACAGAGCGGGATAGAGACGCAGATGGACCGAAAAGCACTTTAAATGTGCTGAGGACAACTACTCTTTCCCTTATCAGATGACCTTATGTAGGTCACACACGCCACATGTGCTTACATCCAGGCATTAGTGGGATCATTCGGGTAACTGGAACAGTAGTTCCTCCACACCCTTTTCTAAGCTTGATCTGAAAAAAAAAAAATAAACAACCCGTTTCCTTTAACTCTTTAACAAAGTACTCATTATCGCGGCGTTCACGCGTTCTAGGGATTAGTTTTTTGAATGTGCTTATTGGAAGCCATTCATTTGGAGATACTTTTACCAAAAGTACAAAACAAACACTTCATTATAGTACTCTACTGTCATTTAGACAGAAAATGCTCAATTTAAACATAAAATGCTGTTGATTCAACTTGTGTTGAGTTTATAGTCAACACAAGAGCCATTTCCTGAGAAATCTGACCTTTTGAGGATGTCATGTGACCTGCGATGACAAATACTCCTCAGTACACATCCCCTTCCTTTAGCTCCTCAATCTGTAATGTACATAATATTTCCGACAGTCCTCACGACTTGTTATTCGACCATGTTTGGCCATTATCTAGATGGCAACACCAAAATACACAGAAAGAGTTTCAAACTTGTCTCTTAAGAACTTTTCTTTTGCTCTTACTGGTGACCCAGATTCAAAGTTTGAAAAGGACTGGGACATGAGTCCAATCTCAGTAGACACAAGCCCTAGTTTAATACGTCCTCTAAAAGACTGAATGAAAAAGTGCTGAATCTAAAAACAGTCTGGACAAATGTCCTCTCTACTTGAAATGCATTTGGCCTTACTAGTAAATACTAAGGCTTTGATGACGGTACAATTACATATATAGTGGTAACACTTTAGTTTAGGGTTAGCATACATATTACAATGATATTGGCTGTTTATTATTACTTATAAAGCAAATATTAATGCCTCATTCTGCATCTCTAAACATAACAACTACCTTACTGGGTATTTAAGTCGTAGTTAATAGTGAGAATTGGACCCTAATCTAAAGTATGAGCATATTGCTATTGCATTTGATACTTTAAAGGAATACTCAACTTTTTTGGAAATGGGCTCATTTTACAACTCCCCCAGAGTTAAACTGTTGAGTTTTACCGTTATTAAATCCATTCAGCCGATCTCCGGTTCTGGCGGTACCACTTTTAGCATAGCTTAGCATACATCATTGAAGTGCATAAGACCATTAGCATTTCTCAAAAAAAAGACCAAAGTGTTTTGATATTTTTCCTATTTAAAACTTGACTCCTCTGTAGTTACATCGTGCACTTAGACCGACGGAAAATGTAAAGTTGTGATTTTCTTGGCTGATATGGCCAGGAACTATACTCTCATTCCTGCTTACTAATCATTCATGGTACAGCAGTAAAGTTTCTTGTAAAGTTTCGCAGGAATGAGAGTATAGTTCCTACTTCCTAGCCATATCAGCCAAGAAAATCACAACTTTACATTTTCCGTCGGTCTTAGTGCACGATGTAACTACAGAAGAGTCAAGTTTTAAATAGGAAAAATGTCGAAACACTTTTTTTTTGTTGAGAAATGCTAATGGTCTTGTGCACTTCAATGATGTATGCTAAGCTATGCTAAAAGTGGTACTGCCAGAACCGGAGATCGGCTGAATGGATTCAAAAATGGTAAAACTCAACAGTTGAACTCTGGGGGAGTTATAAAATGTGCCTATTTCCAAAAAAAAAATGGAGTATCCCTTAAAAACTTGCATCAACATATACATTTATTGGTCAATTATAACTTAAGTGTCATTTCTCCAGAGATTTAAAACTATTTCCTCTCTTTTATGTGTTTGCTGCAGTTTTCGTCGTGATATCCTGATGCAAGTACTGAATCGACATGAATCATATCATATCATATCAGGGCTTCAAAATGTGAGTGCGACAAGCTTTGCAAATGTGCTAAAAAACACAAATTGTCAAAAAATATAGTCGGCATTAATGACAGACAGGATTCACAAACAAATGAACCGGTTGTTTTCAATGAGTCAGACAAAAAGTTTCACAAAGCATCCACATACTTCCTTGCAATTTCACAACTAAAAAACCAAACAAGGTTGACAACATTTCTGCAAAAATAGCATTGCGTTGCTGCTTGCATGTGTTCAGTTTTATCCGAACTAAGCCCAACCCTAAACCTAACCGATAGCGTTAAAAAAAACAGAGTGAGACAATGCATTTGCTGATTTAACTTTGCCATTTTAGCTCAAGCCTTCGAGCTCTGTTTATTATAGTCAAAGTGTCTTACTTTTCAAATAATACACTATGCTAAAAGCGTTTTGAGGTCACAGCATAGTATCGTGCAAGGAACCTTGTGAAAATACATCAATCTGCCAATGTAATCATAATTTGTGGGAAAAGGAATAAAAGTTGTTGAGTGTTTTCCTGCCACTAATGTTCATTTCAATTGGAAATGGCAGTGAATTGAATGTATAAGTACGTTTTTACAAATGTATGTAGGTGGAGGCACATAAGGTAGCTCTACTAAACACCACTTCATTCATCAGTCTTCTACAGTGATTCAATTACAACGAACCAGAAAAGACTCCATTAGGAGCGATACAGCGTCCAATAGGTGAAAGTCAGCAAGATGTTTGCATCAAATGAAACCCAATTGACCTCACTTCAGTCAAGGAAGAACTGGAACTGTAATAAAAAGCCTCTGGTGTTAGAGATGCTGTGAAAGCAGTGATCAGACGCCTGGCCTCAGATAGCCTTGATTATATGTGTTAGAACAGTGGAGAAGAACAATCTCTCAAACTACAGGGTGCGATGAAGACTGCTCCCATCATGGAACTGACACACTCTTCATCATCTGCTTCTGACAGATTGGACCTTGAGAACACACTCACAAACACCAACAATAGAGGGAATGCGCGTGACGTCACCGTCGGCCGGCGTGCCTGCAGTTCCTCACAGTGGCAAAAAGGCTGAGCGGCTGTATGTGTTCAGCGTGAATGCCGCGAAAAACAAACACAACACACACAAATAAAGTGGGAAAGAGCTTTGCGATTGACTGTAGGCCTACAACTAGATTTTACAAAACATCTGAGGTTTATTTTTACAGATTGCTATGGAAAGAGGAGCAAATAAATCGCTGCAATTCACAGAAACAACTGGACTCCAGTCAGCAAAAGGTGGATTTGCAGTTATCATTTTGTGTCAATATGCTGAATTTAGCTGTAAAACCATACCCATATATTTAGTATTGTTATATACATTAACAGCTAATCAATTAAATATTTATCATTGCATATTCTGCATTATTGGATGTTTTTTTAATAAACACTGACCAAAAAAACGTATAAAGTTTTAGGGCTGGACGATATTTTATATATATATATATATATATATATATATATGAAGAGTTCAGATGCAAAAGCCTCTAAGTGCCATTTGAAATTTTCTTCTAGAATGATCATTTTTATCAAGCTTGTATATTTAAGTTCAGTGATTTCAATTAAATGGCAATGATAATTACCTATTAATTGTTATTTAAGTGAAATTACTGAACTTAAATATACAAGTTTGATAAAAATCATCATTAAAGAAGAAAATTTCAAATGGCATTTAGAGGCTTTTGCATCTGAACTCTTCATATATATATATATATATATATATATATATATAGGCAGCGGCTATATATAACACTGATATAAGTAATCACCCGGATATAGACATACCTATATTATATTTATATAAAGCGTTCACGGGCAAATTTGCTTTATGTTTAGGTCTTGCTTTTATTTCCCGGTGTCGAAATCAGGCAAACATAAATGTCAGGCAACACGATTCCTGGCTGCATGTCAATATCCATGGATCACTGGATCTTTAGTAAGTTGTAAGGAACACTATATTGAGTCCAACATTTAGTTTAAATTGATAAAATTGTTCGATTTAGTCGCATTTTCGCATTTTCCCCTATTAAATCCAGTCACGCAGCAGATCTTTTGCCACTCGGTCAGGCTGAGGGGGGTTGTCACGCGGGAAAGTCACGTGTCAATGCATTCCCTCTATATACAAAAACTTGCATTCAAAAGCCAGTTGTTACCTCTGATTTAGCCGGCGCTCATCGTCACTTCCAAAGTCCTGGGAAAATAAAAAGGAATGAAACAGAAGTTAGTTATCGAAAACAAAAGAGCACTAAGACATGTCCACACTATTCTATTTTAAATTGTATTGCTTTGAGCCTCCAGATAAAGAACAGAGCAGGGTGCATCTTTTCTGATGTGATAAATCAATCGTCTTCACACATCTTCCACCAAACCAAATTATAAGTTATAAATTCAGCATCTGTTTGAAAATGTCAGCACAATACCGGGATAAATAACGGAGAGGCCAGAATCCCTGAGGCCTCGGAACTTTTCCAAATTCCACAACCTCACCCGACTCAAACCCAGCGCAACGCACAACAATCTGGCTTAAACATGTTTCTTTTTTCCCCTCGCTCTCTCTCTGCTAAATGTGTACCATTTAAATACAAGACCTATGTGTCCTATATAACAAAAAAAGCTTTGATACTTCACTATTCACAGCGGCGTAATATGACAAAGGAGAAATGTTCTCTCAAAACTGAAACGTGAACAACGGGGCCTCTCCTAGATAATGTTTCATCATAACAAAGAGTGTTTTTTAAATAGTTCCTCACTGTATGAAAGTGACGGCCCTGGTTATTAGGTTACTGATGGTGGTATGTGGCACTGAATAGAGGCAGGGTGGTGTACCATGGTCATATGTGACTGATGCCTGAAGGGGAAGAAACTGTGACAGAGGAATTGGTTGTGCCAGGGTTTCTGTCACGTACCAAAATCTGTCCCTTCATGCAGAATGCTGGGTTTATAAAACTTTAAAATCAGGGCAGAGTGAGGAGAGGAAATAATGAGGTTTGTGAACAGAAACAGACTTTATGGAGGCATGAGGGTTTTCTGAGATTTGCTAAGTGGAAGAACAGACAGCGTGGGGCGAACGGTGAAACATAAGAAGGTAGAAATCAATATGGTGCTCCGGAAGATTCACTAACCCATTATAATTCTGTAATTTCGGAGTGAAATTCAAATCATATATGCACAATACGATTGTGAATTAAAGGACTAGTTCAAATGTTGTTCCAGAAATTCTTTGTCTTCCCAATATACTGAGAGTAAATGAAGACTGGGGCTCAAAGACTTCATATAAAGCCCCATAAAATATAGGGGTGTAACAAGATCTAATTATGACTAATGATGTTATGTATCTGATACCTTTTCAAGATGCACCTATATTTTTATTTTGACACACCTATGAAAGCCACATCTACATAATTTTGCCTTTATACAACTCTACTTGGGATTGCAGCAAATAATAATAGCATAATATTTTGGTTTCACAGGAATCTTACATTTATTGAGGAATTCTGATTATGATAAAAGTAGTCCTTGTTCATTAAGCATCTGACTAAAGCATTTCATAGTCATACCAAGTATAATTTAAGATAGACTTTTTTGTAAAAGATATCTCTATTATTCCATATAAAGTACCGATGTGGTGAAAAGTTATGTTTTAGATTAATTGTTAAGCCAGTAGTGCCTGCTTATGGAAGTTTGCCAGCTTATTTGGGATTTCTTCAATAGCAAAATTACATTTTTAAAAGTACATTGATACCACCGCCAATTTTTCACTTTCTATTGTCAAGTCAACTAGTAAGAGACACAACGTCATGTATTACTCACCAATACAACACATCACCCTGCTGAAATAAAACAGGTAACTTTCCTCTGCCTTGTCTATAAGCAAGGACTAAAATAAAGCTAATTAATATGAATTAATATAGATTCTGGAATAAAGTACATTTTTAAGTAATCACGATAGTTAGGTGAATCGGTCTTTCCCCCCAGCCCAAACAGATTGCCGGTCATGTTTTCTTTTAGAATCATCATTAGTAATGTACAGCGTCATTAAGAGCACTCCAAGCCCCCCGGACCCTGTGTCATTTTCAGTAAGTTCTGTAGTGTTGTCAAAAATATTGATATTTTAATATGCATCGATACTGAAATTTCTGAAACTGTTCCAATTCTCCTTCTCTGCAGTATCGATACACCGATACCAGCTGCGCGTTATCACTCTCTCTTCTCTCCGACGGTGAAGTGCATAAGCTCAAAGTGACAGCAGCCTAATAAACCTGCTGCTGTTAAATAAAGAACAAAAGCTACTCTAGACTGAATAACTTTAGTGTCGTTTTGTAATTGTAATGTAAGCATTAATGTGTTAGCAATGAGAACTATCCAGTGTTATTTGATTAGCTCCATTTCTGTAGTATTTGTTACCTGAAAACTGATAGACCCGCCTAAAAGATTTAAAGGAGTAGTTCACTTTTAAAAAAAACTTTTGCTGATAATTTACTCACCCCCATGTCATCCAAGATGTCCATATCATTCTTTCTTCAATCGAAAAGAAATTAAGATTTTTGATGAAAACATTCCAGGATTTTTCTCCATATAATGGGAACCAAACGGCTCACGGTCCAAAAGACAGTTTCAGTGCAAAATGCAAACTGTTCAAAGGGCTTTAAACGATTCCAGACAATGAATAAGGGTCTTATCAATGAAACGATCGCTCATTTTAAAAAAAATAGCAAAGTTTAAGTTTTATAAGCTCAAATGGTCGCCTTGCTCTGTTCTGTGATGCGCGTTCGTGACTCTCCTGTAACTTGTTCATCAAAATGAACAAATCTTTTTTCGTGTCATTTGGTTCATTCAACAAACGATTTGACTCGGGAAAAGATTTGTTCATTTTGATGAATGAGTTCGAACAGGAGAGTCATGAACGCGCATCACAGAACAGAGCAAGGCAACCATTTGTGCTTAAAACATAAACTTTGTTGTGTTTTTTTTGTTTGTTTTTTTTAAATGAGTGATCGTTTCGCTTGATAAGACCCTTATTCATTGTCTGGAATCGTTTAAAGCCCTTTGAACAGTTTGCAGTTTGTACTGAAACTGTCTTTTGGACCTTGAACCATTTGGTTCCCATTTAAGTCCATTATATGGAGAAAATCCTGGAATGTTTTCATCAAAAACCTTAAATTCTTTTCGACTGAAGAAAGAAAGACATGGACATCTTGGATGACATGGGGGTGAGTAAATAATCAGCAAAAGTTTTTTTTAAAGTGAACTACTCTTTTAAAGCCATGTTTATTTCATGTTTATTGTCTCTATATATTGTTTTTTCTTCAAAATTCATCAGAAAGTTGCCTTAAGTGTTTTCGTGAAACAGGTTTGGAACGACGTAAAGAATGTTTTGATTTCATGTTAAATTTAATCTAAATACCACACAAAGCTTACACAGATTTTTACCCTTGGAACATTAAAACCAATAACAGCACTGGAATTATTTCTCAAAAAATGAGTTCTCTACACCTTCTTTCTATTAGCCCATCTATCTATCCCTCTCTCTCTCCTTCTGCACGAGATGACATCACTGCAGCTGCATGTTCCCAGTCCTCATGTTTGAGGTCGTGCTGTGAATTCTAAATAGCGTTTCCTCACTAGCGTAGCGCATTATGCTATCATTCTTAGATTTAAATACTATGTTATATATCTAAAGATAAAACATAGGAACAATTGAGGGACAAAGACAAAGGTCAGAAAGACCACATTTCCTAAGAGGTTCAAGAATGTTGTTAATCTGATCCTGATACTTTGCGGCAGAAACCGAATTAAAGTGTGAAAGTGTTATGCCCTGAACTGTGTGTGTATATATAATAAAAATAGTACACAAAATATCTATAATTCATAAAGCTAGAGTTAGTACTCTCATAATACAGTATCTGATGGATGTGTTTTGTGCTTGATCACTCAAAAGTGTAGAGCTAGCGCCTCCTACTGGTTGTAACTAGTACAATGATTTTCTAAGACAACTGTGATGTCAGAGGAACTATTCAGTTATGAAGGTGGGGTGCTCATGTAGGAAAGACAATTTAAAACCTACAAAAAAAGAAGGGTTTTCCTTATACTTTTCAGAACCACCTCCTGAGAATGACTAATAAAGGCCATTCAGCTCTCCCAGTGAGACTGGCTAAAAGGGTCCCGCTTCTAATGAAAAGGTAAAAACAGGAGGCCTTTCATTGCATGAGAGGAGCTTAGCTGTGCCACGACACAATGACTTAGATTTAAATTTCTGTTGAGAAGAAATGCAGTCATCGGGGGGGTGGGACCTTTAACTTTCACACAAAGAACAGCAGCTCATGAAGGGCTAGTGTAACAAAAATTGACCGCCTGCAGATTTGCACCACAGAGATACGGTAGCAAACTATAACACTAATTTGTGGAAGCCCAAATGAACTTTGGGGAATGGGGAAGACAGTGTTCAGTTTCTGTTGTTGGACAGTTTCATTGTATACAGGAGAGACCATGACCAAAAAGCTCCCCCCTTTTTGACAGTTCCTCTGTTAAAATGGCTTGACCAAATGAATGGAAGCATACAGTCCAACACAATACCATGGGATAAAACAAACTCCTCCATTTACTACTACATACAATGACGGGGGACAAGTCATTATATTTTCAATAAAAATATAACCACAGAATGCAGTGAAATAATCTGTGTGCTTGTATCTTGCCATTTAACGATGCACTAGCTGGTCCCTAATCTGTCCCATTAATACCAACTGTTATGACATATCTGTATATAATAATATATAAAGTGTGTTTTGTAAAGATGTGCTTGTTTTATTAAGATGTGTGCACAAATAGTAACAATATTATCTGGAACATGGTAACCTAAATGAAATATCTCATCATAGACCAAAATGAAAAAGACATACATTTTTTATTTAGTAAGTATAACCAAAGAACAAAGCTTATATTACTTTTATGTTTGTGTGTTGCAATTAGCACTTGCACGCTGACTCACTCAATTCCAGGCCGGTCATGTGATGTCAACAGCGGCAGCATACAGTGACGAGCCCCTTCATAACAGCTTTTTATAGGCTGATATGTCTTCATGTTTTGTGGGTGTAAATAGTTTTAACGTATATTATTCCCAAAAGTGTCATTCATTTGTATAAAGTTGAAGTAAAACATACTGAGTGCACCTTTAAGACTTGGCATGGTCTCCACGATAAATCCTTAGTCTGTACCAAACAAAACAGTGTTTTGTGGTTCGTTTACTAAAATTAGACGCATTCTTTCACAATCGTTAAACCACAAATCGCAGGACAGCCTGGAAGCAAGCCATTAGCTCAAAAAAGTACCACAGCCCTGTCAAACTCTCTCTCCTGGTGACAGAATTGATCAGGATTCAAATCAAGAGCATCCCACCTCATCTAACCACATCCATAAGAAAAGCAGCAAAATCACAAAAAACACAAGATTAAGGTGACTGATCAAGAACTCAACAAATTAGGACAAAAAATATATGCATATATAAGTGTGACTAGTTTACGTACATAATATACATATCACATATGTGAGCTATAGTGGATAAAAAGCCCAAGGCGAATCGTGTCATCTCACAACAGAGTGACACAGCGTTCAATCCTCCATAAACCCTGGTGGCATCCCGCTAGTTAGCTCTCCAGCCTGAGCTGTATTAGCATTGGGCCTACGTGACTAATTTATATGCGTCCCTTATGTCTTTTATAAAACATTACATCATCTCATCTCAGCGTGTTTATTTCCGCTTACCTCCCCCGCGTTGTTGGTGGTGGCGGTGCTGGAAGTGGACGCCGCGCTGGGAGTGGGCGAGCGCTGCAGGGTTACCAGAGCCATGGATGGAAATCTCCCAGCACAACGGCCAGTTTAACTGTCACGAGCTAAACCGACTAGCGGATTTCCCCCTAGCAGCAACAGCGCCGGATACACGGGGACTGTGCTGCAACTCCACGCGCTCGGTGGGGCCACTGTTAAAAGGCCATCTGTCTGAGCCGCTGATCGGCGTTGTTTATGTCGCTGAATCCGCTTTGACATGAGCTGGATGATGTTTGGTGCTTTTCTCTCTCTCTCTCTCTCTCTCTCTCTCTCTCTCTCTCTCTCTCTCTCTCTCTCTCTCTCTATTTCTCTCTCTCTCTCTATTACTCACTGCCGCATGTGGCTGAAACACTGACTACTGCTGCTGCTTGTAGTGGAGTTTGCGATTCAGTGTTTTTGAATGAATCATTTATGTGAACGAATCGTTCTCGTTCACCGAATCCATCTCCCTTTCGAAGCGAGAGACTGCTTTCATGATTCAGTGACTGACCTAGCATGGACCAATAACATTCGAGTATGGGCTGAGGGTGGAGCATATCATTGGTTGGACTGGTTGGACTCATAGACAGTAGGTTGGACTCACCATAGACGGAACGAACACAAACGAGCACGGCCTTTACTGAACGAGTCAGTGTTTTGAATCCGAATCTTTGGATATGAATGAATTTGGTGATGTTTGTGGGAATGTAGTGACAAGGAGGAGGTAAAAGGGATAGTTCACTTTGAAATTAATTTTTGATATGTTTTAGCTTACCTCAAGGGCATCCAAGATGCGTAGGTTTCTTTGTTTGATATTTTAAGGTCAAACCGTTCTTGTCTGTCAGTCATATAATGGAGATATATGGGGTCCACCTCAAAGACCAAGCACAGATAAGTCCAAATTAAACATGATTTAATGACTCGTTAATGTAAGTACACATTGATGGCCTAAGACACGAAATGAGCGGTTTGTGTGAGAAAACGGTATTTATATCGTTTTTACCTCTTGTAATCACAGTCACATTCAAGTGATCTGAGGGCGAGGGCGCTTATATCAGCGCAAGCGCGCCGGAAAGCCCCGGAAGTGATCTCTCGCGTGTGTACGAGATTTCAGAAGTGTTATCCTTCATTGTGAAGATCTAAACATGTTTTACAAGAAATTGCAATGGAAGACGATTTCGATATATCAACAGACAACGTTGATTTTTTTTCCCGCAACCACGCAAGAGATTACTTCCAGTGCTTGCGCAGACCGAAGCGTCCATGCCTTCAGATCACTTGGACGTGGCTGTGGTTACAAGAGGTAAAAACAATATAAATAATGTTAGTTTTCTCACACAAACCGCTCGTTTCGTGTCTTAAGGCCATCGATGTGTACTTACATTTACGAGTCATTAAATCATGTTTAATTTGGACTTCTCTGTGCATGCTCTTTGTGTTGAACCCAGGGTGACCCCGTAAACCTCCATTATCTGACTGACAGACAAGAACGGATTGACCTAAAAATAAGACATAAAGGCAACATCCTTCGTTTGTTTACCTTATCTCTGAGTTATTTTTATTACGAAATGCAAAATGTAGTCTTGTCCTAGGTCTGATCCGCTCAGTTTGTTTCTGCAGGAGTCGTTTAGTAACTGTGGGTGGAGTTTTCCAAGTAGGAAACTGGAATCTGCAGAACAGTTCTGTTGACCATAAAAGAATCTGGGAAGATGCCTGCAAGCTTGAGCCCAGTCTACAGGTAGTAGGATATCAGAAGTTGTATTTTTTATACAGATCTGCTCAATTACTCTCTCTAGCTTGCCCGGATAGTAGAGGACTGGACTGGTCTCAGGCCCGCATGCAGCAAAGTTAAACTGGAGAGAGAGACCATTAGACCATTTGGTCCACACGCATTTGAGGTGAGCTCGTTGTGAAGAGAGCACTGTTTTATTGGCTTAACTCTTCCTCTTTTCACACATGCTGTTTTCATTCACCTCAGGTCATCCATAACTACGGACATGGAAGTTTTCCACCGTAGATGTGCTGAAGAAGCTGCTCGGCTGTTTGGACAGATCCTGGAGCAGAAAGGCTTGCTAGCACACTCAAATCACGCCTGTAATAATAGATATGGGCTTCTGGATAGTGTTATGCATAATCTCATCAGACTTCAATCAGCAATATTATCCTTATTCTTTTAACCACTGTCACACTGATTCCAAAATAATGGATTCCATGAGTTTAAGAATCCTACTGTGATGTAAATGTTAATTTATAATTTTGTATATATATACTCTTATAATAAAAATAAAAGATGACACATTATAACAGAACTGAATTGTCAACACTTACTCTGCTAATAAAGAATCAAAAGACATTATGCCAACATTATTTATTTACTGATTTTATGACACAGTATCCAGATTTTACCTTGGAGTTAATTCAACCTAAAATTCTAGTAGGCTTACCATGTAATAAAGTATTCCCAATTCAGCCCATTGTGAGCTCATATACACGAATAGCGCCACCTAACGTCACAAAAACTGAGTTGACGTTACGTAATGTGGGAAAAAGTTAATTTGTAAGTTTTGCGAGCTGTCATTACATAGCTTGAGACTGTGCCTGCAAGAGAGAAGATAGAACCTCCTGTTTAGGACAACGCGATCTCTTTTTGTAGGTAACAAGAAGAAAAGTTTGGTGAGTAAACTGCTCTTTTATGAAGTACGAAGTGGCAATTTCTACCTTGAATGCAAGTCGCTAACAAAACGTCTGTCAAATGTACATTATTCATGTTTAATATGGAGTAAAATATTGGATAACATGACATAACATAAACCTATTATGTTATCTTGTCATTGTGTCCTTACTATATGGCGTTTTAATGGACATAAGACTAATAATGTCCTTCCCATAAACATATGGTAGCATTGGACACAGTTTTTGCTCTGAAATTGTTCTCAAATCAGTTTGCAACAACAACAAAAAAACATTTACACTTGCATTACCTTTTTTTGACATACAGTGATTTACAGTAGGCTATATCATTATTAAAATAGAAATAAATATGTATTTACACATTTACACACACTTATTTCCTGCAGACATGAAGGTGTGCATCATTGGAGCGGGGGTCATCGGCCTCTCCACGGCTCAGAGCATCTACCAGCACTTCCACAGCCGGGTCACCCCTCTCACCATAGAGGTGTATGCTGATGTCTTCACTCCACTCACCACCAGCGACGGGGCAGCTGGACTCTGGCAGCCTTATCTATATGACAAGGGGAACGTGCAAGAAACGTGAGCTTACAGTTGTACATTTGTACATTTGTCCATGGTATAAACAATGGCAAATTAATTAGTTGAAGTGCATGTTTTTTAATATTCCTTCACAGTAAATGGAACAAAGAGACATTCGACTATCTGTTAAGCTGCCTCAGCTCTCCAGATTCAGTTCAAATGGGAATCTTTCTCCAGTCTGGCTATAACCTGTGCACTGAACCTATGGCGGTGAGAAAATATTTTTCAAATGCATGTAATATCTTTTTTTGCAGTATACAAAATGTTCTATAATAAACTGCAAGTTTTGATATATAGACCATGCAATATTATATTGTCACATAATTTAGGTGTCTCCCTACTGACCCTGAACTACATTCTTTTTGCACTGTACCAGTCCAGTGCATGGCATGATCAAAATTGCAGAACAGAGCATAATGAACTTTACTGCAATCTCTCTGCTCCGCTCAAACAGGACCCCTCATTTAAAGACACTGTGTTGGGCTTTCGCCAGCTAACTAAACGTGAACTAGATATGTTCCCGGGATACAGGTACAAATCACCTGCATCTAATCACAAGTTATTTCTATAATTTGATGCTGCTGACTTGTTTTCAAAATCATTCCTTAAATTTGATTTGTGAACGTAATGTGTTATGTCGCCTTTCTTTTTTCCCTCAATCCCTTTAAGTTTTGGGTGGTTCAACACTGCTATCATGATTGAAGGAAAGACATACCTGCCCTGGCTTATGAAATGGTGAGAGATTCCTGTTATCTTATCAGTAAGCCAAATTATGAATGAATTAGAATAAAGTATGGCTCATTCAAGGTCTAGTTTAAACTTAGGAAAAAAAAAAAATCAAGCTAAACATTAAGACTAGATTTTCTCTATAAGTTAGAGTGTATGTATATACATTTCAGAATAACTGTAAAGTCTGTAGTGGACTTGTTGCTCATTTACAGTATGTTTTTTTTTTTTTCAGGTCTTACAATGATTAAACAGTCTTGTTTCTGTGTTTTTCACAGGTTAGGACAAAGACAGGTTAAGTTTTATCAGAGGAAGATTGGTTCATTTCAAGAGGTTTGAGAAATTCCATTGTCATTCTTACACTTAATAAATAAAAATATCAAGATCTTAAAATTTACTCTACCTTTAAAAAGTGTGTGGTTAGTGTGATTTTAAAAAAGAATACTTTTAATCAGCAAGGATTCGTTAAATTGATCAAAAGTGACAGTAAAACAGTTTCCACAAAAATACTAAACGGCACAGTATTTTTCTACATTGATAATATAAAGAAAAGTTTCTTTAGCAACAAATCCGCATATTAGAATGATTTCTGAATACTGGAGTAATGATGCTGAAAATTCAGCTTTGACATCACTGGAATAAATTACATTTTAAAATATGTTAAAACAGAAAACCCAAATTTTCCTGCTAAATTATACTGAGAGTCTGTCTTTGTACTGTTGCAAAATGGTTTTAGTCATAGAATGTGTGCATTTTTAATGACCTCAAATTGTCCTCCAGTTGGCAGATAGTGGTGCGGATGTCATCATCAACTGCTCTGGTGTCCGATCAGGAGACTTACAACCTGATCCTGAGCTCAAACCAGGAAGAGGACAGATCATTAAGGTGAAGTTTAGTGAATAAAAGTTCATCAGACCTAGAGTTTTTACATATGTTGATTTCTTGCCTTTTATATCAACAGGTAGACGCTCCCTGGTTAAAGCATTGGATCCTCACACATGATTCCTCATCAGGAGTCTACAACTCACCATACATCATTCCTGGGTAAGTTGAAGTTGAAGTACTAAAACTTATACTGAAATAAATATAAATTAAAGCTAAATAGATTTTTTTACACGACTGAAAATTATAAAACCACATAAAATTATTAAAACTAAAATGAGTTTAAATGACTACATGACTAAAATGTAGTCTTGTCTTAGCAGTTGCACAGGACTTCAGGTCCTCTGGTTGTTTCTGCAGGAGTCGTTTAGTAACTGTGGGTGGAGTTTTCCAAGTAGGAAACTGGAATCTGCAGAACAGCTCTACTGACCATAGAGGAATTTGGGAAGCCGCCTGCAAGCTTGAGCCCAGTCTGCAGGTAGCTTTCAGCCATTTTAGCCTTGCTAAATTATTGTTTGCTTGACTGGCATGAGGGGATTGAGTCTTCTTTTATCTCTCTAGAACACACGGATAGTAGAGGACTGGACTGGTCTCAGGCCCGCACGCAGCAAAGTTAGACTGGAGAGAGAGACCATACGATTTGGACCACATGCTTTTGAGGTGAGCCTGTAGTGATCATAAAACTGAAGAGGGGTTGCTATAAATAGCCTAGATTATGTATGACTTAATGCGGAGCATTGTTATTGAAATATATATATATATATATATATATATATATATGAGATGGGAGAAAAATTATGTTGCAATGCATTTGTGTTCCCCAAAGAACCATTGCATTCGCTTGGAAAACATTTGCTCACTAAACTGTTGATGGAAATAATATGAAATAGGAGGGAAAACTATTTTCTTGCTTCTGCTAGTTTCTTGGGGGAACAGAATGCAAAAGTTTTGCAGGTTTGTGCAAAGTTTCTTAGAGGAAGTGTATTTTTCTTCCTATCTTATATATTTTCCCTTTAGGGCTCTGTAGATTCTCCTCTTTTCACACACACTGTTTTCATTCACCTCAGGTCATCCATAACTACGGACATGGAGGTTTTGGACTGACCATCCATCGTGGATGTGCTGAAGAAGCTGCTCGGCTCTTTGGACAGATCCTGGAGCAGAAAGGCTTGCTAGCACACTCTAAATCACATCTGTAATAATAGATATGGGCTTCTGGACAGTGTTATCCATCTCTCGAATTGTCGCTAATCTAATAAGAAATTGAGATGCATAATGCATTTGACTACATTTATCTGCACTAATCTACAATAAGACACATACTATTTTTCATTTTTTGAATCATAATTTATTGTTATCATACATGTACATCCAGTGCAGTGGCAAGAGATCTGTGCACAGAGACACAAAACGCGGCACTAAATCGCAAAAGGCAGGCATAGGAGACAACTCTCTGGATTCACAGGAACAACTGCACACTTCCCATCATGCCACACACAAACCCACTGTACGGTTGAAAAGGCATAAATACAAATGACCGAATATATAATTGAGAAGTGGAGCTGAAGAAACAAAAATAGTATGACAGTAATAAAAAATATACTTGGTCTACAGACCTGTTCAGATGAAAGCCACTCGGTATTGTTTTATTGTTACTGAGTTGTATTTTAGAAATCAGTAACCTTTGATATGCCAGATTATAAGGGAACAACTGGAGTTTTGTACATGAATGAGAATTTTCCATGAGTGATTGCAGTTGGCAGCCAGTGAGAGGACAAAGGGAGGTGCTGAGTGGTATGAAATGAAGACTTTGATGCCCACTAGATAACGTCACTGGTGTCAGCCAAAGTCTAACACTATCAATGGTTTAACATTTAACCAACCTAAAGTATGGCAAATGGTCCTTTGAGAGAGAAAAAAGCAAGATAACAGAGACCAAAAACTGGTGCAATGTCTGGTTTATAGCAGCATCCGGTCTCTGCTTCGATGAATAGATAAAAGTTGTCACGACCTCCCCAATGGAATGCTGGGAGTGGAGTGTAAGGCCCTCTTAAAAAATCAAATAAAATCTTCCTACTCGCTCTCATACCAAACCTGTCACAAACACACTTTCTCTTGTGCTATCTTTCAACTTCAAGACTTCAGGACTTTGAAAGTTCAAATCTTTCTTTCTTCTCCTAAACACCCCCAAATGCTCTTCAAATCCTTTGAACATATGAGAGTGATGATGGTTTTCGTGTGTTAAACTGCATAATGCAATTATAGATCTGTTTTCAACCCATTTACTGTTGTATTTCCTGGGAATGAGGCAAAAGGGGATTATTATGTGATGGAAATCTATTCCCCTTTATTTTTAAGGTCCGGAGGTTCATAAAGAGAAACCTTGCAACCTTTGGTGGGGGGAACGTGTCATTAATGGACTGATTTAAATCAAAACCAAGCAGTTCTTAAAACAATTAAACTGCGATTCCTTAGTGGACACATTTTATTTTACAGATAATATTCCCCACTTCCATCTTAGACCAACTTCTTCTACAGTATAAAGTCTTTCCAAACCCCTCTGTAGTGTTCCCTCAGTCCTGTGATCCAGAGCTGGAATGTGGAATCCCTCCCGGACTGTGGTCTGAGGCCCGTCCCATCATCTCCTGACCCCACTCTCTGTGACTGGACTCCTGGAGGCCCCGTCCTGTGGTCTCTATGGGCAGTGCACAGGAAGCAATAGCAGCCAGCAAACAGCAGCAACAGTACACTGACAGAGTCAGATACACCGATGATTCCAGCATCACCTTCAGGAAAGAAGCAGAGATAGATAGATTATGGGAAATTTCTCGGGATCTCACATTCACATTGGGGTTAGTTAGATTTTTTGCTGTTTTGAAGGAAGTTTCTTATGCTCACCAAGCCTGCATTTACTTGATACAGTGTAAAAACAGTAATAGTGTGAAATATTAATACAATTAAAAATTCCTGTGATGGCAAAGTTGGTGTCACATGTCCTTTAGAAATCATTATAATATGCTGATTTGCTGCTCAATTATTATTATCGCAGTGTTTTGCAGTAGCACCTCAATGCAGTACATAAGATCCATGGAGAGGAGTCGGATCAAGATCCAAGGGGTGGAGATGGGTAGGATTAGGGTTGGGTTTAGGGATTAGGGGTCAGGGGGCGGAGATGGGTAGGTTTATGTGTATGTAAGGTGGGAGGAGTTGGATCTGGATCCGACTCCTCCCCGTGGATTTCATGTTCTACATTGAGAACCATCTCGTATTTTGTGTAAACTACACTTTAACTATCCTCTTTTTTTGCAGGATCCCTTGATGAATAGAAAGTTTAAAAATGATAACAGTACCTAAACCTGTGGTTTAAGTTAGTTATAGTTTTTTTCATACACTGTTTTCATACATGAAACATAATATCTTCATGAAAACATTTACACACATTTGCACACTTAGGGAATGAGCCTCATTGTTTTTTCTTCTCTCTTTTGTTAAGGTATATTTCTGGTGAGAATCTCAGTTTTAGCGAGCTGGACTCCTAATCATGTCGCCCACATGAGCAGCAAAGATCAACATATCAGATCAGGTGCCCTAACTGATTTCAAATAAATGAAGACAAAGAAAAGAAAGTATATTGGATCTCCAACATTAGGGTTAGACTATTCTGTATTTTTGAGTATTTTTCCATTTTCTAAGTAGTGTTTCCACACCTGTGCCACAAACGGTGTGATAAGAGCTCCAACTCGGGCCATCCCACTACTGGTGCCCAAACCCAGTGCCCTCGTCGCTGTGGGATACACCTGTAAACGACACCAAGAGAGAGATAACCATTATCTTCTCATTTAACATTGAACTATTACTTAACCACTGAGTGAATGGACTTACATGATCTACATGCATCCATTATTTCCCTAAAGCTTCTTCAGCATGATTTTATGCTATAAACACTTTCAAACCCAGTTAAATGTCCCACACAAAGATTAATGTAGTTAAGAAAAATGCCTCTCTCCTTTAGGTAATATAGAGTCAAGTAACTATGTAACTACGCAATGAAATGACCTCAATGACAGTAATTTCAAAGTCAACAGACAGACACTGTGTGTAATATTCAACCATCCAATCATTTATCTGGAGAAGAACTCCAGTAGTTTATGAAAAAAACGTAGGATGACAAAGTAGCCTGTTTTATTTCAGGTGAGTTGTTGCAATTGCTGCCAAGTGGTGGGAGTGAGCCATGAATTGGACGTTTCCCAAGGTCAAAATCCTTCTCTAGCGCAGCTGTTGCCTTGAGAGAAACATTTAACACCGCAATGATAGTCTACAGGCTTTACTCTCCT
Source organism: Pimephales promelas (assembly GCF_016745375.1). Next base: position 6,822,455 of record NW_024121876.1, on the reverse strand, counting down.
TACAATTTATCTGCCAAGAGTGTCACATTTTGCTGTGTTTCTATTTCACATTCTTTTGACATGGCAAAGAAGGATAGAGCTTTGCCTTTGAGCCTCGGTTCTTCCAAGAAATAGAAACGATATATAAACTGAGTTCTCACCTCAGGAGTATACACATATGCAGCCTGGAAACCTCCAGCGATGAAGGCCCTCGCAATGAATATAAATACTGTCAAAGAAGTCCTGCAATAAAGGGAATAGTCAGGCTATGTATCAAAGATGTCACATTAGAAAGAAATACTAGTTTGATTTTCCATGACATGTGGATGTAGATGTAAATGAACAGTATGTTCACATTTGAGATTAACACAGGCTTGAGTGCTCTAGAAAAATGTCCGTAATGGATGTGCTTTCTGACCTTCCCACACAGCCGTAGAGCGGCACAATGCAGAGGGAGAAGACAAAGAAACACAGTGCCATGGTCTTCCTCCTTCCTAAGCGATCGATTGCCCAAAGGGTCACCAACAGGCCTGTGATGCATCGATCAATACATTCGTCACATTTTCATTTTAGCCTGCCATACGTTACGTAAAAATGAGATGTTAAAGGGATACTCCACTTTTTTTTGGAAATAGGCTCATTTTACTACTCCCCCAGAGTTAAACAGTTGGGTTTTACCGTTTTCAGATGTATTCAGCCGATTTTATGATATTTAGAAGAATATCAGTAAACAGACAGTTTCTGGTCTCATTGACTTCCATAGTATATTTTTTCCCACTATGGAAGTCAATGAGACCAGAAACTGTCAATATTCTTCTAGATATCAGAAAATCGGCAGAATGGATTCGAAAACAGTAAAACTCAACTGTTTAACTCTGGGGGAGTGGTAAAATGAGCCTATTTCCAAAAAAAAAAGTGGAGTATCCCTTTAAAGCAGCACCAAGCGACTTTTCCTCTGTGGTCGCCCTACAGGTTGGAAGCGGAATTGTCCATTACCGCTGTGGTAAATAATTTAGCTTACCGCAACCTACTGTCGCACGCGCACACACATGTTCTCTGTTTATCCAGCACTGGCTTTGGAATCAACAATGGCCACAGACAAGATAGAGTATGATGCATGATTTTATGAAAGTGTAGTTGTAGTCTACTGTCGAGTACACGCCACCTATTGGCAATTGTAACGCTTGCCGTAAAGCAAGTCAAATTTGTAGTTTTCTTATGTCTGATTCGGAATACAGAAACGCGACCTGATCTGGCAATCTTACATAGTGTGGATATATCAGATGAAGGACCACAAAGCAGTGGCATAAATGCATTTCACCATGTCACGACTTGGTGAACCACTGAAACGATTTTGAAAACATTATTTTAAGGTAAAAATTCGTACTTAGTGTTGCTTTTATGGTGTAATAATTGAAAGATGTACCTGGAAACTCAGAAAGTGTGGTCCATAGAAGGTCTTTGTAATCATCTGAATTCAGATATTTGCACTCCAAACTACATCCTGGGTCCCTTTTTCTGCCCTTCCCCCCTAGGGAGTGATACACGACCAATATATGCATACAGAACACATTGGTTGCATTTGGTTCATTTTCTACCACACTATAATTTGAAATGCATAACACATACTGATTTATACTGATATAGTTTATTAAACGTGGTATTCTATTCCATACTTGGCCTTTACATTCTCACTATGCTGCTCCAGTCTGTTTTAAAACACACAATGTCTGTCACTCACCACCACAGGCGCCTCCCTCCTGGAAAAGCTCAGTGGTCAGCAAAACCACACCATAATATGAGAATGCATTAGAGAACCTGCAACAGGAAGTGTATAATTATATAATAAAATAAACAGAATATGAATGCAAGCAGCAAGAACTATCCATTGTGAAATATTTGAGTAAAATTGTGCAATAAAAGAGTGAGATCTGACAAATCTCAAGGAACAAAAAGTCCGTTTAAGGATTAGTGGACATCTACATTCATGATTTAATGACTGTTTACACAGTAATTTGTAGGAATCAGTATTGTAGGACTCTTTTACCATATGAACCAGAGCAGAACAGTAGTCCAGCGCAAGGGTGGAGAGAAAAGATCCCGAAGTTTTCCCCTGTCCTCCTAAGCACAGAAAACAACAATTATACTCAAAATAAGGAGATTTGACTTATACATAACAATATTTATCACTAAAAATTGTGTGAACATTTTTAAAATGTTTAATTTATTTCTGTGATGGCAAAGCCGAATTTTTAGCATCATTACTCCAGGCTTCAGTGTCACATGATACTTCAGAATTCATTCTAATATGCTGATTTGCTGCTCAAGAAATATTTCTTATAATTATCAATGTGTTGATAATTCGTTTTTTTCACAAATGTAGAATAATTGTATGTACAAACATGTTAATGAATCATACGTTTTGCATGAAAACATTTACAACACATATGCAGTTGTCTATTCCTTGTCTTTTTAAATAATATTTTTGGTAGTAAACTCTTTCAATTCTAGTTGTTTGTAGAGTTAGTTTTTTGCGAGCTGGACTCACAATCATATTGCCCACCAGAGTAAATGGGCAATAATATCCGAGCAGTAGCCCCCAACTGCCACAGATTCAACAGCATTGTATGTATTATAAGAAGTGTTTAAATGTTTTCCATTAAAGAAAGCCATATTGATATACATAAAAGGTATATACTAATATATAAGTAGTATATTTAACTAGTACCGTACCTGTCTGGCCACTATGAGTTTTCCCAGTGGCATGGGGACATTATTCTCTGAAGCAATGCGTTTGAGTGTGTTCAAAGCCTTCTCCTGATTTCCTGTCAGGACGTCATAACGAGCACTTTCTGGCAGCCACTGTTGATGTGCATTTGACATTTAGTTTACTGTATTGTTCAGACAATATACTGTATTGCTCACACCACAAAAAAAAACAAAAAAAAACTTGAGAGAACAAACTGACATTTGAGAACTTCATACTTACAAAGCAAAAAAAAGCAAAAATGAAAAGTGGAATAGTGGAGAGGGCCAGCAGCCAGCGCCAGCCCAAAGTAGGCATCACCAAAATAGCCAGCAGCACTTCAAATACTGTACCCAACGCCCAGAATATCTGTAGTAGATCAGAGGGAAAGAGATTTTTAGACTAAAAACTAAGACAAGTTATCCTGGTTATGATGACTTCATATTTTGGTTCAACTTAAAACTGAAACAGTTCATTCAGGGCTTTGATATCTGTACCTAAACAATAGAATAGAATAGAATAGAATAGAATAGAATAGAATAGAATAGAATAGAATAGAATAGAATAGAATAGAATATTACCTCTATCAACAGAATGCAAGTGGCTCTGGACCGCATGGGGAGAAACTCAGCATACAATGTTACTCTTAGAGGAGAGAGCAAAGGTTTCTGTAAATCTCTAAATATTTAATGAAGTTGTTAGATGAAAGTGGCACATTCAGATTAATCACAGTAAAAAAAATATATACTGGAGAACCTACAGATTAAATGAAGCTTAAATTTTAGGTTAAGATCTTGCAAATCTCCTTATAATTCACTACATGTTTGTACACTCCCATTTAAAGGTTTGGGGTCAGTAGGATGTAAATAGAAACTGATACTTTTATTTAGCAAGGATGCATTAAATTAATCAAAAGTGAAAGTAAAGACTGTGGTTCTTTCTGTTCATCAAAAAAAACCTTAAAGAAAATGTATCATGGTTTCCACAGAAATATTAAGCAGTAACAACTGTTGAAAATATTGATAATAATAAGAAATGCTTCTTGAGCATCAAATCTGCATATTAGAATGATTTCTGAAGGATCATGAGACACTGAAGACTGAAGTATAAATATATATAAATAGAAAACAGTTACTTTAAATTGAATTAATATTTCACAAATTTTTTTCTTCAAAATAAATACAGCCTTGGTGAGCATAAATGTCTTTCAAAAATTTTAAAAAGTCTTACTGACTTTTGAATGGTTGTGTATGTACAAAGTATTTATATTTGTGCCACACTTACGATTGTGGAGCCCCTCCAATACCGAAGCCCACCAGAGCTCTGAGGAACAGGATCCATCCGTATATAGGTGCAAATGCACTGAGGAGGCCATAGAACATGGTCCACAACACACTCATCTTCAAACCCTACCACGAACACACACAGTTATATAATTAACATTTGTCCAGTGCACATACTGCTCTTTCATTTATGAACATACTCACTGTTTTTCTCCCATATTTATCAGATATGTTCCCCCATAAAGAAGAACTGATCATCATTCCAATAAACACAACCTGTTTGCGAGAAGGGGAGAAACACAGTTATTATTCATAACAATGTGGTTAATCAGGAAAACACATTTAGGAGCAGCTGATGCAAAGATTAACAGAATAAGAAAACCAATCATACTGCCAAACCTATCTAAAAAGCAAGTGAGGAGTCATTATTGAGTAAAGGAGTAGAGTACAGTACCGAAGTTAGCAGTGCCACCTGCCAGCTGGGCAGTGCCCACTCACAGTGCAGTTGAGGGGCCAATATACTGAGAATCATCATCTCCATGGCGTCGGCCATCTGCACATGAATAAAATCATCAGGAATATGGAAATAAATAGAGCAACTACTAATTCTGACTACACAAAGCGGAAAATGTACGTCTTATAAAAATGACACTGTCTTTCTAGAATCCATGATGATTATAATAGAGTGCAACAGTCACGTTCCGGAAGTAAAAACTCCATTCATTTTCTCCATAGGGAAATAACGATAACTTCTCCATCGATCTCCCGATGCTCACAAAATACTTGAATATTTGTATATATGTGCATATATTGCAATAAACTTCAAATAGATTGCTTATATATATATATATATATATATATAACATTTGTTAATAAGTAGTTTTATATTTCTCCATTGTTTTGAATGCAATTAGTGTTTGCAATGCCTCATGGGATTGTAGTTCTTTCTGTCACTAAACTTCAACTTGAATTTTTATTTATTTTTATATAGCACATTTAATCGCAACATTGTTTTCCGCAGTGCTTCACAGATTACGGTAAAAACATACATCTATAAAAACATTTATCAAGCCTAGCAGATGAAGGCATAACTACACACTCGATAAAACTAACTATAAATAAGTTAGAACTGCAATGTACACAACCCTTCACTAAAAGATAAGTTAAAAAGATACATTTTTAACTGAGACTTAAAGATTTCTGTTGTTTGAGCTAATTGGATATGAAGAGGAAGACTGTTGCTGCCACAACTGAAAAAGCTTGGTCACCCATTGACTTCTTTTTAGAATAGGGGACCAGCGCCTCTGACTGTTGCACTCTATTATACAGTGTTGTGAGGGTACGGCAATTATTCCCTCTCTACATTTCGTTTTGTATTGTACAGTATTGTTACCCATGAAAGTCCAGTCAGGATGGACAGTTTCCACTGGAATGTCCCAAAGCCAATGGCTTCCACTGCATCCTCAACCATGAAGGTATCTGTTGAAAGAGTAACAGACTTAAAGATGTTCAGTGAGCTGTCTGATAATGCAAATTCACTATCCTTTGTAGAAGGCATTAACAAGCTCACAATAGTGTTATTTCAGTATTATTTATAAACTATTATAGTAATTATTCATATAGTGAATCAGATTTTTGTATATAAAATGTTCATTTATTTTTAGCATTTCCTATGTGCATTTGACATTTATTAGTTTAGTTTTATTATAGTTTTCTTTATTTCAGTTTTAATCATTTTAGTACTTCAATTTTAACTTATTTTTTATATCAGACCAAGAAAAACATCTTGAGACAATGCTTGCTGGAAGGACCTTTGTTAAGTAGTCTCAGAAGATGCTCTTTGTTTGGGTTTCAAACTCATATTTATAGAAAAAGAGATCCAAGGCACTTCTTCTGGTGCAAAAAAGTTTAAAAGCCTTTATTCAAATCATGGCTCGCTCTAGACACATTAAAAATAGCTAAAACACTGCACAATGATGCATTTCGGCCATTCAGCCTTCCTCAGAGTGTTTCCATTTTTGTTTAATTAATTTGGTTGCCAAGGCAATGTTTCTCATTTACATTTAAACGTTTTCCTCTACTCAGATTTATTTCATTCACAAAAACTATTTTTTAATATTTTTAATTTACAATAACAAACCCAGATCAAAATCTCCAATAAATATTTCATTTAAAAAAAAAAAAAAAACTTATTTAGAAAAAAAAATGTTATGCTTTTTCTTACAAAAATGTTAGCTAGTGAGCTAAAATCAATTGGCTAATCATACCATCAGTGGGGTTGGCAAATTCCCGAGGCACCGGAGCACCATCGGCCAAGGAAACGGACTCCATATCCGTCCGTCCTCCCTCCACCTGAAAAGCCTCTTCCCTGCTGCCATACTCATCCTCTGAGCGAGCGCTTTCACCTGTACGCCGAAATTTCACCACTCTGTCAGAAAGAGACGAACAGGCAAGCAGAAAATCAGTTACAGTATCAATCAGATAATTCTGTTGCATTTTCATTTGGCTGCGACCCATTGACTAAAACAACCAGTAAGAGGAGGATTGATATATGAAATATATATTAGGGCTGTCAAATGATTAATGGCATCCAAAATAAAAGTTTGTGTTTACATAATATATGTCGGTGCACTGTGTATAATTATTTTATATATATATATATATATATACACACACATGCTTGTATAAATATAAGAAATATGTTCATGTATATACTGTATTTAGATTTATATATAATTTATATTATATATAAATATTAATATTTTATATAAAATTATATTTTTCTCTTAAATATACATGTGTATATGTATATATATATATAATAATTATACACAGTGCACCGACATATATTATGTAAACACAAACTTTTATTTTGGATGTGATTAATCGCGATTAATAGTTTGACAGCGGCAGGGCTGGACTGGGACAAAAAATCAGCCCTGGACACTTCATCCAGACCGGCCCACTATGCACACACACACACACACACACACACAAACACACACACACATCTATACGTGCATTAATCTGCATGTAAAATTACTGATTAGATTTTATTTACTATCAGAACCAAGAAAAAAATATTAAAATAATAAACAAATAAAATGGAAATGATTTTATAAGGCTTTATTGTAAATAACTGGTCTTAATTTATGTGCCGCTTATTGTTCTAATAGAATATTCTTATATACTATATAAACTATATTTCATGAGGTGCAACATCACTGCCAGGACCTACACCTGTATGTCCTGGCAGTGATGTTTCACCTCATGAAATATAGTTTATATAGTATACCTATATTTCATTTATAGCCTACTATATCATTTATATATATATATATATATATATATATATATATATATATATATATATAAATCATTGTTAAAGCTATTAGTCAAGAGCAGTGAGTTATTTATCTTTGTCTTTTGTTCACATTTAGCCTATGACACATAAGGCTTCTGCCTGGCACTTTCAGGGATACAAATTGAAAAAAAAAATATATATGTGCATATTTATATGCAAAATACTCCTTTCTATAGCTATTTGAAAGGTATGCAAGTATGCAAAATACTCCTTTCTATAGCTATTTTTCAAGTCAACTATGTGCTATTGTCATTAAATGGCTTTCCTGAGGTAACTGTAACGTTCTGTGACATAATTGTTCTCCTGCTGTTTTATTAATCTCTTTCCGTTGTTGAAAAGCACTGATTGATATTATTTATGAGGCATATACCGTTTGATAAGTTGTAGGCTATTGTATCTTATCTTTAAATAAAAAGTAACAGATGATCGGTTTACTTGAACTGAGGCGCCAAAGCGACCTGTCACGTTATTTTCTAGCGGCAAAACGGTATTGTCTGAATTTCGTAATAAAATGGACAGAACCAGAGAGCTGAGAATTTTAAATGTCATTTATATCGATCAGTGAGTGGAGGCCTATTACAGCTGGAATATCGTAACATACTTAAACAAAACAATGCAGAAGGCTACGTGTAGCCTATCATTCTAAATGTCTCACCTCAGCAGTCAGGCGCGCCCTGCTGACATCTTCACTAAAGTCCAGCAAATAATTCATTTATTTTAACACATTTGGTGGCATCTGCCTCAAGTTATTGTCGTTGTCTTGTCGTTTTTTCTCTCTCGACTTCTCGGTCCCCCTTTACGTTTAGAGATGTTACTCTTTTGACATGAATTTCGTTGCACATCATCACATCGCATCACTGCAGTTGTTGTAAAGCGGCCGCTTTTCAAGTCTAGATTTGAACTTGATTCCGATTGGCCATCAGACCTGTTAGTCTCGCAGCTCGCGTCAGCTTCATGCGGCTTCATGAGAGAAACACATGCCCGGAATTGGACAATATAACAATATACTTACGATAGAATAGGCTATATTTACAATTAATAATGATTTAAAAACAAAATACATAACGCGCCGGGCCGCCGGCCCAACCAGACCGCGGCCCACCGGGAATGTCCCGGTAGTCCCGATGGCCAGTACATGCCTGGACAGCGGTAATATATATATATATATATATATATATATATATATATATATATATATATATATATAAAATGAAATATCCTTAATATATTTTTGCAGTGGCTGTTTTCAAAAAAAAAAAAAAAAAAGAAGAAAGATCACATAATGATGCCTGGCAACTTAATCACAGGTCTAGCAATGCCTATACAAGATATAGCAGCAGCTAACACACCATGCAGCCAATATACTATTTACTGTAAAGTGGCCGGGGAAAATAAATCATTTGACAGGACATGCATCTGCACTCTAAAAAATGCTGGGTTGTTTTTAGCCAATTTTGGGTAAAATATGGACAAACCCAGCCATTGGGTTAAAAATGTAATTTAAAAATGTAACCCAATGGCTGGGTTTGTCCATATTTTACCCAAAATTGGGTCAAAACAACCCAGCATTTTTTAGAGTGTGCATATGGAATACAGATGCAATGTGTGGGACAGAATGATGCACATAACAAGAGACTATTGCCAGGGAACTTCCTGTTTGTGCAATCCCTCTTCTGGTGTTCTAGAAAAAAAAAGCCAGCATGATGTGTGAAGAGACAGTGGAGTGATGTATGAAACTGTGACTCACAACCGTCAGCCTTTATAGGGCAACTGGATGACAGGCATTTTCTAACTGAATGAAAACTGCTGTTTAAAACAACAGTGACAGATGCTCCAGTGGTAGTCAGGTATATTTTTACTTTACAAATATCTCGGCGGCTATGACGACAGATTGGACCAGGGAGCAGTAAGTAAGAGGAGCACGCAGATAACTGTAATTGCAGGTTCACAGCGACACTATGAGCAATAAAGCTTTCATGAGCAGACAGGCAGTGTAATTAAACAGACGACCTCTCCACACTCAGCAGAGACACACAGTATCTGGAGAGCATTCAAAAAACACAAAACTAGGATGAAGATATAAATCATCAATGACAGAATAGACCTGAGCACCATTAATGACTGCAAGCATACAGAATATGCTAAGAATGAAGGATGATTGTTAAGATTATTTCCATAAAGTATGGAAAAAGCCAAGCTGAAACAAGCTCTATCAGCAATTAAGAGCGCTGGCATCATGATTCCAGCACACCATCAGATGGCGACCGGGCCTATTGCCAAGCATCAGAAGCACAGGAATAACATCAGCATAAGCAGGCAGATTATTCAAAACTCTAATGAATCAGTGGAAACACATTTACTGCAAACACAGATGAATGAAAGAATGAATGACATTGGCATTGCTTTACTATATTACTTTGCTTCCCATGCACTTAACAATCATATCAGGGGGTCTCCCCTCAACCACCACCAGTGCAGCGTCACATGGCTCACCACACGCCAGCTATAGGTGGAGAGGAGAGACAGTGGTAGAGCCAATTGAAAGGATGGGGATTATAGGAGGCCGTGATTGATAAAGAGGGAATTTTATTTGGCCAGGACCCTGGGGTTCCACCCCTACTCTTTATGAGAAGTGCCATTGGATTTTTAATGACCAGAGAGTCAGGATCTTGGTTTAACGTCTCACCCGAAGGATGATCGTAAAAAGGTTAAAGCCCAATCACACACAAGGGCAAATTTCTAGTTATTTGTAACTTGTGCTGTCTTGTTGTTCAGGATTGACTTTATTCCATTTCAAAACACTTTATATGCTAAGCTGTAAAATATGTTTCTAAATTCAGAAAAACGTTATGTTAAAAAGCTTATTACATAAAAGATGAATATTTAACACTCTGTGTTGTTATAGGACATTTAAGACTTCATCTCAATGGCATGAAACAAAATGGGAATTGGTGATAAAACAAATTGTCACACGTGTTCGTTGTTCGCAGTGCATTATTTACCCCAATCGGAAATTAATGGGAAATACAAAAAATATAAAAAAAGAGAGCAATTTTGGCGGGGAGGGTACAATCTACAAATCACAGTGAAGGGGTGACACTAAAATGTGGAGTGCAAAATAGGCACACTCCACCCAAACCCCTAATGGAAAAATAAAAATAAAATTTTATTATTCAAATAAAATTTTATGAAAATTATCATAATTATTGTATAAATATTAACTAGTAACAAAATTCTCTCAAAATAAAAAAAATATTATTGAACAAAAATAGATTACACTGATTTTACTGAAATTAAAAAAGTTACATTTTAGGTGTTCGGTCACTTTTTACTGATAAATATGTAATTGGCGACAAATAATAAATATGTTACTGATTGGCGACTCCCAAATAAACAATAACAGAGGGTTAACAGACAGTAAATGTAATTTTAGAGTAAAATACTGTTAGAAAGGAAGAAAGAAAGAAAGTAAGAAAGAAAGAAAGAAAGAAAGAAAGAAAGAAAGAAAGAAAGAAAGAAAGAAAGAAAGAAAGAAAGAAAGAAAGAAAGATGGGTTTGTAAGCAAAAAGAATGTATTACCATATATGTAATTTATAATAAAAAATGAAATATGATGAAAATAACATAACGTTTAACAATATATAATACAGTATAGTTAAAATATTAATAATGTATATTATAATAGCTTTTTATATATTTTTTATTGTAAAATTAAAAAGGTTTTTCTTCAGTGTATTCTTAACCTTGGGTTAACATGTTGTTTTTCAACCCTGCCACATTTGTAAAGGGCTTAGCACTGTATTTAACCCTGGGTTAAGAAGCCCAGTCCCAGAAATAATTTAAAATGTGAACAATCTGAAAAGTCACAACATGATTTTCATTTTCTAAAAAGCCAATCAAATTAATCTGTATAGCTCTCAGCGTGATATTGGCAGAAATGTTGGTCTGTGAGCAGAATGAGTGTCTATTTCAATAAAACCATACACAAACCATTATTTAAGGGAAGGTGTCATGACATGTAGGCAATGCAAATGAACAAAAAGACGAGGATATGGTCTTTGTAACACAAGGTTACTGCTTTTACACGCATAAATAAGCTGTTTAATCTACTTGAGCTGTTTACCGAACATGCACCTCTGCCAATTCATAAATCCCAAATGTGCGTATCCCTATTCTACATCAAACAGCATTATGTAAGCATTGATTTTTTTATTTTATTTTATTTTTTAAAGTTGCATACATATCAATGTCACGTTGTTTACGGCACATTCTAGTCGCTGTAGCTGTAGGTCACTAAAAGGGCTTAAATGAACGGAAGAGTGTTTGCATGATGGCTCAGGTGGCGTGCGGATGAAAGGAAAAGGATGAAAAGAACACTCACGGGAGCTGCCTTAACTGAAACAAATCATCGTCCATTATCGGTCCGTTCGTCGGGCTGACGGAGTCTTTGTCTCATCGCCGTTACATTGCTGTCGAGTCGAGTCTGATTTCAGCACCACAGGCGTGAGGACCGTGAAGCGCTCAGAGAGGGGCGGTGTTGTGCGGAGCTGCCATGATTCCTGCGCCTGTCGTGTCGTCGTCGTATTGTCGCTCCTGCTGGATCTCTGCTAAGGCTGGAACGCCCGTGTCATGCCAAAGCGCCAGTAGGGACCTGTGAATATGTTCTGGAGATGATGAATCAAGACAATTCACTTTGCCATCCATGTCATTGAATCAACCCCCCCCCCCCACCCCCATTCATTTTTTTATTTGTAATTTGTTTTTATTTATAATTTATATAGATTAGTACACTGGCCTTCATGTTTCCAAAATGTAAATTAAATTATATTCATATTTTAAATATTCAACGAGTGAAAAATGTCTGTAGGCTAATGGTTAATAAATTGCATTGAAGCACCTATAACAATTGGCTTACTTGTGCACAAGGTCATGGCACTGTTTGAAAAATAAATTAAAGCTGATAATTCCAAATATACAGTTTTCCATAATTAGCCTAGCTGTGTACATTAAGGTAACCAATTTGGTTGGTAAAAATTTTGGTTGGCAAAAGGTAATCAAATCAAACTAAAGATTAGATAAAGGGCTTAAAGATGCTCACTTGTCCTTGAAAGGTTGATGTAATTTTAACTGATTTGATGGTAAGACTTGATGCATAACAAAGATTAGATTTAACAGACAATACATTTAATTTTGCTGTAAATACTGTAAAAAATCCATGTATGAAATTTGCAATTAAAAAATAAAATATTATGATGAAAACAATATTAGCCTATTATTATTATTTTCATGATTTGTTGTCACATTTTTTGTCACATCAACTGAGATCATTTATGTGGTTAGGATAACAATATTTTGAGTTTCTGTTGATTAATCAAATCTTCTTCATTGTAGCCTATTAACTAAATGTTCGAATTTCATCTAACCTAAAATTGAAAGGCAACCAGGTTACTTTTTTTTAAGTTAAACCAACAATGTGTTTTTTTTACAGTGAGGACAATACATACTTTAACAGTATAGTCAAAATATTAATATGGCAAATTTTATAATAGCTTTTTGTATTTTTTATTGTAAAATTAAGAGTCTTCGTTTTATTCAGTGCTGTCTTTAGGCCAACAAAATCAAGTTAACAGATTTGAATATTGAAGATCTATAAAGAAGTCTATCCAAATTTCAGATGGTTTAATAAAGCCTTTATAACTGTTTTAATCTAATGGGTCTCTTCTGTCAGTTTATTAAGTTACCTGGTTTCACTCATTAAGACCATAATTTGGGAATTCTATCCAGCTAATTTCTTAACCCAAGAAGCGCATTTCCTCAAACAGTAGCTAAAGGTGGATGTTACAAAAAAAAAAAAAAAACATTGAATGTTGCACTTTACAAACAAACTCTCATTATAAATACAGCCAGATAATGTCTAATATGGACGGGCTTTAATGCTTTATTTATTTTACTGTCTACGCTTTGTTTGATACAGCTTTCCCACCGTTTCCCACCAGCCTTCCATCATTTCCGCTTGCGGCAGGCTCAGTCCTACTCTTCGGAAGGTCCGTCGAACAACAATGCGCAATGTTTAGTTCCGCATATGCGGGCGCAGTGAAATATGCCTTGGTGCAAACAGGGAGCTACAGACAAGCTTGTTCGAGAGTTCTTTCGCACTGGATCTGCTGCAAGGTTTGAGTTTGTATGGAAACGTGTGACGTTACGGCTAAATAGTGAACCTGTGTAGCTCAACTACACGCTGGAAAGGGCAGTAAAGTTGGTCCCAGCTGTTGCACTGAAGGCCAGCAGACATTCGCTTTTATTACTGTGTTTGTATTTCATTGATAATCACCGATAAATAAACGTGCGAATCTGCCTTTTTTGTTGTTGCTTTTAGCTAGTCTAGACCCAGTAAACATAAGTGCTGTAATAAACATGTTCGGGTGATTCTCTTCATAGCTTGGTAGCCAACAGTAGCTTAATCAAACTAACTGTTACTCCATCTGTCTTAACAGTAGATGTGAAATTAGCACTGATGGGTATTTAATGATTCAGAAAGCTCTAATTTAGTATGCAGGGTGAATGTGAGCACGAAGTATGGCTTTAAATGTTTAACTCCCTCCAGCCAGAAAAAAGTGTGTTGTTGTACGTACTAATGGCTTATGGGATTTTGCTAGAGACCCAGATTTAATGCAAACACAGCTGTCAAGGTCAGAGGTAGTCTTCTGTCTGCCACAGGTTTCCCTCATGTTTGTTTGTGATCAGTCTACATGTAAGGATCTGTAAATGTCCTCTTTAACTTTGTCACTTTATTTCAATCCAGTGCTGGATGCAACCAAATTTGAAAACACATTTATTTTCTTTATGTTTCAGAAACAAGATGATGAAAAACTGGGGTGTGATTGGTGGGATAGCTGCTGCCATGGCTGCTGGAGTGTATGTACTATGGGGGCCAATTTCAGACAGGAAGAAGAAGAGAAAAGGTTTGTTTTCTTTGTGGTTAAAAGTCCTCACAGAAGTTAAAGTCACTTTGAATTGAAAATTTAATTTTTTTTATGGAATATTGCTGTTTATTTCAAATCATTTATCTATGCAAATCATATTTGTAAATTCATGTGCTTTAATAAATAAATAAATAAAACATTTACTGCAAACAGCATCTCTTCACTGATGACGTGTACACAACCTGCCACTCACATGAGATTACAGCAATCAGCAAAAGACATGATCTGATCAATTCCTGATCCCATCCAAATTGTTTTCTTGTTTAAGTAGCTGTTTCACAGAAGTAGCAAACCACAACAATCCAATCTAATCCCATTGGATACAATCAAGTCCCGCCTTTGCATCTTGAAAAAGCAGAATGTAGGGCAGGGCTTGATTTTAATCAGTGGGATTTGATTGGATTGTTGTGATTTGCTATTGCTGTGATTTCATGTGATTGACAGGTTGCCCCGCCCTCGCACCAGTGAACATGTCATCAGACAAGAGACGTCTCTGCAAGAGTGATGGGAATTTATTTTGATTAAAAATTATGAGGGCACATGAAATCAATACACAAAAATTAAGTAAATCCTTTATACCAAATACAGCAATAATTCATAAAAAAAAAACAAGAATTGAGTTCAGGGTCACTTTAACCTTTATTATAAAACAGACGGTTCTGGTGCTGAGTGTGTATGTCAATACAGTGCCAAAAAAAGGCAAACTACTACATGTAAGGGACTAGATCTTGTAGTATAAGGATACCACCTCATGGATTTGCTTTTCACAAATGAAAATGTTTAGAAGTATAAAATATAAAGTAGTAACCATTTTATGAAAGCAATGAGGCTCAAGTCTCTGTTACTGTATATTATGAATATAGTAATAGCTATAGGAACTGCAAGCACTGCAGTATGTTGTGACTGTATTCATTGCTTAAATGAATCAGGTCTCGACTCTCACAGTTATGGTTATTGCTTATTTAATTAAATAAGAATAAGATGTATAATTCTTAAATGTATAATTTCTCTCACAGGTATGGTTCCTGGTCTGCTTAATCTGGGGAACACATGCTTTATGAACTCACTTCTCCAGGGCCTGGCAGCGTGTCCTTCCTTCATCAGATGGCTTGAAGACTTCACAAGTGAAAGCAGTGTCCATCCAGAGAGAACAGAGAGAGAAACTCAGCTGTCCCGATCTCTAATGCAGTTACTTAAAGGTTCTTTCCCATTCACTTCAGCGCACACAAATGCATTTAATGTTAATGCACACTAAAAGGGCGATCTCTCCATTTTCCTTCCTTTATAAAGCCCTATCAAGTCCTGGTCCTGAAGAAGATAATGTTTTAGATGCAGGAGGCCTTTTAGAAGCTCTCAGACTCTATAGATGGCACATCAGCTCTTTTGAGGAACAGGTAGGATGTTCTCAAAGAAAATGCAGTTGCATATTATGCAGGAATAGTTCACCTAAAAATGGAGGAATTCATTAAAAACCCCCTGTGGTGAAAATCAAGTGGAAATGTATTAATTTTAACTTAAAAATGACAATATAAATGAGCATTTCTTGCCTTATCTCCACAGGATGCTCATGAGCTCTTTCATGTTCTCACATCATCATTAGAGGAGGAACGGGAACGCCAACCCAGAGTTGCTCACCTGTTC
The DNA here is from genome assembly GCF_016745375.1 of Pimephales promelas. Next base: position 6,806,459 of record NW_024121876.1, on the reverse strand, counting down.
GACATGCAAACACTGGAGGTAAACGAGAGCAGTCACCATTAATGCAAAAATAAATAGATTTTCCATAGACATTTCTTACCACCCCACTGTAAATGCTTTCAGAAATCTGTGGAGTCCAAAGAAAAAAATATCAGCTGCAGAAGTGGTGGTAAATGAAGGCTTTCTTCTTTAAACATTTAGACAATTGCTTTTTGATTGCGTGAAATTATTAGCATTTAGTAATTTATCTTTTTTATCTCCAGGCCCATTACATCCTATTCCAAGTTTATGGAGGACTCGGCACCCTTTTCATGGCCGGTTAACAAGTTATATGGCTTGCAAGCGCTGTGAGCAGCAGGTGACCTTTTTCAGACTTTTTTTTTCATATTCAATTTTAAATAATTGAAATATATTAATTATTTATTTGTTAACCATCTTCGTTTTTGTTTCAGAGTCCTGTGCACTATGATTCTTTCGACAGCTTGTCTCTTTCAATCCCTTCAGTACAGTGGGTAATGCAAACTTGTTCAAGAGCAGAATAGCTTCCTTAAATATTTTGTCATCGCTATATTCAAATATAATAGTTGAAGTTGTATTACTCAGCAAGCATCTTACAGACAAAAAGTATAGTTGGTGTATCATTCTTTCAGGGCCGACCTGTTACTTTGGACCAGTGTCTAAAGCATTTCATCTCCTCTGAAACCATCAAAGAAGTGGAGTGTGAAAACTGTACCAAGGTATCAAATTAGTTAAATTTAGCTGGACAAGTTAGTATCATTGTACCTCATCAAACTGATTCTCTCTGTCTCTTCATAGCAACAGGCTGGAGAGCTTGTAAATGGAGAAGTTCTTGAGAGTCAGAGGACAACGTTTGTCAAACAGCTGAAACTTGGGAAGGTATACAGTACATATTTGTAATTCTCGCATTTACACCAACAGCCTTTCCTGATGTCCGACAGTTGACTTAAATGATAAAGGCCTGAAAGATAACTATAACGATAATGTCTACATCAACTCCCAAAATCATTCGGTTTATTCTAAGTGGACACTGGAGTTTTGTCTTCTGCAGCTTTAAATGCTCGATGAATGATTGGCTGTCAATGTTTTTTTATCGTTTATTTGCTGTGAAAGTGATTCCAACTATATCGTTCCTCTGTGCTGTTATCGTTATTGTTGTGGTGTGGATTCTGCTATTCTTTTATGTATCATTATAGTTAACATTCTTGATGTGAACAGGGCTAAACAGCACTATTAAGTTGGTTTGTGTGTATGTGTGTGTTTCTTTTCATGTTTAGTTGCCTCAGTGCCTCTGCATCCATTTGCAGAGACTGACGTGGTCTAAAGAGGGCACTCCCATAAAGAGACAAGAGCATGTTCAGTTTACTGAGTATTTGTCTTTGGATCGATACAAACATTGCACTGCTGGTCAAAACCTGCAGAGGACCAGCAGAACAAACAAACCCATTTCTGTCAAAGCTGCCGGAGAACAAAAAGACAAAACCATTGCCAATGGTGTTGGTAAGAGATGTGAACTTTTCCGTTGGTTATCACTGTGATGTGATGCTGTCGTTTAGATCTGTAAATATGGGTTTACTCCAGATAAAGGTTTATTTATGTTCATTGCAATCATTTTGCTATTTAGAATAATAATAATAATTATTGTTATTATTAATACTACTAATACTATTATTATTATTCTATAGAATGTATACAAAATACAATATAAAATGAATTTTAAAGTTGTCTTTAGATTTGTCAGTATGGATTTACTAATATAGATAGATATTAAAGCCAATCAAATATCCTTGCAATCCTTTTGCTATTTATAATAACAATAATGATGATTATTTTTATTATTTACATTTTTTATTATATATTTTTTTATTTAATACTAATAATTTTCTGTACAATGTATACAAAATATGATTTTATTTTAGTGTCTTAATATTCATTTCAATGCTGATGTTGTCATTTAGATTTGTGAATATGGATTTACTCTAGATAAAAAGTAATTAATCTATAAAAACCAATCAAATATCCATGCAATTTATTTGCTATTTTTATAATAGTTGTTGTTACTATTATTATGAATTGTTATTATATATTTGTACTATTGAATACACATATATAAATATATTTTTGAGTGTCTTCATTAAGAATAATTTCAATTTCTTTTGCTTATTCAGAACATTGCAACAACAATAAGCCACTGTCCAATGGAACCTTTCCCTCTGTCTTTCTACACTCACCAGGACTGAGCTCACAACTCAACCTCACTTACGACTACAGGTAGATGCATGCATGCTATTATAAAAAGATTTATTATAATCAACTGCTTCTAAGCTGAACTTTTTTTCATACTACCTTAACTTTTTTTCCCCCCAGCCCCTCAGAGTACCTCTTCCGCTTAACAGCTGTGCTGGTTCACCATGGCGACATGCACTCGGGACATTTTATCACTTACCGCCGCTGTCCTGCTGCTCCCCGTGGACCTTCTCCTTTTAGCTGCCAGTGGCTCTGGGTTTCTGATGATTCTGTGAGGAAAGCCAGCCTTCAGGAGGCGCTCTCCTCCAGCGCATACCTGCTCTTTTACGAACGAGTGCGAAGGCAAGGTCTGAGGGTAGAAGAGTAACATCCCAGTTGACCCGGGTTACTTATTTTTAGTTTAAATCTAGAATGTTAACCCTTTTCAGGCCGTGCTACTATGGCCAAGTGCAATCGTGCATCCCTGTGCATGCAGTTTGCATGCATGTTTTTTTTATCTCTTTGTGAGAAAGAGATGGGAAGACGAGGGTTCTGTATTTCATAAGTTTCCACCTTAATATTGCTCAGTGTCTACGGCGGTTGTTGTTTTAGTAAACTGCATAGGAATGATGCCAGTCATGATTATTAGTTACCACTGATATGGGATTTACATTGAGACTTGAACAGGAAAACTCGACATTTCATTATAACGTTTTGTTGCAAATTGACCCAGAATTGTTGCCTTTCTCATTAAGCTAATGATTTGTAAGACAGAAAATTTTTACGCGGTTTTTCATGCAGGTTTTTTTTAAAAATGTAATTAGCGATGATGTGTCTTTGTCAATGAATTACCCATTGTTAATAGTGTGTTGTAACATGTAAACCCCAACAAGTAGTTTTTGTTTCACATTTTGGAGAAAAGAACACACAACCATGGGATGGATCCTCGTGAGGTGTTTAGTGTCTACATGTAGATCAGTTTTTCTATAAATCCACCTTATTTTTTGTCTTATTTTGTTGTATGATTGACATATCATATCATTTTAACTTTAGTAAATGCTTGGAAGAGAAATTTAGCAGGGATATGAGAATGGCAACCAATGTTCCAGATCCTGAGTGTTTACCACAGATCTTCAGATGACATAAATTATTAGTCTATACGCATTTCCAGTGTTATGTAAGCTCCCTGTTATTTGTTGATTGTAAATTATGCTATTTGCACAAACAATTGTATATTTTTATGGTATTGGTGTGTATGACTGTGTGGGTGAACATTTTTTTCACATATAATAAAATTAATTCCGCAACTGTAATATATTTTTCTTTAACCGTTTTCCACTTTTTCACGTGTTTTAAATCGCATGACTAAAAACCTCTAAAGTTTTTCAGGTATTGAAATTGTCTCCGAATCTTTGCAAATAAGCTATGCTAGAGGGGAAGACGCACGTGGGATGTGGCGCACCAGTTATTAAAAAAATGAGCTTTTTTCTTTTTTCAACAGTTCCTGACATCATTCATATACATTACTTAAAGATGTGATTAATATTCTGCCAAATATCTTCGATTGTTTGACCGAATGTTCTATTTCTCTTACAGTCGATGTGGTTCTATCCCTTTAATAAGAATTGATGCGTCTCTCAGCTCGTGTACTTTAGGGCGTGGTCATGTTAAAGTAAACCAATAGGATTGCGCAGAGCTGTTCTGTTCTATGACGTACACGTCCACGCACGCTGCGTTCGACCCTCATCAAGGATTTTGCACTTTGTTAAGAAAACATTGGTCTGTGATGACAAGTGCACACACGTCGTACTAGTAAAGTAAACTGACGATGCCAGCCCAAAGTGTACTTGTCCGAGATCCCTCTTTTCTGGCGAGGGGACTGCAGCAATACTTGAGTTTGTTAAAGAAATATCCAATCATCACCAAATCGGTGACGAGGTCAGTTACATCTTTGTTAAAGCTAGTTGTGACTCTAGCTGTATTTTGGGGAATGCTGATCAGATCGACAGCCAAGTTTGCTTGATCGTATCGTTATCTTAGTTAAACCACTAACAAATCATTATACATTAAAACATTACACACTGATCGTATAATAACAATACGTTAATAGATCTACATTGACGAATTCTCCTTGCGGTGATATCAGACAAGTACAATTTATTTATATATTTATTTAACTATTTTGCTCATAACAGTACAACATATAGGCCTATAATTGCAAGTCGTTTACTTTTTATTTCGCCAAAATCTTACAAGCAGTTTTTCCTTGTTAGAATTTCTTTTTAGTGATAGAATCACTAACTTAATTACATATTACATTTTTTGGTTGGTAAATGTACACCTAACGTTACTGTATGAAGATGAAATATGCCCCTAACATAAGATAATGATACTTAATCATATATTAATACAGAATCATGAATATAATTAATAATAACCATTTATACATTTCTTATAGTTATTATTAATATAACTGAGGTCAGTTTTATTTTATATATAAGTTAATTACTAAAAAACTAAGCCAGAAAAAAACAACAACTTAATTAGATAAATTCTTTGTAGCAAAATATCTGTTTACTTTACTGTATCCATACCTGTTTTTTTTGTAAGCTTAAGCAATAAGGGACTTTGCACAGAAGTCTTTTTCCATTGGTTGTTTGGTGGGTGGGCCAATCAAGTCCTGTCAAAAGTAACCAAACACAAAAAGACAAGTGTCTTCTTCATTAGATGCAAGACCATTTGGGTACAATGATACAATGTTTGTTTTGTCCTTTCTTACAGTGGCATTCTATCTGCTTTGGGAAATCTTCTGTCTCAAGCTTTGGAGTACAGGAAGCACAGCAAAGAAAATAGCCCAAAAAAGAAAATCAACATTCTGGGACCTGTACACTTTGCAATTTATGGGTAGAATGATTTGAATGAGTTAAATAATTCAATTTGAGTCTTTTTTACAAAAGGATTAAATATTTAATATCAGACCTGTTATACAATGAGTTATGAATGCTTAAATTGTCTCTTTGATGTTTTCAGATTTTTTATCACAGGTCCACTCAGTCATTACTTCTACCATCTCCTGGAGGTGCTTTTGCCAACCACTGTCCCATACTGCCTGATCAAGCGCCTTCTGCTGGAACGTCTCGTATTCGCCCCGGCTTTCCTTTTGCTGTTCTATGTGGTTATGAATGCTTTAGAGGTAATGTTTCATAACTGAACTTCTTTTTGACATTATTCAAAGTTTCAACTTCATTAGACAGAAAAATGTGTTTTCTTAGAGTGCTTTTTCAGATATTACCTTTCCTTAGGATATAAAAAATCTAAACGTTTAAATGAATTTCTCAATGAAGAGACATTAGGGAAGAATGTTCTTTTGTATTTAGAAACTCATTTCTTCCCCGAAACAAAGTAGCTTTTCATGGCTCACCTGGTGTTTATGTCCATTCACAATTTTTATCAATCTGACTGTCCTTCAAGGTTACAGAGCGCTGAAGCTGTATCTTGTACAATTAGCAAACACACACACACACACAACAGACCCAGGGACATGCACAGGAAGAGAACACAGAGAACAGAAGTTATTATAAAGCATATGCAGATAAACAAGTTAATATAAATGTAAAAGTTAGGGTTAGGGTGATTACGTTTACTATGGAAGCTTGTTTCCACCACAGAATGAAAAATAAAATAAGAAATTGCGACTTTTTTATCTCACAATTCTGACTTTTGCCTTGTAGTCGCGAGTTCATATCTTACCATTCTAATAAAAAAGTCCGAATTGTGAGATATAAATGTGCAATTATGACTTTTATATAGTCCGGTTCATATTTATATCTTAAGATTTATATCTTTACAAAAAAAATTTTTTTACAAAATAAAGAGAATTGTGAAATAAAAAGTGTTTATTTGTTTTATTCTGTGGCGGAAACAAGCTTTCATTCTAAAGCTACTATAATGTGCACTAAACTTACATTAAACATTTTATCTTACATTTCTAATTCATGAGATATGCTGTTTATGGTTGCACAGCATCCTTGTGATTCTGAAAATAATGAAAATGAATCTTTGCAGGGCAAGACAATCACAGATGTTCAAAAGAAAATTAAAACAAGTTACTGGCCTGCAATGAAGATGAACTGGAAGGTTTGGACCCCGTTTCAGTTTATCAACATCAACTATATACCAGTACAGGTGAAGCACAAGAGCATGACACCATTTCCTCTCTTTCAGATTAATCTCTGATCCATTATCTCACTTTCGTTTCCTTTAATCTTTTTACAGTTTCGAGTGCTGTTTGCCAACATGGTTGCCCTGTTCTGGTATGCCTATCTAGCCTCTGTTAGGAAATGAAACCACAAAACCAGTAACAGTGAGTCTAGATTGGTTTAAAATGAATCCAGTTTGTGCCTTTAAAGGACTAATGTGTAGCACTGTTTTAAATATCTTCCAGAACAACTGACAGGGAATATTGTTCGTCTTCTGTAGATCAAAATTGAGATTGTACTGCTACTTCCATTGACTGTGTATTGAATTATTGCCATGAAATTAATATTTTTAGAACTAAAATCTGTCGCTAGATTTTTTTATGCTCGTGTCTTTGTGCTTGTGGAGGCACCGACAATGATGTCAGCATTTTTATTGTGTTGTATTTGATTAATAATTAAAAAAAACATTGATTACAAACTAATTTTAGCATTTACTAATAGTTATTATCTTCACTAGAGTTTATTGTAAGTTTATGTACATAAATAGCAGTGACCTTGCTAATATGTTGTGTATACTTTTATAGCCCTGATAAAATGCAGACAATGTTTTTTAATGACATTTTGTTTAAAATATTATGTTATCTATGTTTAAATATAATATTATAAAATCTCAATATTATGATTTAAAGTTTCAATACTGTATGTGTTTTAAAGGAAGGTGGGTTATATTGTAGTTTAGAGAAATGTTAAAAACCCATTTTGCAGAGCATTCACAGCGTCTGTATGAACTAATAAGATATATTTATAAAAAAATATATAACTTATTGTACAAACAAAGTTGCCTCACTCTCAAACACACTATCAGTTTGTGATTGTTTTGAAACCCACCCCCACCCTGACTTTCCTTTTCAGTGATTATTCAGCGACTTTCTGTTTCCATACTTCAGAAAATCTGTGAGCATGACAGGCCATAAACATGACGTAGGGCACAAACATCAGGGTGTGTTCAGAGCTTTAATAAACATGCACGAGAATTACGTCATAGTGGAATCTTGTAGATTGAACCAACTTCAAATAATGTACAGTATGGCCAGATCTTTGTTCCTTAATGCTTTTATTGTTGTTTAACATTTGTGTAATTTGCATTAAGTATTCAGTTATATAATGTAATTTCCTTGATCAAATAATGTTCATGTTGACTTCATTTGTTGCCACAAAGTTTTGTAAAGAGCAGTGCAGTTTACTTGTGGATATTCAACATCACAAAAATGTGTTTTGTTGACAGCTACTTACACAACTTTCATTTTCCATTCTGCTCATGATGACATTGGAAAGGTATGGTATTTCCCATTGTCATGTGACGAGGGAAACCCAGGTAAGCCGAAACATGCCATATAAAACAACCACGCCCAGTCCCATTTGTGCACAACAGCGTGCCAAACTGTTTTGAACACTTTCCATTTATCATTTGTCTTATAATTGCTATGTTTGGTTTCTGGAGACATGTCAACTGTTTACTTAAGAGTACTCAAGAAGACTTCTAAGCATTTAAAATAAAGAAAATGAAATATTAAAACATTATCAAATATCAGGATATTTCTTATTTGAATTCCCCCCCTTAACTTTTGGTTTTATTATTATTATTTTTTTCTGAAGAACTAGGGTTCTATTCTTGGAAAACCTGGAAAGGTCACATACCCTAATTGTAAAAGTGTGCTTTTAGACCTGGAAACAGGGACGTGCACAGACATTTTGAGGGGCAGGGGCTCAAGTGAAAAAAAGGGCACTTCTCGTATATTTTTAAAAAAAAATTATTTTACTTTTTTTTAAACAAAAAAGTATATATATTAACACAACTCTAATATTTTTTTTAAAAAATATTTTAAAAGTTAATTAATTTTATCTCCCTCAAACTCATACAATTGTATAATTTGTATAAGGCCATCCTTAAAAATATTTTGGTTTGCAGTAACAGCAATTTTTTTTAAAAAAAGGGTCGGTAGGTAGGTCTATATTTTTTTTTTCCAAGATTCAGTGTAAAAAAAAAAAGGTACAATTTTGGAGATGGTGATCGTGAATTTAAAAAAAAAATGCATATTGTGACGTCACTGACTGGGTCTTCAAACTGCATCCACCGCTAGGTGTTAATGCAAAATACGACCAGTTACATTTTAGGCTAGTCACAAAATGTATAAAATATCTATTTGTTATGCATATATACATGAGATAAGCAAAAACAAGTACAAACACATGGTCAAACAAAGAATACAATTAAACAAAGATACAAATTAGCCTATATACACAGTGCTTTAATTTCAGGAAGGTCTAAAATTAGCTACTTTTCAGTTAAATCTGTCGCTCTCTCTGAAAAGAAATTTAATTTAGCTAGTAATCAAATGTAAAATGACACTGCATAGTTTATCATGGTTAGATTAATGCTTATTAAAGTTTAAGTTATTCATTCAAGAGCTGTGAGTGAATTTTATCTGCCTTTTGTTGTTTGATTCGCATTGGCTCAATCGTCACGTTTATTAGACTACTGCCCCTTTAAGAACGAATGCAGAACTCTACTGTAATAGATGACTGATGCTGCACCATCATTTTCTCCCAACTTACGTCCAATTAAGACATAAACTGTGTTTAAATGAATCTTAGAGCAGGTCATTTTTATATTTTATGTATATTTGATGGTTTAGATGCGCACATGAAGCCCAAAATGAGGCGATAGCCTACTTTTCTTGTCTCGTTTTAGTGCATTTCGGAGCGCGCGTCGTGAACAACGTCTCTTGCGCAGACTTTTGTGCTTTTAATAGCTCTTTTAATGATTTAACGCGTCCGCAGTTTAGCAACAGTACAGACTGCATTTTCCAACAATCACCGATCGTGCTGATTCTGACGGTACGTTTGGGTTTTAGGAAGAAATGACAGCGCAACGCTGTGAAGGGAAGGAAGTTGCGCTAGACAGAATGCGTCTGTAATGGTTTCATCTCAAATATCTTCTTTTTATAATCTTTGAAAGCGGAAATCTAAAATACAATTAGAATAATATCCCAGATCTAAAGTGTAACCACGTTTTGTCCTCATTGTCACTCATTAAGCAGGGCTGTCGTGCTGTGCGCGCTGTGGCTCCGGGTGAGAGATCGCTCTCTCTTCTGGGCTGCGAATAGCAAAATTGCATCACAGACAAATTGTTTAATATTTTTATTATATATAGAAATGGTTGATATTCAGCCCCGTTGCCCTTTTAATACCGGATACCAAGCGGGAACACTGAAACGAGCGAACGTACAAGCCATAGTGACACGCGTAACGTTAAACCAATGGTGTAAACATAATCTGATGACTATGACGCAACGGGTTTTTATTTAAGAAAGAACGTAGCCTACGTGTGTAGGCTATGTAGACACAAGCAACTTTCACAATACTAACTAAAATACAATTAATATTATTTTATTGAATTTGAATTAGTCGTTTGAAGAGTAAAAAAAAAATCGGTCGGTCTGAACGCAAGTTGCAACCGGCAAGTCGGTCGGACTAAAAGGAAAAAAAAAAAAGGGGGTTACGGCAAACAAGAATATTTTTAAGGGTGGCCTAATGTATACAATTGTATAAGATTTCTACAAAATAATCAGTTAACACAGAAATCATGGTCTCCTTAGTATTCATAGGTTTATAGAGCAGCAAAGGAAACCATACAGAGTGTCAATCAAGTACATATTTGATATACCTGATGGTGACATGGACTTAGTTTCACATTTGAGGGAGAAATATCATCAAATAAAACCTTAAAAATCCACATTTCGAGTTTGTTTCTGATTGCATCTGTAGATTTCTTCTAAATTCACCAATTTAGATTTCTAAACTTCAGGGGAAAGACTCTTGATGTAGCTATGTAAGTCATTAACTTTAATAATAAGAATTTTAGGCCATACAAATTCATAACAACGTCCGGATTTTCCATACAAGGCCATAAATTACATTTAGCCACGTCTTAAATTGATATGCTCATTCATTCATTATCACTAGGCGGCCTATACAATTTATCGCGATAAAATGATATCAAGTTCGAGTCTATATCGTCAATACTCAATATCAATATAGAGTTTGATAAACGTTCGATGATGTTTATGTGGCAAAAGCACAACGAAACTCATTTGAAGCGCGCGCCTCACGGAATTTATCCGCTCGGCTCAAAGTCCAAACGGCAGCGCGAGCTCACTAGAGGTGACGCGTTTACTCTGATCGGCGCTTCAGAACTCACGACCTGATATTTGGATACTATGTATTAAATATATTTGTTTGACAGGAAAACTGTGCGCAAATAATATGTCTTTTCTTAAAAAATAAAATAAAAAAGCACCCCAGAAAAAAGGGCACTTTCTCTCTAAGAATAAAAAGGGCAGGTGCTCAAGCCCCCTTTGATGTCTATGTGTGCACGTGCCTGCCTGGAAACATCCTGTAAAATAATAAATATTAAATGGTAAATGAACTGCATTTATATAGCGCTTTCATAGACCTAATGGTCACTAAAGCGCTTTACATTTGCCTCACATTCACCCATTCACTCACTCATTCATACACCAATGGCGTAACGTTAAACAACTAAAATCTAAAAAAAAAAAAAAAAAAACATACACACAGACAACTATAGCCTACATGTTTCTGTGCCAACCTTTATAATATCTTATTGGGTAATTTTTTTTTTTTTTAACCAGTGAACCACAAACTAAATAGGGATCATGGGGAAATGATGTGGACAAATTATAAGAAGCATTTGGAGTCGATAAAAAAGTGAAACTCTGATTGGGAATAATTTAGAGCATTTATTATTTTAATTACGATGCAAAATACAATGAAATATAGGCTAAATCATAACTACAAAATATACAGTTAGGCTATTAAATGGAGATAAACACTCTGGAATTACATGAGTTCTTAAGACATAGTGACGTTTATCACACAATCAAAGTTACATCGTTAAGTAGGTGATGTCATATTTACAGCATTTAAAGAATTTAATACATAACGACAACGACACTGTTTTACAGTTTTTGCACACATTCTAACCGACTATCCTCCTCGGAGACGGAGAGTCATGTGAATAGTGCTTCCTGATGTGATCTCATAGTCTTGCAACTTCATGCCAGCCTCCAGTTGTCTGCCGTTGTAAATCAGTCTCTGCTGATCCTTGGGGACACTCTCTTTGCGGAAGATCTTAGTCTGGAGCTGATCTACGGTCTCATTTGCATCAACATCATAGGTTTTGGTCTGGCCCTTCTCGTTCCTGACGAACACTTGGAAAGGTCCAGGGTTCGTGATGAGCAGCATCACCACAGAGCCTGAGTGCAACCCGTAACTGCTGAGGCTTCTGGAATCATCATCAAGGTTGATATGGATACCGTTATTGATAGAAAGCTTCTGTTTGTGACGAGGTTCATTGAAGTCTTGAGAAATGACTTGCTTGAGTTCACCGACTGTGGCATTAGTGCTCACCACCAGCCGCTTCACATCTCCGTTCAACAGTTTTACTGTCAGTTCCATTGTCTGTCAGGAAGAGATTAATATAAAAGCATTAGACTAAACATCATAACCTCTATATATTTTTTTTAAACTAAAGATTATTAGCGTTATGTTAACATTAAATTGCAATATTTGTAGACAATAATGAGACTTACCGAGCTGGGTTGTGCAAATAGGCTGCTAAGACTTTCGTTGAATTGCTTGAATAAGTCTTGAAGTCACAACGAAATCTAACAATGTGTCTCTGGTCATATTGAGCCGAGGCATGAATATTTATAAAGCGCCAGCTCATGCTCCTCCTTGTTTCGTTCCCGAAAAACGAAACCTTACTCAGTCACTTTCTGTTTCTATTCTCACTTCATCACTGACACCATCACTGACATCACAGAAATCATTGATCAACACGATGTTCACTGCCAATAGCTGCCAAAAAACATTCTGTTTTTTTATTATTAGGCTATATAAAAAAAATCGCCTTTTCCTGTTAAGACTAAATGAAACAAGCAGACGACTGTTTTATGTTGATATGTTTTTAAAATAATTTTGTTTATGAAACATCTATGTTGATAAACTAAGCACATGTTAATGTAGATCACATTAAACAGATAGTCCCGCAGCAAAAAGCCTATAGCTACCGAACGTTCTTCCATATTACATGGTCTACTAATACGAAGTTACGTTTTTGTGATAACCTTAGGCTACACAACACGTGCTCTAATAATCTAATAATAATAGGGTTTTTTTTATAGCCTAGGCTACCTTTCAAGTTCTTCTAGGTTCCAAAATGTTGGATAGCCTAAAGAAAACAGATCATGGAATGAGAATTCAAGGCATTCCACATGATCACGTGATTGTGGGAAATCCAGGCGGAGCGTAGGCTTGTCGTCACGATAACAAACGATAATTTGCTGGACGATAAATTGTCCATGAAATTATTGCGATAAACGATTATATTGTCGTTCCGAGACCATTTACATCTAAAATAATGATAATGGCATAATAATGCAGGTACGCCTTTTCAAAGATTAGCATTAACACAGAAAATGGAAAACATTTTAAATATCTACAATAAATGAACAAAACAACCAAAAACAATAAAAGCAATATCTCTGTTAACAAAAAATGCACTTGAATAAATACCAAAAAGCAAAAACAATAAATAAAATTGATGTAAACAAAACTCAACCCTACCCTAAATTAGCCTATTTGTTATAAAAGCATTAACACAAACCACTGTTAATTTAGCATGAAAGAAAGCTGCTACTGCGTGAATGGTTTGGCATGACTGAATGCGCTCCATTAATAATTCCTAAAAAGCTGACAGTTCATCGCGATCTCTCACATCTCTGTTATTATCAATGAAGCTGACTGCACAATGAACCTTTCATAATATCCACACTTTGTTTGTTATACTAAGAGCGAGGATTTGCCAGCAATTCATCACTGGAAAAAAAAGTCCGTTTTGAGCGGTGAAGGGAGACTATCTTAAACATAGACAGTACTCTTTAATAAGTCGATAAAACATGCACAATTGCACAGGTCTGGTATTAACATTTTATTTACAACATTAAAATATAGGCTAATGCATAACATTCATTACAACAAATGGTAGGCCAGCACATGTGACCTTAAACTGACACTGAAAAAATAAAATATGGAATAAGATTAATCTTCTCATCATATATAATCAACTGAATGGCTACTTAACAAATCTAAATATCACACATGTTAAGCCAATAGGTACATTGGGCTAGGACAATTAAAAAGTGTCTTTTGGGATTTTTAAATTTTGACATGTTTAAGTCATTAATAAAGAGTTGTTGGATCAGTAATGAATCTTTGTCGCGGATATCATTCATTAACCTCCTCGGAGAAAGAGAGTCATGTAAATATAGTGCTTCCAGATGTGATGTCATAGTCTTGCAGCATCTTTCCAACCTGCAGTTGTTTGCCGTTGTAAATCGTCTGGTCTCTGCTGATCATAAGGGGCGGAGTGGCAATTGGGAGAGTCAGGGTTTCCCCAGTGGGCCGGTAGTGTTTCGAGGCCGCGACGGCCAGTCTGATAAAATGTAGGCCTATTCATTGTAAGTTCACCATGCGCACTTTGGGCCCAAGCGAGGAGAATGGAATTTTTTTTTTTTACATTTTCGAAAACAAAGCGTATATTTGCACTAAGTGCCTGTCTTTTTAGCAAAAAGATGGTCGTCATGAAATGGATAGTGGCGTAAGTTGCGTGAAGTGATGCGCTCGACCCGAGTTCGAATCCGCCTTTTGCCGTAGGATTACTCTCTCTTCTTCCTTTTCCCAACACATATATGTAAAATGTATAACCTAACACAAAGGCCTCTAACACTAGTCGCTGTAAACAGGCCTAGCCTATAAAACACATTTATTCTGTTAAATCTAAAATAACTGATCTTTCTTTTGTAATCCAAATCGCTTTATTTACACATTAACAAATCTTTATTTTATGGAAACTGGATTCAGTACACCATCTTTTCCCTGTTGGACATGATGACGGACAACTATGGTAATGTTCAGTGATTTGTGTTTGAAACATGGATTTGCATGTCACCTGAAAGAGTTTTACATAATTGTAAATGCCAAACCAAAAAACATGGAGTTACTGGTAAAGGGTAGGCCTATTCTTTCACACCACTCCGTGACATTCTCTCTCCCATCTCCTTCTCTGGGTGAAGAATTATCAAAATATCATAAATGTAACAAATATATCAGAAGTGTTATTATAGACTTCATTGAACAACATTACAATATTTTTAAAGATTTTGACCCAGAGGAGGACAAGGAATTGAGAATGAATTATCTTACCTTTCCAGGTCTCCTTAAAGTAAAATAAATTCATTTTAAAATGACAAATAACATATACCCATCTAAAAAATTCCTGAAATCTAAATTTGATATTGGAGAAAACTCTTGTCAATTTTGTGAAACTGATAATGAAACTACAGAACATTTGTTTTATTATTGTACTCTAAGTTTGGTCTCAATGGGCTCTATGCACGGCGTTATTTCCGGTGAAGGATTAAGGATGCTCGATAACTTCCGCCGATCATAGAGTCCAATGCAATACTGAGAATTTATATTGAATTTTATACTCCATGGTTATACTAATGAAACGTTAGTCACAAAAAAAGATAAAACAGACACCCCTCGTTGTGTTTATGATTCTTTTTAAAATTATATTAAATAAACATAACTATATATAAAATTACATCTAAACGTATGTACGTTTCGTTTCAAAGACGGAAGGACAGTAAATATTGAAGACTCTGCCATAATCCCGTTTTCTCCGGTTTTCCTCCGCTTTAATCTACACAACCGGAAATGGACGAGCATCCTTACATCAAATGCGGAACTTATGCGTGCATATAGCCCATTGTACAGTTAAGTGTCATGTATTATTACACGTGTAAACCTGTAACGGTCACCAGCTGGAGTGCCTTTGAGAGCCACCAGAGGGCACTCCAGATAAGACTATTTTCACTCACAAACTACATTTCCACTGCCCGGACTCACCATCACTAAAGGTCCAGGGTTGATGAGCAGCATCACCACTGAGCCTGAGTGCAACCTGTAACTGCTGAGGCTTCTGGAATCATCATCAAGGTTGATACCGTTGTCGGTAGAAAGCGACAGAAAGTGTTGCGAAATGGTCTGCTTGAGTTCACCAACTGTGGCATCCTCGCTCACCACCAGCCGCTTCTCATCTACGTTCAGTTTTACTGTCAGTTCCATATCTGCCCGTATAAGATCAAATATAAGCATTAGAACTACTACAACCACATATAACTACTTTTTAAATACTTTTTTAAACTAGAGATTAGCGTTAAAAATAATGAGCGATGTTTGTAGGCAAATGCGACATACCGAGCTGCTGGGTTGTCCAACTTTCGCTGAATAGGCCGAGACCGGAAGTAGGGTAAACTTTTTTCCGGTGATAGCGTTACCAGTTGCAGTCGGAGCCAGGACAAATGCCGAGCCTAAAACCGGTCCGTCCCGTTGCTTACCTTTTAATCTTTCAAACCAAAGAAGAAACAACCATATCTATCACTTCTCAGCTTTTCGTGTTTTCATGGAACAACTGTGGAGAAGTTTAATCACGGCAGATGCGTGTGAAGGAGGAAGCAGATGTTGAAATGTAGTGTTGATGCATCGAGATTTGCTACCGGTTATGCGCATGTGCAGACTCACAGATTTTTTTTTTTATTTTTTTTTTTTTTACAAAAGGTACATTTTCCTGTTATAATATATAATTTCCCTTTAAAAAATGTTTACTACCATATGAATATTTGTACGGCCAGCCAGCTGAAAAAGAATAACTGAAATTTTCAGTTATGAGGAAAGGTGTACTTTGACAAGTCAAAGATGAATATTTTATGATAATTTTTACTTTTCACACCGTTTTAAAAGTAAAAATAGTCGTCTACAGTATACAGTAGCTACTCATAACTTAGAATTGTATTATAATTGTATTTCATCATACGACTTTAATCGGCATTCTGTGATCAATTCGCGCTGTACGGTAGCATTTTTCGACAAGGCAGCAAAAATCGACAGAACACCGGTTTGGGACCAATGCTTTGAAAAAACATGTTTATATTGCACTTGATTATTATCCGATTTGCACGTCATGCATTTTTAACTATTAGGCTATTAATAAGTATTTACTTATTTCAGCTCTTCCTGCTGAAATGTTGTCAAACTTTTATAAAGCAGCAAATAAAGTGCCCTAGAAGTAGTCAAAAGGGGCCGCAATATGCTTTCGAAGGCTATATTCAAGACATACAGGTGAAACGCAAGAAACAACAAGGCATACCCTAACTTCAGTAAGTCACACCGAAATCAAACAATGTGTCTCTGGTCACATATGACGCGAGGCATGAATATTTATAAGCGTCAACTCATGCTCCAGCTCAATATTTCGTTTCTGAAAACTTAAGTCACTTTCTGTTTTCATTCTCAGTGACGTCAGACAGACTTGGCGTGGCTGACGTAATTATTTCTGTGATCAAAAGCTGAATTTTCACCATCGTTTGTCCAGTCTTCATCACATGATCCTTCAGATCTGAAATATAAACTTTTGTAACATTATACACTAGGCTACCATTTATAAGCTTGCGGTCAGTAAGAATGCATTTAAAAAAATGTTGGGAAAGAAATTAATACTTTTATTCAGCATGGTTGAATTAACTTTTGAACTTTCTATTGATCAAGTAATCCTGAAAAAAAATGTTTATTACATAACTATTTGTTGATCATCAGATCATTATTAGAGTGATTTCTGATGGATCATGTGACACTAAAGACTGGAGTAATGCTGAACAATTCTGAAAATTTTGATGCCCTCTAAATCCAGTATTACTTTAGTTAGTAATATAAAAGAATAATTATATATATAGTGCCTATATAATTCTTTATCAAGTGTTTTTATTAATGCATATTATGATTAAATATATTGTGCATTTTGTATAAATGCATATTGCAAGACCACTTTTTAACTACATCCATAACGATTAAAGGCTATCCAATATTGTTTGGATCCTAAAAAAAACTTTCTGGAAAGGAAATGTTTATGGTTATAAAAATAAAACCTACTTTTTTAAAGAACCTTCTTTGTTTGCCAAAGGTTATTTTTAGGTTATTGCAAAAACGTATGCAACCTCAGCATTTAGACCTATGGAAACTGTAGGGAATGTTCTGTAGGCTTTTTGCTGCATGGGTATAGGACTATTTGTTTAATGTGATACATCAACAAGTGCATAGTTTATCAACATATTTAAGTTTCATAAACTAAAAAATAATTAAAAAAAAAAACAACAACATAAAAATAATCGTCTGCTTGAGTTTCATTTAGACATAACAGGAAAACAGATCATTGGAATGAGAAAACATTCCACATGATCACGTGATTGGGGGAAATCCAGGTAGGAGAGCAGTACGTCATACAGCATGCGAAACAGGTGTGGTGCACAATAGGCCCATGACTTGTTTGTGCTTAACAGTCTATTTATAGTGCAGTTTTGTGTTTTATTTCCTGGGATAAGCTTTTCTCTAAATGTTGATAAGAGTCTTTTGATGTCAAAACAGCTTTATGGCTACAAAACTGAAGTATTAAAGTTTATTTATAAATGATTTTTGGTTAGATTATTCAATTTTTTAGAGATACGTGACACTGAAATCTCCTGATTTTAGAAGTGTTTTCATTAGGCGATTTGTTCCAGAAACATTTGTTGTTAAGCTGGTTGGAAGTCTCTTTACATCCTAAGAGCAATCACTTAGTTAAGTGATCTGTATTCATATGTACATCGTCTTTGGAAGGATGCAAGGACATTCGGTCTGAATGCAATGGTACGATATTCTACCTGCATGTCTCCAACGTGTTTTTTTCAGACCTCCACACCCTTCTCATTTAGAATTCACACATCATCAGCGTGTGTCATGTTATGCAGAGTTAGAGACGTCAGTCACCGAGGTCGAGCCCACAACAGAAACAGCAGCCACCTTTTATTGTTCCTCCTGAACTAAAACAACCAGCTTATGCTGCGTTCACGCCATAACTGAACATGTGTCAATATACTCGGAGTGCTTTGTGACTCGAATTTATGTTTTAATGACAACACTATCAATGTTGAAATGAATCTGCACCAGTCAGGTGATACAGGTCAGTGCTCTTAAAGTTGTTTGTACATTATTGTAATGTTATGTGCTTTGAGACATGAGTTTAACGCCATCTCTCATCTCGCGGCACTTTGCTGTGTGTGATCGTGTGTTTTGAAGTGTGGCTTTGGAGAGAGCTCTGAAGGGTATAGGGACTTGCTAAATATTGCTAGCTGGTCTGAAAATTGCCTACCCTACCTTTACCTGACACAGAAGAGCACTGTGACCCCAAAAACAACCTTTTTATTTTTAACTACATATTTCTGTCATGAAAAAGTAGTGATACTTAAAAATATAATCATTTATAATGCTGTTTTTCGTACATTTAAAATAGGTTTTACATGAAGTACAGAGTTCTAAGGACAGGACGTGATAATTTTGTTTAAATAAAAAGACAATTAAGGAATGTACACTTCTCCGATTTATTTCAAAATGGAGATACATGGACTACTATATTAATACAATTATTATATTTTACATCCAGTGATCCATAATATGAAAATGTTTTTTTGAAATGATTAGAAGTAGCCTACTGCTGTTTTGTGTTAGTTACTCCATCCATACTCAAGTCAATAAAACCTGCACAATGCACAGGACTGGTATTTACATTTTATTTACAATATATAAATATAATGCATAACATTCATATAACAACAAAGGGTGTAGGCCAGCACATATAGGCCTATATATAACCTTAAACTAAAACTGTATGAGAAATGATTATCCTTAATCCATATTTTAACAATATATTCAATCACATAAATACTTTAAATCTTAATTTAAATTAAATATTCTAATATCAGACATTTATAAGCTATAGATAATCTTTAGATAGCGACTAAAAAGTGTCTTTCAGGATTTTTATATTTTGACATGTTTAAGTCATTAATAAAGAGTTGGATCAGAAATGAATCCTGGTCGCGGATCTCCTTCATTATCCTCCTCGGAGACGGAGAGTCATCTGAATAGTGCTTCCAGATGTGATGCCACAGTCTTGCAGCGTCTTTCCAGCCTCCAGTTGTCTTCCGTTGTAAATCAATCTCTGCTGATCCTTGGGGACACTCTCTATGCTGCAGACCTTAGTCTGGAGCTGATCTACGGTCTCATTGGCATCCACATCATAGGTTTTGGTCTGGCCCTTTTCGTTCTTGACAAACACTTGGAAAGGTGCAGGGTTCGTGAGCAGCAGCATCATCACCACTGAGCCTGAGAGCAACCCGTAACTGCCGAGGCTTCTGGAATCATCATCAAGGTTGATACCGTTGTCGGTAAAAAGCTTCTGTTTGTGACAAGGTTCGTTGAACTGTTGAGAAATGATCTGCTTGAATTCACCGACTTTGGTATCACTGCTCACGTTCACCGGCTCCGGTTCTCCGTTCATCACTTTTACAATCAGACTCAGTTCCATTGTCTGTCAGGAAGAGATTAATATAAAAGCACTTGAAATACTAGCTACAACATCGTATACTTATTCAAAGCGGACGATTAGCGTTAATATAGCCTATGTGCAGTAATTTCATAGGCCTAAAGTAAAGGCTATGCAACTTACCGAGCTGGGTTGTTCAATAGGATTTTCCCCTCAATAGTCAGGTAAATTACACCGAATAATTGTGTCTCTGGTCAGTGAGCAGATGTCATGAATGTAGGCTATATAAAGCATCAACTCAAACCCCGCCTCAAAGTAATGTTTCGTTTCCGACTGCTTACTCGTCACTTTCTGTTTACATTCTCAACTAATCGCTGAAGTATCGACAGGACGTTCAGCTCACATTTCTGAATAATTAACAATACATTCTTGTTAAGCAACATCAAATCAAATCCTGGAAATTTCATTACATATTTTGATAAATTTCTATAATAAATCCCTTTGTCATTTATAGACAAACAAGTAAAGTAGTAGCCCAACATCAGTTATCGACAGAATTCCCCACGATCAAGTGATGTAAAGGCAGATAAGCAAACCAAACTCAACATTCTCTGTTCTGTCTAGTTTTATTGCATTGACATTTATGTAAATGTTTTGTTTATTGTAAATTATGATTATTTTATTATCTCTATTTATATGCCATTATTGTTGGTTCCTTAGTTTAGGCCTATCAATTATTAATATTTGATTTGTAATTTGTTTTTGTTTTGTTAGAGGGAATGTTAATAATTTCCATAAAGTATGTTTAGAACAATGCCACTCTCTAGACACAGAACAGTTGATATACTAAATAAATATTTATTATAATGCAACATATATGAGCCAGTGTTACATATCAGTGTTTAAACATAGCAGATCTCTCTTCTCTCTTTGGTAGTGGGATGTTTCCTACATTAAAAAAGAAAGATTGATTATTTATGAGTATTACACAGATTCAGTTACTTATAAATAATAATAAAAAATGTACAGAGATCTTCCATCTCTGGTTAATTCCTTCTTTTTTTACCTGGAGGTGCAACAAAGTACTCCTCTACTGTGTTTTTGGCCAGCTGGAGCAGCTCCTCGGCACATTCACCCTCCGTTACAGTATCAGCTCTCAAATACAAGTCTCTGTACACAACATGAAGTTCAAAGGAAAAGTTTAGCTTCTATAAAATGGTGACATGTTGACACTGTACTATGAGCAAACATACTTGAAGTGGTTGGGCAGATCAGGGCTGAGTAACCATCATTTTGCATTGACATATTAAACAATTTTATCAGAAAACCAAAGAAAACACCATCAAAAAAAGGTCTTGCGTTATTTCACCCATCAAAACTGACTGGAAGTCGTATCGAGCACAACTAGCACAAATAGCTTTTATGAGTTGATGAACTTCATGAATACCTGTCCTCTAGAACTGAATCCATTGGATCTACACCATCAGTATTGATGACATGAAGTTGATCGGCAAATCGAATGGCTTTCTCCAGACAGTCCACCCCTTCTTTACTGCCGAAGTCAACAAGGGCTAATCTCTCCAACTTGTCCAGTAAGTCTGGTGAGACTCTTGTTGCCTGCAAAGAAGTGTAAAACTAATTTTGGGAAAATAAACTAAATAAACAAATAAAGAAAATCCTTTAAATGCAATGAAGGATTATTTCTATTACTAATAAGGCAAAATTGTGTCACAATATAAATGCTCTAATAATTAAGAAATCATATTCTTACTATATTATTAATACATTTTTGTTTTGCCTATTTTGGGTAATTTACCATTTAATATATCATAGGAGCTGAACATTATTTTCTAGTAATTGTAGCAAAAACATTCACATAAAAACAGACAATATGCATAGATTCAGATTTAAATAAATGTATAACACAACAGCTACAAATTCTAAATGACTTTTTACTCCTTTTAGAATATATTTTGCACATTAAGAAATCAAGAAGATGCAACGATTAACACCTACGCGTATCATATCAGATAAAGTATGGACATTAAATGCTAATTCATAGTAAAAGTAGTCTTGAATAGACTTTGACTTTTGATTTGCCTTAATATTCTTGCCTAAATTGTAATTTTTAGCCATATGTTATTGATCATGTGTGAAATATTGTAATGTACCTGATCAACCACAGGCTTCAGACCCAGGCCTGGTTTCACAGACAGTGCTTAGATTAAGCCAGGATTAGGCCTTAGTTCAACTAGGACATTTAAGTAGCTTTATACGTGCCTTAGAAAATAAACATTACTGGTGTGCATTTTGTAACAAAACAATGGCACTGACATTAAAGGGGTGGTTCGTAATTTTGGACATCGGGCCTCATTTCCAAGTGAGCCTTTTAGTGTTATTTATCAGTGGAGACAGTTTAAAAAAAAAAAAAAATCATCCAGTCGTCCCAGTTGCATAGTTCGCTGGTGCTAGGCTAGCTCGAGTCAACGGTAACTTTTAACATGCCATTAAAACAGTTTTACGCACTCCACAATACACCAAAAGCAAATCAATTATAACGCCAGACTATCGATGTAAGTGTCTGTTGAGATAATAATGTTAGAAATCAAACTATCATTTTCATCTCAATGATTGCATTACATTTACAGGAACTAGTTTCTCAGCAGCGGCGGAATTATACTTCACTTAGACTTTACTGCGTCAAAAAGTGACCAGAACAGAAGCGCGCAACAGTCGGAATCCGTGTGCATTTCGCAATCGCAAGAACAAACCTAATAAATGTTTATCGCGAAGTTTTCACAAATTTCCTTTCGAAGATCCAGAAAGGATTCAACTTTGGATTATTTCTGCAGTGCTTGGACAAGAAGACATCGGCAGAGACAAAAAAATGACGACTTTAAGCGTCTTTCCAGATGCACCGACAGCTAACGTACAGATGTAACTTACAGGTAATATATTTTGTTAGGCTACTCTAGCTAGCTAATGAAGCTAGCCCTTTCATAACTGATAGATCGACACTGACAACGTTAGAGGAGAATATGTAACAGTTCAATGCATTATGTAGAGTGACAGAGTGTAACTAAGAGTATAGTTAGTGTATACCGTAAAACTTCAAATAATAGCCGAGTCAAATAGACACCTGTTTCTTTACACGCCTGGTGTGGCTGATAGAGGTCGGGCCTGTTTTTTAGCCGGGTTGTATTAAATCTAGTGTAAAAAAAAAAAAAAAAAAAAATCTAGTATAAAAGTTGTATTAAATCTAGTGGCGGCCGCAAAAAAAAAAAAAATCTGTCCCGCCGGTCTGCTGCGCTTTACGTCTTCTCACAACAATCACATCGTACGTGGAGTGGGTAAAACTCGTAGACAGTATAAGAAGGTAAAACTTTTAATGGCATGCTAAACGTTACCGTTGACTCGCACTAGTCTAGCACCGGCGAACTATGCAACTGGATGATATTTTTTAAACTGACTCCACAGATAAATAACACAAAGGCTCACTTGGAAATGAGGCCCGATGTCCAAAATTCCGAACCACCCCTTTAAGATTTGTCAGTGCAAATTGCTTTCAGTTAAAACAGCTCAAACATGCATTTTAGCCTGAGACCAGACTTGTCTGTGAAACCGGGGGATAGAGTGCCTTGCATATGACTTTGACTTAAAAAAAAAAAATCAATGTTAGCATATACTTCATATGGTTTGAAACTGGGGGCCAATGAGCTGGTTTGATCATTCATATGATTAATAATTCACTGTTACAACATGCAACATACAACATGTAACTAGGTACTGAGAACAATACCAATCGCTGTTCATGCAATTTAGTTTTATTTTTTTACATTTAAATGTGACGGTGCTTGGATTCTGAACTGGTATTCTGCTGCCCTCTACTGTGAAGTTCAAGAAACGTACTAAATAAGTCAAAGTAAAGTCAGAAAATGTTCCTCCTGCCCCAGCCATGCTACATTTTTGCTTCGTTTGTTGGAGAAATATTTGGTCATTAGGCAAAAATTATCGAGGTTGCAGATAACACTGCCCGCTACTGTATGTGTACAAAAAAACATATGTGCAAAAAGAGGCATTACCAGTGGAAGTTGATTTTCATCTATGGGCTCCCATGAGGGTATTTGGGGAACCTGAAAATTAGAAAGGGGTGCGATATGTTTATAAGCATTGAATACTATGTTCAAATAGTATAAGCACTGAATACTATGTTAGCAAATATTTGTTAACTTATCGATGGGTTAATTTACATATTTAACATTTATTCATTCCAAAACAACTGTCAACAAAATAATCACATTTTACCTTGGAATCACAGGCAGAGTTACTTGATTCCCGTTTTAATGTCAATCGGGACCGGGGCGGTCTGCTGGCCGATACAGTGGCGCTCAGAGCGGAGACCTTCAATACTCCACACCGAGGATGCGCAGGCCGCAGTGCCCTTGAAGCTCGTGCCGCACATTTACAGAACATGATTAAATCACGTTCCTAAAACTGTCAACTTGCTGTGTGAAGTGAAGTCAGTTAAAAACGCGATTATATGGATGTTTGTATTGCTAAGGACCCCTAACTACAGACATCCACCCCCTAAAACCAAAATAACCTACAAATCCGGAAGTTGTATTGTTAGAAGTTCATGACGTAATGATTTGAATGGAAATGTGTTTTAGAGTCTGTAAGAGCCCGGATAGCTCAGTCGGTAGAGCATCAGACTTTTAATCTGAGGGTCCAGGGTTCAAGTCCCTGTTCGGGCGAATGATTTTTAATTTGTCATTTTGAAAAGCAAGAACACAATTCAAGGGTAAAGATGTTTAAAAATGGAAGACTGATATATTGTATTGTATTTGTCGAGAATATGGGAGCTTGTTCCCATTACTGAAAAAATAAAAAAGGTAGCCTAGTAATTGTGATTTATCTCAATATTCAGAATTTCTTCCCCTCGCAATTGCTAGCTTATATCTCACAATTCTGATTTATAAGCTTGTTCCCTCATGGGAACCTCAATTAACCTCACCGACACACACACGATTAGATTTGTTGGAAAAATAAGAACAATTCCATTTTATTTTATTTTTTAAAGAAGTACATTTACCACTGAATATATATTTAGAATGTAACACTTTGTAGTAATTGACCACAGTGTAGCAAGAACATTCACATTAAAAAAACAGACAATCAATGTATAACAACAAATTATATATTATATTTTACTCCTTTTAGAATATACTTTGCACATGAAGAAATCAACAAGATGCAATGCAGGACAGTGATTAACACCTGCTCATATTAGATCACAAATTATGTAGAGTAGATGCTAATTCATAGAGTTCAGGTAGTCTGAAATACACTTTTGATTCTGATTTGCTTCTTGCCTAAATAGTCATTTTTAGCGTTACGTTACAGATCAATCATATATGTAAAAAATAGCCTATATACTTATGATTTGATACACATTCTGATTGCACCTCATTGTGGATATACCCGATTAACCACAGCTTTCAGACCCGTAGCTGTACTGGTTTGATCACAGAATCAATACTTCATTGTGTTTACAACGATTTTATAACGATACAGATAAGATAAGCTTCATAAAGTTATAACAGAGGATAGTGTGTTTGGAGGAGGATAGAGAAGCAACAATGTACATTTTATAACAATCAATTCCAAAAATGAAAAAATAAATAAGAGCACTGATGATATTAATTTCTTTGTGTGGATATTAGTGTCCATTCTGAAAACCATGTAGCCAACGACAGCAAAGTTAATAATATAGATTCTCTCTATATAATAAATATAGCATGTATTTGTCTGTACAGTCCACAAATAACAAGAATACATTAAGCAGACAAGGCCTTGCGGTAGTGATTGTGAGTTGTCCTGGTCCACACACACACACACACACACACACACACACAAATGGAAGCCCATTTCTGCCACATAAAAAAAAAAAATCATGCTTTTGAAAATCACAATTTTGAAAAAGTCATGAAATTGACATACTAAATTGAGATTATGATGCGGAAAGTCTTAATTATCAAATAATTATGACTACGTAATAACTGACTTTTAATGTCATAAGTATGATTTACTAAAGCACGATTTGTTTTTTCTTAGGTGGTGGAAATGGGCTTCCACAGACAAACGTCAAATATGAAAAATAAATCCTAATGTCAGGTTTTCATAAGGCGACTGACACCAACGCACTGAAACACAAGACTGACTCAAACATTACATAAACCGAATGAAAAACACAAATCATTAACCAGTTCCATAACACAAAGAGAAGGAATACGCTAACTATTAACGGACATGTTTTTATTTTATTTTCTGTACTAAATCTAATACCTAGAGGCATTCCTTGGTATTGTCCAATAATATACTGTGTGAAATAACAACCTGATCTGATTTAGTGAAACAACTCACAGTAAAGACACTGACTTGGAAATAAGCAGGTTACAGAAACGCATGCGAAAGGTCAGCCGACTGAAAGCACAGCGCCCCCTACTGCTACATTTGTACACAGGAAAATCTGGATAACCTATTAAAAGTGGCACATCAGAATACAGAACAATAATTAAGTGTGCAGGTCATACAGGAGCATTAAGAGGGCAGTCACGCTGGATTTTAAGCATGCGGAGTTATCCTGAATTATTTCAGATGCCACAACAAATATCTGAATATATCATTCTAATAGAATAGAATAAATAACATTTAAATATACTATCTATACTACTCTAGAAATTTCTATTACAGTTTCCCACGGCATTACAAAAAAAGCTGCTTATCTTTTTCATTTCAGCGAAGGATGGGATTTTTATGAATGTACACTACTGTTCAATTTAAAAAAAAAAAAAAGAAATAAATACTTTTATTCAGCAAGGATGCATTAAACTGATCAAATGTGACGGATATCTTTTGCAACTTTTTACACGTCTTTACTATTTCAAATAAACGCTGTTCTTTTGAACTTTCTGTTCATTTAAAAGAATTGAAAAAAAAACCATCACGTTTTACACAAAAAATATTAAGCAAAATCTGCATATTAGAATCATTTCTGAAGGATCATGTGACACTGAAGATTGGAATCATGGCTACTAAAAATTCAGCTTTGAATCACAGGATTAAATTATATTTTAATACATTTTATATTTAAATAGAAAACAAGTATTTTGTTTCACAATATTACAGTTTCTACTGTATTTTTGATCAAAGAAATGCAGCTTTGGTATAAGCATGAGTCATCTTTAAAAAATAATAAATTCAGAGAGACCCCAAACCTTTGAAGGAGTGTTTGTGTGCATCAGCTCTGTCACTTTCGTATGCGCATAAAAGGAAGTGAATGGATCACACGGCATCTAGTGTGACCGCCCTCTTAGCAGTAAAATGCACCCGACCTGAACTTCTATTGCTCAGTTTCAAAACCTAGTGAGCTGCCTACATAGGCAGCATTTTAAGGCATCATAGGCACATCTCTGCAACATTATGCTGCCTTCTAAGATACGTTCTTTTGGTCAAATTCTAAGGCAGCATCGCATGCATGGAGAAGGCAATCCCAGAATGCACTGCAACAATACAGTAAAAAGAAAACGGTGGACAATACATTCAACTATAAATACTTATTTTCACTTAAAAGTTTCAATAAAAAGTCAAATTTGATTTTACCCAGTATTTTTGTGCACTATGTGTTGTTAGCTTAGCATCATACAACACCAATTCTATTGGAATCAAGTCACTTATGAGATTCGATTTCAGTTTATGTAGGCAGTAGACAGCAAGGCAGCACACTAGGTTGTGGAATAGAGCTCACGAGTCACTAGTGACTGGTAATCCTGTCTGCATTGTAGACATGAGAAAAAATTCATGTCATACAGTGAATGACCACTCATTAGCAGCATCGACTTGTGAAATTTGATGTACTGTGATGTTCAGTAAAACCTGATTAAAGAGCCAGATGACTCCAATTAAAACAATTGCACACTGACTGATTTCAGGTAGATCAAGATGTTTGGCATTAGAAATGTTATACTAAACTTGAAGCTCATTAAGCTTTGGCCAAATGTTCCCTGTTGTTTAGTAGCAAGGGCTGATGGGATACATTGTGAACATGAGATGGTTTCCCACGAGAGGTTTCAGAATTACTTGTTTTCTATAAGTGTCTGCACTTTGCACACCAGGTCTCTAGCAAGAGTCAGAATCTGCTTGATATTGTGGTGCTCAGCCATTTCTGGAAAAAAAAAGACAATATTAAGGGAATTGAGGTTGCAATAATTCAAACTATTTTACAACATCTATATTATTCAGTTAGATGTGCATGTAGCCAGACCAGTTCCTCTTTTCTTTTGTAATGATTTGTCTGCCCTCTAGGGGTCAGAAATGTTTGTTACCTGTGCCTGTGTCTTATTATGAGCAGATTCCCTACACTTGTGGACCGTATCAACGTGGATATAAGGAGCCTCTTTTCTACATCTGGGCAGCAGGATATTTGCGTCGGTCCAGTTGCGCTTACCTTTGTCTTTTTCCATTTTCCTGATTCATTTTCTCCCACATTTTATGTTATGATTATTGTCCTTGGGCTGAGACTTGTGTTGACCCTCTTTTATCTTATGGCTGTGACCCTAACACAGTTGCCTATTCAACTAAATAATTTAGATGCCATAAAATAATCAAACAAATAATCAATATGCAATTTCTCCAATTGTGGGTGTATTTAAAAGTAGCTAGCTAAATATAAACAAATTACTACTTAATACTTAAATTACTTACTAAATTAAATTACTAATATATATATATTAGTAATTGAATAAATAATGAATACATATTTACCATTGAAAAACTTGATGATGTCTGTGAAGTCCATATTGTTCTCTAGAATGATGTCTCTGTAGATCTCCACCAATGCAAGAGCAATGAAAAGCACAAAATGGCTGGAGGAAACACACTTGGCAGCCCAGATGGCCTCCCAAACAGCAAACACATCATCATACACCAACTCTGAGGATGTGAAATACATATGTTATGCAGTACCTGTACAATTTAATAGGCATATTATTAATGTTTCAGTATAACATAAACATGGTCTCCATGGACAGCAGAGGGAGCTGTCATTTCTGAATTGGTTTGAAGCCTAGCCCTGGGCAGAATCTAATATTCTAGTTTTTAATATAACTGGACTTTAATACAATTAAATGTTTCTTACATAAAGCACATGGTAATGTGAGTAGAGCCTTGTGCTTAGCCTAATATCAATGTAATATGTTTTAAATGACTGAGTCACAGTCAACAAGATGGCATTGCAATTGCTAATTAGGAGCAACAAATGGCTTAATCTCACTGCAGATAATAACTAATAGAAGAGATTTCGACTTTTATATTCATTGTATGCAAGTTTTCAAAAGACAACGTTTCTTTTCTCTTTTATGTGAGACATCATTACCTCTTTTGAAGTCAAGAAGAAACCAGCGATAGCAGAAGTAGAAGTGGGTGTAATCTCCATTCTGATGCATCAGCTCAAACAGCTCTGCGTCTAGAATCTAATTACACACAGTGAGGAAAAGAAAAATTTAAATAACAAAAACCACATCCGCATTTTACATTTAAAGGGCACGGTGTTGGACAAACAGGTCTATAGTAGACGTTTGACCTGGATCAGAGATCTCATGTTGGCAAAGTGGGTGTCCATCACACCTCCATGAGGAAAATTTTGATTCATCCTTTTCATTAGTTCAGTGAAACAACTGAAAGCCATGGCCTCTGAAAGATTCAGAGAAAACAGATATGAGCAAAGCTAAAGACTTGTTAGTCATTGATTCTTTTTAACTAGTGGCATGCACTCTAAAACATATGGATAATGAGGAGCAAGTTTCACAAAGACAGACTCACCATCATCTAGAATAACTAGCAAGGGAGCAAGCAGGTCACACATGCCCTGGACATATCCGATTTCAAGGTGCTGCCAGATATAACTGAAGAAACAGTCAATACAGGGAAATTTGAGCTACATCACAATACCAGATGTTCTGAGTGCTTTGCCATGCAGTTGCTGAGGTCTTTTGGGTGGTTACTAGGGTGTTCCTATATGGTTTCAAGGGTCTTGGGGGGGCTGCTCAATGGCCAAAGTCAAACAGCCCATCTTAAAATGCCCCTAGATATGACTTAATGTAAGTGAAGGAATGATTTTGTTACCTGCACATGATGTTGCGCAGTTTCTCCAAGTTAGCAGGTGTGAAGAACCAGTAATTTCGGTCACAGCGCTGAACGTCTTTATCTATGCGATGCAGATTTAAAGTGTACATGTCCAAAAGCTCTTGCTGCAATCACAATGGTCAAATGATTCAGATCATGAGTGTCTCAATTCACCTTACAAGATATAAAATCTCTAAAACATGCTTACAGAATAAGTGGTCCCTATAGAAGACACTGGAGAGGCAGCTTCATTCTTCTCAGTGTCCACAGCCAGAAAATCAAGCTGTGGGCAAAGACTCTCCATCTTTGGCTCTTCAGAGTCATTTCCTTCAGAGCTGGGCTTTCCTTGAGCCTCCTCCAGCCTGAGCTCTAATACAGGTACAGATGCATGCTCGCTTATCTTGCTTTTGGGTGAACTCTTCCTTTCCCAAACCAATGACACTTTAGCTATAGGAATCTCTTCCATTTCAATGGCAGAGGGAGACTCGTCTGACTCCGTTTCATCTCGGGCCTCGCTCATCTTTCTTGTGCTAAAAGCTTCATGCACCAAAGGTACCACCATCTCTTCAACTACTGGAGCATTCCTCTGCATTTCTTTATGCATGGTCTTCTTTGTGACAACCTTCCCTTCTGTTTGCTCTGCGCCAATGGTTATTGGGAGATTTGAAGCTGCAGTGGTCTTCATAGTCTTGTTTTCGTTCTCATCATCTGATCTTAACACTCTTTGTGTGGCACTTACATTGTTGGTGTCATCCATCCACGTCTCAGAGTCTTTATCTTTGCTTGTTTCATTGGTTTTCACTGTTTCTTTGTCTGTACCATCGTCCTTTGAAACAGACACCACCATGTCAGTGACAATCGTCTGCTCAAGTGCATCTGATTCCTTATGATCTTTTGTTACCAAAGGTTCCTTTCGAATTGCTCTAATATCTTTAATTCCCTTTTGGGACCTTTCAATGTCCACTCTTACCCGATTCTCGTTTATCTTTGGCTCTGGAGGAGTCGATTCCATGACCTCTGTTGCTTTGGGAATATCTGGCTCAGTTTGCAGTGTCAGTGCTTCATTTTCTGATGACACAGTTTTCTCTGGACATTCACCCTTTTCCATTTTGGTCATGTGGCAGTGAGCTGCTTCAGGAGTCTCAAAGGCATCTCGAGCTGTTTTTAACCCCTCAGTCTTAACCTCTGCCCTTTTATCAGAGTTCTCCATGGCCTTCTTGCTTCCCTCTGATATTGTCACCTCTGCACCCAAAGACACTCTGTTAGCCTCAATTTTGTTATATTCACACTTTTTCTCCACCTCTTTGGTCTCACCTTCCTCTCCAGATGAAATCGCAACTCTTTCATTTGATACTACTAGCTGTGGTTGGACTTTGAGGTTTGGTTCATGTATCCCACTGTCTTCTGTACTCAAAGAGTCCGACTGACCAGAAGTAACCGAGAAATTTCTGGAAGAGGGGTGACCAGAGTCTGGAGAACTGGTGCCAATTTGTGGTGTTCCATTTGAGATTTTGGAAAGATGTTTGACGTCGTCACTCTTGAGCTCAGACTCAATCTGGTCGACCTCCTCAATGGATTCAAACACCTGGAAAAACAAACCAAAGGGAAGGAGGCTACTCCGGAGGAAGGGGTTTTGGGAAGTGAAGAACTTCCAGGAAAGAGTGTGACGGTGAGGAAGATCAGGCACCATTTGTACTCACATTTTGTTGGAAAATGTTAATTTATTCAACTTCAAATTTTGAAGTTTACCTGAGTGCTGCTGCTGGAGTCACTCTGCAGCCGGGAATCTCTTTGCCTGCCTGAACTACAGCTTTGCGAGGACTGAAAGACAAACACAACACATCCTTAAGTAAATATTGCATCAAATCAAAAGCAAACCTTTCAGTGTGGACAAAAAAAAGTCTTCAATGCCTGCCAAAGAAGCATTTAGGTCTCAGAAAGTCTTGTACTTTATGGATCTGCACTCACCTCATTGCTGATGGTGGAGTCACGGTGCATTATTCTCTGCGTGGTGCTGTCCATACTCGTCCCAGACGAACACTTGGCCAATGCCACTGCATGCTGTTCTTTCTCTCTCTGCCTAACGATAGCCTCACACCCCAGCCATTCGCTCATGTTCTGTTCGTAGCACGCTCGCATCTGCTCATCCACCTGCAGATTCCAGAGTTTCAAAAATGGCAAATATGAGATGATCTTAAAACGAAAGCCCCTCGATAACAATGGAACAAATGCTTTAATACACAAACCATCTGAAATCCAATTAACCTCGTTTTGGAAAGAAGCCGACTAAAAAAATGAAATGCTTGTCACTTTTGTCTTAGGAAAAGCAACTGAAGGATGTTTCCCATATTCAAGGACATTCGCTGGAAATCTTACAGAGAACAGAGACTAAATTTGGAATAACAATAGCATAATTTAGCAAAAGTTTGCTGCCAAAAAATAGGTCTACAGCCAATAGCATAGTTATGTACAAAGCACCAAAGTAGTTCTCCTAAAAAAGTAATTTATGTTGTTGTTGGCCAATGCATGAAAAACATAACTCAAAATTTGAACGCAAAAACCACATGGGCAAGTGTTTCGCCCTTACGTGAAATTCCCAATCATGCTAATTTCCTATTGAAATGACTGGAAATTTCCACAGTGTAAGACAAAAAAAATTATGTAGACGTCAAAGGTCTCAAAAATGAAGTTTATTACAGAATAGCAGTAACAAAGTACATAAAGCACTTTGGGTTCACCAGCATCATAATGAACGAAGAATAATCTTTGCTTAAACATTTTATACTGTATTATATTCGTCTTTCCTCTCAACATGTAAATTTAATCTGTCTTAAATAAAAAAGATAAATGTAAACAGCACCTTAAAACTGTTTAGCAGGACAGTTTTAACCAAAAAACAAAACAAACACCAACCTCTTTTCTCTCAGCCTCAGACATCCCAAATTGGTAATGACCCAGCAGGAAGGGCCAGACCTCCTTGCGCAAAGAGGGCTCAACTCCACCAAAATAAACTAGCCGCAATAACTCCTTTTCTTCATAGGCCTGCAAGAGAGCAGGCACACACTGAAAGCAGGTAAACTGACTTTCAAGAGAGAAAAAAAATTATTTGAATGTTTTATTTATTTATTTTTTTCCATTATGTTAACTAGTCAAATCAACATCCAATATACATTGGTTTGGCTGTTTACAGCATAAAATCGTCTGCCAGTATAAGCACACTAACGATCACAGCCACAAGGGTACTTCTGTATGGATTTATCATTGATTTTTACCCTTTAGTGCCACCACTCTGGCACTCGGGCTCTCAGCATTAGTCATCCAAACATATTGTTTGTGTGATAAGAATGACAGAACTGCGATTAGGGACAAATTAATATTAATGAGTGTCTGGCAAAGACGCTCATTTGAATGTGGCTGCTTTGGACTCCAGGCAGGGTTGTGTATGTGCAATTACGCTGCAGTCTTGAAGAAACTTCTGCCACACTTCTGTCGTGAGGCCGCCATACGCATCACCAGGCACATCTGGTTCCACAATAGTGTGATTAACAAGGCCAGACAGGTGAGTGCGTACTGTGGACAGGTGACGGCAGTACGCCAACCCTGAGAGAGCAAAATATGTGTGTGGTTGAATAAATAAGAGAGACATTTGAGTATGTAAAGGTCACATTTGATGAAAAAAGATGGTGTTGTGAGACTATAAAATGGATGAGTAATGAATACGAACATCCGTAGAAAGCCCGGGAGATGATTTGGTTCTTCATATTGTCACATAGCAACTTCAGAGGGGCCCTGCGGATGAGATTATGGTATTTCCTTAAATATATTTTTAACAGTTTATCATTTACATTTGTTATTTGATTTATTTTAAAGTTTCATTTATACTTTAGTACAGAATATTTATTGGTTTTACAAATAAACAAAGTATGCTAAGAGTGGTATTGGATGTTCAAATGAATGCTGAAATAGCAGTCCAAGTAGAGAAGGTTTACTTTTCAATTTCTGATTAAATAAATCACTTAAATTTTTCTATTAACTTCTATAACTTGGACAATATTATATTCTGTCATTTTACCTTTCATGGTTGCATCCATTGGGAGGTGCCCCATCAGAAAAACTACTCTGTGAGCAGGAAGAGCAAGATGATTTCCTTGGTGTTGGGTGCCACATGTTTGCTCCCTGATCGATCAATTCCGGAGCCACTACCACACAAACACACACAGAGAAATCTGATTATGCATTGAACATCTGGTTGCAAAAAGGAGCTTATGCAAGCAGATCAACAAGAACCCACAATTACACCCAACCTTAAAAAAAGAAGAAATAATACCAGTCTGCATGGATTTAACAAAGTAATAATGGCTGCTGTGACACTCAAAATTAACAGGATCATATTGCGGGTCAGATTTAAAAGCCACTATTACGATTACAAACACTTATGATCATTATGTAGTACATTTCAAGGCTCCCTGAAAACACAACCATTATCCCACAATTAACCAAGGGTCAAGAAATTTCACAGGAGAATGACTCCTGAACAAAACAGAAGACTCACACTGGCGACTACGTGATTGCTTGCAGATGCAGAGGCCATAAAAGCAATAAATCAGAAAGTTGGCAGATACATCATCAGACAGATACATGAACACACGAGAAGTGACAGGGAGAATTACAGCCGGGTTCAGGGGAGGATGGGGACTCTCCCGGACAGCTGCAGTGGCGCAATGGCATCACCAGGGTCTGGCGTTTAGGAGGCCATAGCCCCCTCGAGTTCAGGGATATAGATCGGGTGAGGAAGACAGTACCCAGGGAGAGATGGGAGGTGTGGGTAACAGTCACTGTAATGAGTCAAAACAGCTCAGTAAAACCAAAAGAATGTTTATGATGGATGGTACACATAAATAGACAAAAAACAAAACAAAACAAAAAACCCCAGTAGTGACATAAAATACATTGATGGATACGAGAGGGACTTTTTGTCCATTATCCCTTTCTAAAAGCTGACATCTATAATGGCTGTAACCATGATGGGGAAACATTTATTGGCTCAAGACAAGAGCTTGTCTGATACTATTATTTCAGTCTCTTACCAAATTCTGATTGTCTGTTTGGGAAAATAATGCGGAAGACATAATCTGTTGCTTCTTCCTCTTCTTTGTCTGAGACAGAGCCTGAGGATCCCAGTGGACATCTATTTTTTAGCTTAGGAAATACTTTACCCTGAAAAAGAAAATTGAAGCATCAGTTCAGGACTTCAATGACCGGCAGACAAGCAAAGCACAGCCTCAAACTTATTTACGGGCAAGAGTTGGCCAATTATTAACCCGTTCATAATTTATTCATAGCACACAAAATAAATTGTAATTGACAGATTAATCAATCAAGACCAATAAATTACAGCACAGTAAAGAGACTGTAATTGATCTAAATAATAAGCATCTTGGATCTGTAGCTCAAACAGTGAAGAGTTTCTTATGCTCAGCAAGTCTACATTTATTTGATTAAAAACAGTAAAATAAGTAATATTGCAAAATATTATTACAATTTAAATAAATTCTTTTCTATTGTAATATATCTAAAAATGTAATTCATTCCTGTGATGGCAAACCTCAAATATTCCAATGTTCAGTGTCACATGATCCTTATAATATGCTGATTTACTGCTCAAGAAGCATTTCTTATAATTATTGATGTTGAAAACAATTGTGCTGTATCAAACAGAGTTCTCTTAGACTAAAACAAGGGAAATGTTTTGTGTATTTCAGTCTGGCCTTTGTATATATTTGAGGAAGGTCTATACCAATGGTTTCCCATTCTGTTCTTGGAGGGCCAATATTGGGCCTGCACGATTTGGACCAAAATGATAATCACAATTATTTTGATCAATATTGAGATCACGATTATTTGTTGATTTTAACCAAAACAAATTTTATTGTCACATAGGCTAATTATAACTGCTTTCACATCCATATTGTGCTAAATTCCTGCTAATGTACAACTATGTGCATCAAAATAAAATACTACCTCCATGAGTAGGATTGGATACCCCTAGTCTATACTAACATTGCATATTGTACAGATCAATTTCTTACCTTTCCTCTCTGGGACCAAAGTGGTGGGTCTAACTGGCCGTGAGGCAGGAGACCATTTTCCAGACAGGAAAGGAACTGAAGTAGGTGACCACCACGGGGAAAACGAATCGGAGGCCTTTGAATCCCATCCTGACTGACCAGAACCACTGTTCCACCACAGTCCACTGCAGACAAAAATACATAGATAATGAAATTATTATCATTAAATAATGCGGTCCATATATGTTAAATGACTATTAAATGAGTTTCTTGCCATTACATATTACCATACTAGGTTAAATACTTAATGTTTTGTACATACAGGTGAAACTCTAAAAATTAAAATATCGTGCAAAAGTTAATTTCTTTCAGTAATTCAACTAAAAGGTGAAACCATTATATCATGTAAAGTGAGATATTTCAAGCCTTTATTTGTTATAATTTTGATGATAATGGCTTACAGTTTATGTTAACCCCAAATTCAAAATTAGAATATCGTGAAAAGGTTTTCATAAGCTGTAAACCATAATCAATCAAAATTATAACAAATAAAGGCTTGAAATATCTCGCTTTGCATGGAATGAGTCAATATAAAACATTAGTTTTACCTTTTAAGTTGAATTACTGAAATAAATTAACTGTATACAGTTAAAAGAGGAAATATTTTGATAAGTACAGAGTTAGCCAAGATCTAAACCGTTTTGATATTCTTAATATTGAAGCCATGACCTACAGCCTGTACAATAAGAAATTATTCATTGGCATTATTAGCAGAATTACATTGCTTTTACAATCATACAGCCTCACTTTAAATTCTCATCTCTCTCTAGAAGCAATTATGTTCTTCTGATTGATTCTGCTCTCTCTATTTGGTTCACTGATCTTGTGCATGGATGAATATGAAAAGTGCAAGTAGAATTGAGGATATTGGCTGAACATTTGAGTATACCCAAGTGGATTTACTTCATCAAAAGAGACTAGATACTGATTAATGTTAACGTTAGATATGCTTTTAACCTTTAGCAACTCTGTAGAATTTACTACTCACATTAAGGTCATTTTATATGACTCATTTATACTGAGCTGTAAAAATCATGGACAAATAAGAAATATCAGGATGTTTATCATTTGGGTTCCAGTTGACTGTTTCTCAAACTGGCACAATGTCACCAACCCTGCTGATGACAGTGCAAGTACACAATCTCCTCCAGGCGGATTGTCATGGCGTAGTCCCAGTAAACACTGCAGGAAAAAGGTTTAGAATAAGTGGCTTACAACCAACATAACTGAATAATATAAACCAATAAGGAATAGAAATGCTGCAGTTTAAATAAACATTTTCAAACATTCACAAGACCCACCAGATTTATAACCGATTCTCATTTGAAATTTGAAGATTCAAAACCGCGATTCAAAATGGGGAAATGAACAATCCTGTAACATTACATAATATCATATCCTGTGATAACTCCAATTCAAAGAGATAACTTAAAATACTACATATATAATTCAAAATTAAATTTTGTCATTGGTTTAGGCATCTTTATAATAAAATATGAACCAACCTTTTTTCCCTTTTAAAGAAAGGTTTATTCTGTTTATCTTATAAACTGAACAGAGTCCCACCTCTTCTCATAGTCGAGATCCCCCATGGAGCCGTTCATTAGCTGATTTGGCGTCCATTTCAGAGTCATGCAGTAAGCCGTCTGGTGCAGAGAGAGGTATCCTGGGATTGCTTCCATATCATCCCTCTGAAATTACCACAACAGAAACCAACCTTTAAATCAATAATAAATTCTGCTCATACTGGTTTTGGCGAATAGTTTTATTTTTTTTGGCACATTTTATTTATTATCCATTTAAATCACGAAAAAAAAAAAGTAGTTTAATGTTTAGATAAAATATGCAATATGCAGAAAGAACCCCAATAAAGATCTGTGATAATCCATACTGTAGCTGTGTCATGCATTTACCGGCTGCACCAGTACGTTGTTCTTGCCGAACAGGAGGGTCGCTCTGGAATTCTGATGAAGAGACTCTACGTAGTCTCTCGCAGAGGGGGAGGGAGATGGCCTCTCATCCATACTACTACTGGAGTGCCTTTTCTGAATCTGAACACACGCAAAATGTTACATCAGCAACCTAGCACACAAAGCGTTATAGTAACTATTCATCTTGTTTTCCTAATATTATGCCTCTACATCTATCCGTTCAAGGTGGAAAAATGTTTGCCCGCAGGCAAGTCATTAGATGAACACTTACGTCTCCTCTTCCATATATCAAAAAGCCACTCCGCAGCAAAAAAAGGGCTTTTACAGCTCTCAAGCAGTTATTTGTTATACATCGGAAAACAAGCCTGAAGTGTAAATGTACTCAGATCTATCGGAGACGAAAAACAAGCACTGTGTGCCCTGCTGTTGTGTGGGTGTTGGCTATGGCCAGAGAGGGTGATCAGTCAGGAATCTGACGGATGGCTTGGTAATGGAGCTGGGTAATGATGTGAAGCACGTCTCTTGAGCAGAGGTTTATATTCTCCTCAGAAAC
The DNA here is from genome assembly GCF_016745375.1 of Pimephales promelas. Next base: position 6,767,679 of record NW_024121876.1, on the reverse strand, counting down.
AGCAGTCACACTCAAATACACCACAGCATGACTCTTATGGAACACAACCCTCCTCACAGGTCTTTGATGAAGGAACCGCACTGATTTCAAAGGCTAAAAAAAAGAAAGAAAATAAAACAAAATCGCACGAGGAAATCCACAAAATAAACTGGCTTGATCTGAAATGTTGAGATTGTGTGTTTTATTTTGCTTTATCATAAAAAAAACAGCTTAGACAATTGACCTTACGAGACCAGCATCCTTAAGCTCAACTGGTGTGCATTCAAAACTGCTAACCAACATACACAGTGTTGAAAGTACTGTAGAATGATACTGAAAAACAAGGCTTATTGGTTGTCACTATGTATTATGACTTTAATGTGACATGCAATTGACTGACTATAAACTGCTCTTGACTCCTGACATTTTCCAGAGGCACGGTTTAAAACGTGAAGTAAATTTTAATTGGCCTGAACGGCACTTCCATCTTGTTCCATCTTCCATCTAGAAGCTCTCAGATTTCATCAAAAATATCTCAATTTGTGTTTCGGAAATGAGCGAAGGTCTTACGGAGACCTTACATGAGGGTGAGTTCTTAATGACAGAAATGTCATTTTTGGGTAAACTAACCCTTTATTTTAAAAGTGCAAACAGACAGAAAATATCAAAATTTGCATAAGTTATAAGATTAACTTTAATTCTTGACCCTTTTTTAAGAACTCATTTAGTCACAGGTTACTCACGCAGAGGGCAGGTCTCTTTGTAGGCGAGTCTTGTCGACAGTGGCCACTGTGAATACGATGCCTTTGCACCAACTCATCAGCTGAAGGATCCGTCCAGAAATGATCTGCTGTCTTCATTTTTGTGTACTCTAATGCACAGGGGCCCACTAAAGAAGAAATAAAGTTGAAAACAGCTTATCTGCACAATGCCAACAACATAAAGGAGAGAAAAAGACAAAATATCTCTGTTCCAAAACCTAGTGAAAACACTGCATGGGAAACTCAAAACTGACTTCAATAGAATTTAATGTTATACTGTTGCTAAGCTAATGGCCTGATACTCATATAAGCATAAATTATGTGGCTCAAACAAATATTGGGTAAAATAATAAACTGAACTAGTGGATAAAACATTCAAATCAGCTTTTTAAAACTATACTTTTCAGTATGAAATATTTCTCTCATCCACCAGCTTCTTGGATTTATCTTTTCCATTGAGTTTGTAAAAAAAAATGAGCCGTTTACTGACCTCACTAGGATTCAAAACAGAGTAAATGACATTATGTCACCAAATGACCAGTGGCCTTAAAGTGCCTCTATTATGCTTTTCTGATCTTACATTTATTGTGTAATATTGCTGTTTGTGAATGTTAAAGTACTGTAGTTTCAAAGATCAATGTGCATGCTAAATTGAGTTATTGTCTCCCAAAAGAAAGATCATATTCTGAACTGCTGAAACGAGTCATCAGTAATTCCAGTCTTACTTTCTGCATGAACTTATGTAGGTTTGTAACAAATTTGTATACTGCCATGCCAGCATGTGGTCTTTTTTGGCTGTCTGTGAACAACGTGTTCTTTGACCACACTATAGTTGTAACTGAGGCCTGGAAGAGTTTGGTTTGTGTTGCTGAAATGTTGAGAACACACTGTTCACTGCACAGGAAATTTTAAAAGGATGAGGAGCTGGGCTCAAATTGATATGTTAAAACCAATGCCATTGTTACGGTTTGCATCACTGTATGTACATGTGTTGATAAAGCCTCTGGAGCTGAAATTCAGATATGTTAATGGAAGATTAATTTCTGACAATCAGAGGAGAGTTAGCTCTTGGAAAGGAGGAGTTTAGAGAGACAGAATACATTATCGAATGGTTTCTGACACTGTGAGAAAAGAGGTGTATTGTGAGAGAATTAGTGTTTTTTATCTTGGAAGCATGTAAACCTATTGTAGTAGACCTCCAAACTAGCATAATATGGGCACTTTAAGAATAAGAAAGATTTAAAAAGCAGGTCTACCTAACAAAGAGGCGAGGATAGGGCCATCCACCGGGTCCATTAGGATAGCCTCTTTCTCATAAAACTTACTGAAACAACATTAAAAGCCAATTTAATTTAACATAATGCAATGTGGCAAATTTGATTGTACCTGAAAGAAAACTGGTCAAGCTTGGTTTCTCTTAATATCTCTATCCCACCTCTCTCACCTGCTGTTTTCCACCAGGTACAGCACGATCTTGTCCAGTACTTTCTCAATGAGCGCGGTGTGGATCCACACGTGTCTGACGGCCTGAGGTGAGAAGTTTGGGACCTTGGACATCTTACGGGTGCTCTCGCTGTATGAGAGAGACTGACTTCGCCTGAAGAAAAAAAAAAGTCAAAGTCAGCAAAAGTCAAAATCAAATTCTATGTAGATACTTCTGCTTTGAAAGGAGCTGCTAGGTAACAAGGTGGTAACTAACTATAGCATATCCTATAGTCTTTTCAGAAATGATATTTACTGGTACTTTGCCTGCCCTGTAGTGGACATATGTTGGTTATATCTATGCGATGCAGAAATCTAAAAACATGCGTAAGAAAGCAAATACATTGCAGGTGTTTAGGTTCCTAACACAACATACGTGTTGTATATATTTTCAGAAAGTCTCAGTTTTGTGTTGTATTGGAGGATATCAAAGTCTGGTCTCACTTGCTCTCAAAGACCATCTCCAGCTCCTGGGCTTTTCTGCACAGCTCTTCAGCTGGAGGGAAGCTTTTGCCCACTTTGGTGAAGAGCGCAGCTATTTTGTTGCTTCTTAGGAAACCGGCAGCTCTCCGCTTCAACCCATGAAGCACACAGGCTTCAACAGCAGCTACACACAAACACACACACGCACAGAGAGAGAAAATGGACAATAGCACATTAATGGACCATTTTCCATGAAGAAGAAATAGTATGTTACCCCAATCCATGAAAGGCTTTTTGCTTATCTGAGCAACAAGAAAATAATATTTCTTTTGTGTACTCTTTCAAAAAAAAAAATTCTGAGAGAAATGGATCCTTTTATTCAGCAAGGACGCATTAAATTTATCAAAAGTGACAGTAATCTTTTGTAACATTATAAAAATATTCACTATTTCAAACAAATCCTAAAAACGTTGCACAGTTTCAACAAAGATATTAGGAAGTATTTTATTCAACATTGATGATAAGAAGAAATGCGTCTTGAGCACTAAATCAGCATATTAGAATGATTTCTGAAGGATCAGCTTTGACATCACAGGAATAAATTACATTTAAAAATATATTAAATTTAAAAAAATAATAATAATTTGTAATTTTTCAAAAGATGACAGCATTTTTATAAAATAAGTGCAGCTTTTGTGAGTATAGGAGACTACTTAAAAAAAAATGTTACCAACCCCAAGTTTCTGAATGGTAGTGAACATACTGTATTTAGTAAACGATAATGTACAGTCTTTGCAAAACAATCCCTGAGACCCAGATGCAAAATGGAGGGATTCTGTAGGAAACTAAACGGGTTTATTTTGCGATAAAAACTGGCTGACTATATTATAGCTCTTATACGTCTACTTCCAAATAAATACATAAAAAGATATAAAATATCAAGTAATTATTTTATGTATGAAAAGCTATACCACAGAATGATTCTGACCAATCAAAACAGGAAAAACAGAAGGTTTTGTTATAGTTTGTGAAAAGATGAAAATGTGAATATGTAATCAAAACTAAAACAACGAGACAGTTACAAATTACAAATATGTGGACCGAGATGCACAGACGAGACACACTGCACTACGTGGCAGTGCCTGCAGAGCTGATACGGAGGCTCTCTCAGGACTAATCTTGTGGATCTGCTCGGATGGGGTCGGGGGAAAGCCTGTGTAGCCATGGTAACCCTCAGTGAGAACTGGGCACGGCTCAGAAACAACATCAGCTGTTTTATCTCTCTGCCTCTTTCCTCATCCTGTCTTTTCTTGTCTCCAATGTGTCACTTTTTGTTCTCCGTGACAGTCTTGATATTTAGTTTTACTCATCAGACTACAGCACTTTATGACTCTCCTCTGTTTATAATCTCTACAATCTCCTTCTGTCTGCAAACAGAGTGCCACTTGTTTATCTCGTCCTCTTGCCCAGAATTAGTCTCCTAGTGTCTGATGTGGCAGACTGAAATGCATGAGAGGTAAACATGATAAAAACAGGTCTAAAGATCTCTTAGCAATTCAGAAGGATGCACATCGATACAAACACAGTAGCTGCTTTCATCTGATGCTGAATTCATCGCTTCTCTTTGACCAGCTAAATGGATTCATGCCAATGAGAGATGACAATGAATGAGCAGTGGATGCACGGACCATCAAACAGGTTCAGAGGTCTCATAAGCAGCTACAGACCCACACTATGTAATGACAGGATCTTTAGTTGAATCACAATAGCTTTTACTTCCCATCATGCCATTCAGAACTATGTCTGTTTCTAGTAAAATAAGTTGTTTAGATTCCTTAATTTACCAAAAAGGACAAAAAGATCAATTAAAGACACAATACAATAGGTTTGAGTAGGGAAAAAACTAAAATTTAAAATCACTGAAAATTGTTCTAAAAAACGAATCATTCAAATTTTGGGGTTGGTACGATTTTTTTTAAAAGTTTTTGAGTCTTATGCTCATCAGAGCTGCATCTACTTGATATAAACAATACAGTAATACTGTAAAAGAGAGAGAGAATTATTTCCAGTCAAATAAGTTCAAGCAATATTCAAGCACCAATAAAGCAGCACAACTCATTCTATGTGATAGGAAATGGCACAGGAAGCAGGCAGTCACCCCGACCCTGATCTCAAAAGCTTATTAAAAATGTAATCATACCGCCTGTGCTAATGGTTTCTAATCACACCGTCACAGTGTGAACGGAGTGAAACCTGGATATATATGATCCCCTCCACTCACACTGACCAGCAATTTACACTGCAACAAAATGATATAAAAGCATCTGAGTGACAAAGAGCATGCTTTTAAAGCCACACATAGATTAGAGATAAAATTAAGAGATGTCTTACAGAATCAGTGTAAACGTTTGATAATTGTATCCTATATCTGTGATGATGAGAAATGCCAAAGTTACGAATTTAACTTACGCGCAAAATGTGAAAATTGCATAACACATTTATGAATAAAGCACCGTTTCCATCCAGTGAGTCGAAGAGTATATTTGTCTCACTTCCTGATAAATTGGTACTACATATCACTAAGAAAAATGAAGTAGGAGAAGAATCATTATATATAATAAATTACTTTACGCAGTTATCTAGCTTTCGGAGACAGACGTTTGGGAACACAGTCGTGTAAGAACAACCAAAACGGTATATAGTCCAGTTATGCCGCCCCATCACAAAGTCACATGACTTTGATGCGTATTCGGTAAATGTGTTTCCATCTTAGTTTATGCGCATGTTTTCTTATCAGATAAAATTTTTATCCGACTCAATTGAGTGAATACATTTTTATGCGCATTTTGCCGTTTCCATTCAGAGCTTTTATGCTACTGTATATCCCAAAATACACATACTGTAGAAATAGGTGGATGAAACATGTTGACATTCCCATCTGTAGTGTGTAAACATCACTATAATCATGATAGCTAATTACTCCCCCATGGGCAGCCAGCAAAATCTGGCTACCCTCCATTCTCCTATTATCTGCCAGTAGCACACTAGAAGAAGCAGCAATATTACATCATTACAGTACTAGCACACTTGTAATGGAATTCATCCATTAAGGCATAATGATTAGACATTCTTTCCTTTCTCTTCAAGTATTACAGATTTTTTTTATGATTCTGCTCAAGTGCCCAGAGGAAAGCCCTTTTTTAAACCAGGACATTTAGTGGAGTTAATGAAGATTTTTTCATAATTTAATCATCCTCATGTTGTTGCTAAGCTATCTACTGCAAAGAATACATTAATATATATATATATATACAGTATATATATATATATATATATATTTCACTGTTTTTATCTATACAATGAAAGTCAATAGGACTCAAACATTGGACCACCATATAAACTTTCATGGTATGGACAAAATCCAAAATGTCAAATTACAGAATTGTTCCTTTTTTTGTCAACTATTCCTTTATCAATTCTGTCTCAAATTCCTTAGAAGAAATAAAAAGACAAAAATTAGACAGTTGTTGATCCACCAACAGATTTCTTTTTTTTTTTTTTTGAGGAATTTTATGAGAAATGTTTGAGTTTATATTGAAATCTTGTATCCGTAGGTACCTTGGCACATCTGGGCACAGTCTGAGATGTGAGACCTCATCTGGATGATACACATGAAACTACTTGAGTATTTGAGTCAGGAAAGAGCTATCAATTTAATCTCATTGCTGTTGTAAGATTAAAAAGATCTAATTTGGGATGTTTTCCTATACTTGTCTCTTCAATGACCTCTAGTATTTCAAGCAGCAGAGGTTCAATGAAGTGGCAGGAGACAGTTGAGTGGACTTGAGATGGAGACAGAAAAAAATCACGATGAATCAGAACTCAGTGAATTGCAGGAACAACCGGCTGAAACCAGCAATGCGCACGTGCCCTATAATCATCTACTGAATCCCACTGCCGCTACATGCACGTAATAAAACGAGTTAACAAGGCCATTTATCAAAAGGCATTTTCAAGCTACTTTGATTGGTGTTATTCAGAAACATCCCATTGTGGTTAAAAAAAAGGGCCTCCACAAGCCGTTTCTGTGAGCTTTCACTGCAAGGTTTTGTTGTATTTCTACTCCAACAAAACACTTTTGAGAACAGTAATTGCTTGGATGCAGAGAGAGAAAAACAGTCTAATTTACAAACACTTCTAACCAGCCAACAGCATTTGACCCCTCACAGAGTTGTGCTGATTCAATTCCACACAAGGTAATATTGCTGTCAGCAGGGTAGTGCTCAGACATTTTTAAGAGCAGAGGCCCAAACAAAGAAAAAGGGCACTAATCACCACACATTATAACTGTACACATACACACTAGTCCTCCACAATTCTTTTCTAAATACTTGAGGGTTACAAGGAAGCAACTACTTGTTATTTCCTGCTACAAATATAATAATAAAGGACTGCACATTTTTACAGTCTACACTTAATTCTAGATAATGTTATGATAAACACCATTTAAACATTAAGATGTGTTAAACATGTCACACAATTGAAATATGTAAATCTTAAAAACAGACTGATTTTCCAGCCCGATCTCATGAAAGTTCGTATCTATGGCACGAATGTCATTTCTCGTGGCATTTATACGCCAAAAACAGTTTTTGCGTGTATATGGCACGCGATTTTCGCGTACATATGATACGCACTTTTTTGCGTATAATACGCACAAACTCCCCACCCCCCTAAACCTAACCCAGGGTTTTTTAGTGCGTACCATTTACACGAAAAAAACATTTTTGCCGTATAAATGCCACGAGAAATGACACTCGTGGTATAGCTACGCATCTTCAAGAGACTGTGTTGGATTTTCTTGTAAACAGCAGAAAATAAATGGCATAAGCTTCCAGATTGAGTGAACTTTACTGTATAGAGACTTGTTTGTGTATTATTCACTAATTGTTTAATCTGCATCAAGCCTAATAGACATCTGAGCAGTGTGTGATTATTTCACTTCAGTATTTTGAACAGTCTGCTGAGTTCAGCGTGGGCAATTGGACGATTAATACAGGACAATTAATATTAATGGTCCAGCACTGGTCACTCTGCTAGTCAATTCAAGTTCAATAATCTGCAGAAAAGGATTAACACACCACCAACAAAACAATTCACAGATTACTAAAATGTAGAATAATTGTTGACGTGCTAGAATTACGGGAGAGATCGGATTCACTCGATGCCTGGTGAGAGCGAGAAATGGAAAGCAGGAGAATAATTACAACTCAGCACGACATCGTTGTTCGTCAGCGAACTTTTGGTTTTGTTTCCATATCACATTAACAAAACATTTTAATGACACAAATAACAATACAATTAAAAATTATAATTATTAATACCAATATTATGGTATTATTATATAGGCCTAACAGTCTTTAGGTCCGAACACAGCACAATAATTAAAGCTACACTGTGTAACTCTTTTAGCTTATTCTTAGCTAAAAACACTTAGTTATTTCAAAAATATATGTGCTCATTAATGTATATTTACTTCGTTCAAGTAATAAAGTATTCTCGTGAGTGTAAATACATACGGGTAAGGGGTTCTAATGTCGGTCGCCATGTTCCCCCTCCATCTTGAATGTACATTAGCCAAAGAGGGACATACCCGTTAATTCAAGCTTCGCCTTTCACGTTTACGTTTGAGTTAACACTCATGGACGAGGTCGAACTGAAAGCCATGTTAATCTTGGACTACATTGGCCACCGTAGGAGTTAAAATGAAATCGGAATTGAGAGGAACAGAAACTAATATTCACTGTATGGTCATATACCTTTTCACCACTAGATGGGGGTAAAAATCACACAGTGTAGCTTTAAACATCGATGAAGGTCAAATGCAGCTTCAAATTAACAACTTTAAAATAAATCTTTTTTAACATTTAACAAGAAAGAAACATTCTTCTCGATTTTACTTAATATTAATGTTCTATTCGATGTGAGTATGGAGCATATCGCCCAACACTAACCTCGACCATTGAGGACAAAAAGGCAGTGGCTTGTGCCCTGCTTGTGACCATGAGAAATACAAGCCGTTTAGAAAATGTCAAATGCAAATGTGAATAAAGCTGGACAGGACAATAAAGCCTTCACCCAACAAGGTGAATATGACCAGAAACTGTATTATTAATGACTACTCATTTATTCTGTTTACGCACCGCTCGATCATTAAACATCATGTCATGGTACCTTGATGTGAATTTGCACAGCAACGGAGAAGGTGTGTGTCAGTGTGTGCGGAAGAGTGATAACTTTATTATGTGGACAGATTTACTGCTCACAAACAGTGGGTAGCACTTACTGCAGCATGCTCAATCACACATTCACTTACTGGTCTATACATGTTGAAATGATCACTCTATGTTAATCTACATTCAAACATGACTCTTCTCCTTTTACTCCCATTCTGACATTAATGCACTTTACAAGGCCAGTTAAATGTCAAATGTTCTACCTGGGAATTAGCCAAACCATCATGCTGCCCAAGTACTGAAACACAACTGAAATCTCTTTAAAGTGGTCATGAACTGCATTTTGTTATCACTTATACACAGTGTTGTGCTTGAACGCGTTCATATTTTGGGCGAACGTGAACTGAACGTAGTGTATTATTACTGCGCGATGAACGTTACTGTGTTATTCATTCTGGTGTCTGTGAACGCACGCTCTCTCAGTTTAACTCCGTACAATAGGGTGCCAGATTTCTATAGAGCTTTCCAGGCGAAAACCCGGCTAAAACACACGTAAACAGGCCTTGATATGTAGCAAAAAAGCACCCAATCTGGCAACACCAGCCACCAGTGTCGCATCGCGGGCGCCGTCGACAAAGCAGCGAGCGAGGAGGTGTCGTATGATCATTTAAACGGGTTTTATGATGAGGTCAGTGAGGATGGGAAAAATCTTACATTTCTGGCACCCTGCAAACTTTGCCCGTCGATAAAATAATTGTTGTCTGTGGTTGTATATGAGCTGTGGCAATAATTAAAAAAAAAGAAGCTCGCAACATATGGAAGCGAAAAACTATGAACTAGTTAATTTTTTGAAGTATGAACTATGAACTGAACTAGTTCATTTTAAAATGTGTGAACTGAACTTTGAACTAGTTCATGTAGAAAGTGAACTTTTCCAACACTGCTTATACATAGAGGTATTAGCATGGTTTGTTCATGAAAAGTGGTCATAATTTAGACATAAAAGGCCATTGTCTACCCTGATTTGAGTCTTCTGATTTGAATGCTGTGTTAGACGTGTCTGCTGTGAGAATGTAAACGCCCACTGGTATGATTGGCTAATATTTTTGCACATGATTATGAAATAAGTATTACATGTGGAACTCTTGAAATCTTTTACCAAGTTTTTACTATTATCCACAAGTTTCCAACGCCCCATGATGCCTTGCGTCAAAAGTGGGCGCGACTTCCGGTTGGAAGTAAACAAAGCGCGATTTGACATGCTTGACACTTGTTCATTCAACAGTTGACAGTCATTCAAGTTATAGCGATCCAAACTAGCTGACGATGTGGGAACACAACCTCAACGGAATTAAAAAGGGTGAAATAACAGTACCTTTACCCTCCGCAGTAGTTGATTGGGAGTAATAACATTATTAATAATCAATACTCATCAAGGCATGGCGACAGACAGTTGTGCGAGCTGACAAACAATTAAAATAAAAAATACACACTTAGTCATTGTGCTTTGGAGTTTATTCAAAATTATAAATGAATGTGCTACTAGAATACATTAACTGGCACATTTGGTATTCTGTCAACACAGGCTTAGATCCTGAGTTTAGGTGTAACATCAGTAGCGAACAGCCAATCACATGCTGATAGAGTTTATAGAATATTAAGAATTTAAACAAATGTACACAGGAAGATTCGTCGTCTTTTGGGAGGTGATGGAAACTACAGTCGTTGGCAGGATCAGAGACGGGGCTCTGGTAGGATCACTGTGATTTCGTTTTCAGCTTATGTTCAAAACAATCACGTTTAAGCCACTGAATTAGTTTAGTCCGGTTATACATACAACCGCGAACAGCACATGATGTCCCTGAGCTCCGTAACGACATCTCTCATAAAGATTTGCGTCTTTAAATAGTAAAATAATTCTCCGAAAAACAGCTAGCCTCTTCGCTAACTAACACACAAAACACCATTGGAATGCTACTTCCGCCGCCTCGCCAGAAGTTTCACCCACTTTATTTTTTACAGGAGCGCCCCTCGGAAACTTGTGGATAGCTGTCAAAATTAGCTAATCATGAAGTGTTGATTGTAGCACAATATTTAGTATTTAGAATCTAGATCTACTCCTGTTGCATGAAATCAGTGACAAGCATTGGAGCCGATGACATACAGTCTGTTAAGCGCATGAATACAGTGATCTCGTCATTGCAACTTGATTTCTGCACTCTCACGAATGCTTCCATCATAACTGAAAACACAATGCAAATAAAAGATTCATTCCGTGTAGTAGAAACGTCATTGATTATAATGGGAGTTTTGGATGCTGTGTGATTGACACCTCCAGCGATTATAAACAGAGCATTTGATCGCTTTCTGTATATAATTTAATCAATTTAAATAACAGATTATTTTCATGCTACTATAGAGAAACAATGTGAAGTTGATCGTTTAGTCACTGTCTCATAATATGTGTCCGTAAATTAAGCCGAAGAACGTCTGACTGTACATTAAACATTACATATCACAGATTTGGCATTACAATTAACACCTTTACTTACATGTTGTGGGATTACTGTACGGTTCATATCTTACAGTAAAAGTATTTTTGCAAAGGCTGCGCTGAAATTGCGACTGATTTACCAGAGAATTCACAGTGAAATGTACCAAACAAACAAATAAATAATGCTCTACTGAAACATTCACATAGTTGAAAAAAACATAAATAACCACTTTCCTAGCGGGAAATTAGGATTTATCCTCCTCATCTCACAAACATGCCAGTGGGACAAAGATGCGATGATGTAGAAGTAGGCATTGCTCTGATTCTGCAAAGGAGGTCTTTCGTCACACTTTCGTCAAAACTCGTTTTTTTCGATTACATTTAAACATATAGGTTTATAAAAATGCTTTTATTTTTTCAATGATGATGAAATATTTTGTACAAAATAGTACAAAAGGCAGTGGATATAAACTTTCTAAACGAGAATATTTGCACCAGGTAGTCTTGCAGTGTAGATGGTGCTGTTTGTAAAATGAAAATTCAAACTATGAGCAAAAAAAATAGCTTTTAAATACACAAATACATGAGTAGGGAATTGGAGGGAAATGGTTCAATGATCTTTGACTTACCACAGAATGAGACAATATGGCTGCTGTCTTCATGAACAAACTTCCTTGTGACTGCTTCCTCCATGATCTGCTTGACCTGTGTTGGACATGAAGACACAGCAGAGGCTGATTCAGTCAGCTGAATGGATACAGCATGATGAATTATTGTACAGCTTATTTATTTAACACATCGTGGATGTTCCCATTATTTGTGAATCTGTCAAACGATGCAGGTCTAATATGGAAGTAAAATAATGATGACAAATGTATTTGAAACAAAAAAGCTTGTTGAAGGGCACTTATTAAAAATAATATGCATTTGAATAACCGTACTTGCATTTTAATGCAGTGTATTTTTAGGGCTCGCATTTTTATGGGCTGAAATTTAACATGGTCATACATTTAAGCTGTGAATATTTCAATTAAAAACATTTCACACATATTTTCATTATAAAAAATTTGGAGGTAATTTTCAGTCCATTTTATTTCACTTTACAAATTCGAGCAAGCAAATGTTTAAAACAAACAGTTAATGCAATGAATTCAATTCAATTAAGGCAATTTCAATAAGCGTTGTTGTTTCAAATACATTTATCATACATTTTCTTCCATATCTTATGAATAGATTTTCTCTACCAAGTATCCTCATTAATGCCATCAAACGCTCAATGCTAGAAAAAAAAAACTCTGCAATAAATAACAGGAAGGAGAGAGTGTATACGTGGTGAGTAGGAAGAATGCATGACTCATCTCCCCTGACTATAAAGAGGAGAAAGTGAGAGTCGGCATGCGTGATTTATGTATAAAGCACTTTCTCATTGTGACTGTGGATGGTGGTTTTACAGTAGAAGATGTTTTCTGAACATTGTCCAGTATGGAAGGGTCTGGCTGAAAGAAATTAACTTGCTGATTGGCTTCAGGAAGTGGCTAATGGAAATTTCCTGCTGTGGGTTTCTTCCGTTGAAACATTGGACATGACATGAAAGTGCGGGCAGGAGATGTGAAAGTAACCCCGGGTTAAGCAATGTTTTACACTTGTAATTTTGAAAGGGGTTCAGTTCCCTTCTGTTTCACTTCAAGACTTGCCTCATGAAATATTTATACGCATCTCACAGTTGTAAAAACACTTTTCAGTGTTAACATTTGAAAGAGTCAAAAGGGCCAAAATGCCAGATTCTCCTCAGGTTTCCTTGTTTTTTGTCTTGTTTTTAACAACCAGGGTGGCTTTATGAGGTAACATTTTAAGCCCAAAGGAAAAATGTGTTGCTCAGGAGACTTCAATTGATTTTTCAGTTACATTTTCGTTTTTTTCTCAGGTGCTTCTACTGAAATCATTCAAAGGTTTGGGGTCAGTTTGATTTTTTTTTTTTTTAGAAAAAATGAAAAAAATTTATTCAACAAAGATACATAAAATTGATATATAAAACTTGTAGCAATATATTTTTTATTTCAAGTAAATGCCATTATTTTGAACTTTCTATTCATGAAAAACACAATTTTCACAAAAATATTGAGCAGCAAATCAGCATATTAGAATGATTTTTGAAGCATAATGTGATGACGATGAAATTAAGCTTAGCCATTACAGGAATAAAATTACATTTTAAAATGTATTTACATATAGTTTTTTTTCTGTATTTTTAATAAAAATCAAATAAATGCAGCCTTCGTGAGCTCTAGAGGCTTCTTTCAAACCCAAAAATCTGAGAATGAAAGAAAAGTCGCAATTTGCATTGCAGTCTAATCTAGATATAAAAGAGATCCAATTTTTCCTTATTAAAATCGACCACATTTTGTTTGTCACATGCTGCGCTTGTGAAATCTAAGTAACTCAGCTTGTAAGTATGCAAATCAGAACAATAACCTAAGGTTATTGCCTCATGTTGATTTCAAAATGTGCAGTTGATGACCCAGAATCAATTAATATTGTAAGGTAAAGCACTAACAGCGTTAAAACGAGCGAGAAAAGCCAATTACTGTGCTCGTAGCATCCTGCTTTAGCATTCAGTCCGTGGGTGCACTCCGATTCTGATATTTACTCCCTGACCTTCTCTTTCATTTCCCTATAACTAATGCAGCAGGACAACACAAGCTCTTCAAAGCAAAACTTGTTGATTTGGGGTGACCCCACGTCCCTGAGAAAGAGTCAAGGTCTTCTTTATTTCCCCAAATCTGGCATTTAAAAATCCCAGATCAAACTATAAAAAATAAATAAAGTATGTGTAGCAAACTACTTAATCTCGAACCACCAGCCAAAACAAGAGATTAAAGCTACAATACCCAAGATTTAGATGCCGCTAGAGGGCGCTACATTCAAAACGACAACAACGGCTTTGCTTGATGACGACGTGGAGAAACACGGAATGATGGGAACTGTTGTTTTCAACTCCACCGTGGATAAATCAGTCAGACAGGAATCGAAAATTAGTTGTCATGGATGAGTTAAAGTTAGATTTCTATAAATGTTGCGTTTACATGCTTGTTTTTCCGTAAACCGAAGTAACCGCAAGAGAAGTCAGGTTTAAGTAAATTAGTTATCACAGATGTTACTGTACGAGTCACTGGACGAAGCTATGGTGGAGAGGGTTTGAAGGGGCAGGTCTCTTGCAAGGAGTTGACGTGGCTGGTCCTCCTTTTTGGTAACTTTATAAAAATAAAAAATCATGTACATTTGACACATCTTTTCATGTCGTGTAAGTATTCAACCACTACAGTTTCACAAAATTAACGTTAAGGGGGTTGCACACCGGACGAGAAGCTCAGCGCCGCGTCGCGCCACATATTTAAAATTGGAACACATTATTATCTATAAGTGTACACATACCGGCGGCGCCATTCGGCGTTCTGTCCGCGGCGCCCAGCAACGCCTCAGGACCGTGTTCAAAATCCTGCTGCGCCACAGAGCGCCATTTACATGGTTTATTTTTGTCTCAAAACGTTGCTAATGGATCCTGACTTCGCCCTATGCTGCAATATGCATTTAGTTTTGCATTAATTTACAGAAATCAGCTGCTTGAATGACAATTGCTGATGTTATTAGATTTTTCAGGTGAGATTCTCAATTCATTCAGTGAACGGATGATCTAAGGTAAAGTTTTCAGAATGCAAACTCAACAACGATTGTATTTAATTGTACAGTACAATCATAACATAGAATAGACATTATCCTCATTTCCTGTCATTAAACATAACAATATTGCTGGCCATACACTGATGAGAAAGTGTGCGTCTGGTGTTCGATAACGTTACTGTGGAGTTGTCCTAAACGTGGCGCGGCGCTTCTCGTCCGGTGTGCGACCCCCTTAATTTACAGCCAACAGTTCACATTCCCAGAATAAATGAAAAGAATAATTGTGCTCCATTCCATAACAAATGCGCGAAACAAGCTTACATTTGTTGCTTGATAGACGCTAACGTACAACTACAACTACCGCATTTGTCCAGGACTACACGTAGTACGAGCGGAAACCGAGGTAAGCGGATATGACGCCATTGACTCGCGACTCCCAGCTCACCCCTGCTCACACGCCCTGTTTCCTTGGTTAAAATATAAATTTTCTCGCGATTTAAACATTGATTGAAACGTTTGGAATACTAAATATATAACACTGGCCTTGTGATTTTGGTATATTTTAATGCAAAAATCTTAGGTATTGCACCTTTAATGTTGACTATTCTGATTTCGATTTTTGAAAGTGCTTTACACAGACACAGAGGTAACTGTTTCTCCTCTTCCACGCTATAGAATCACACCTATTCATACCTCCAGAGAGGGAGAAAGGATGCAGACGAAACACGTTCGCTGAGAGACCAAATGACTTGCACTCAACAGATCACGACAGTATGATTCACAAAGGTGCAGATGCGTATCAGAAGCGCAACCACAGAAAAAAAGCCTGTTATTTTTAGAAACAGGCATAAGTTGTGACACCAAGAAGATTATGATGCTGCCAAAGCACAAATTCAACCGAAAAGTTTAAGGCTGGTTTGACATTTTAAAATCTGTGTCCGATGCACTGACCATAGTTTTTCCTCTCCCTTGTAAGACACGAAAATACTGTAAAGCAACATCTGAAAGACAATTTAAGAGAGAAATTTCAGTTGTCATCATCCTTAGTGCCAGTGGTGATTGCTTCATCATGCTATTGACCTGAATGATACTACAAAATGTGTAAGAGGTGGAAGAATGTATAGGGTCATGCTTCATGCATATTTAACCAATACAGCCAATTGGGAGTCTCCCTACACTATAGAAGGAGAGGAGAGAGAGAAAAAACAATTGGACTGATGAGTTGAGCTGGAGGAGCGCATGCCAGGCAGTTTTGTTGATGAACCCTTCAGTGCATCTTTCAGGAGGTTAGAAGTTCATGAAAGCTCTTCCTTTGTGGCTGACTCGATATACAGATAAACGAATGAGATGTTTAGCTCTCCATTACAGGGATACACAAATCCAATACCCGGACTGATACGGGCACCAAAACTGACCTTTTTTAATGGATCTTGTGACTCTAATGTAATTCAAAATAGTTTGTGTCAGTCATAAAAACCATTAAGCTTTTCCACATTTTCTTTTCCATTAAATCAAATTTTTTTCATCACCAAATTAGCATATTAGAATAATTTCTGAAGTATCATGTGACCCTGACGACTGGAGTAATGATGTTGAAAATTCAGCTTTGCCATCACAGGAATAAATTACATTTAATATATATATATATATTTTCCTAAATTGATCTAGAAAAAAATATGTTCTGATATCAGATTTGTACTTGACTAGAGTCACTAGGCTGATTCTCGGACTTCTGTTACCGCAGTCAGTATAAGAAAATTAATTATTGTTTGGAGCATCCCTACTCTCTGGAGCCTTTTGATAATTTATTCAGAGATAATATTTTAAGGATACCAAAAAAAACAACAACATTCATACATCAGTGAGTGCATTGCCGAGGCTTAATCAAAGATCACTGATGCGATAAGAGCAAATAAATCCATCAATAAAGGTTTACTAATGGTGTTTAAACTCTTATCAATCAATCAGTGTGCATTGTAGAGGCTCCGTCACAACTCATGCTGTGTGTGTGTGTGTGTGGGGGGGGGGGGGGGGGGGGTGATCGGGGTCTATTTGGAGCTCAGCTGTCCCTGATGTCTCAGCAGCATGACAAAGGTTTCCATGGAGATAGTATGGAAAGTCTCACAGCTTGGGTTGCCAAGTTACTTCCCAAATGTGTTGGCACCACATTAAACTGTTGCTTAAACTGAGCAGACCCCGATGAACAAAATCCAACAATGAATAGGAATGGCATTTGCCACTATTCATTCCACCAGCTCAAAAATGATTTGCCACATATTATTACCACGCTTCATCACCTTGAGAGAGCGAATGTGTGAATTGAAAGGCTAAGAGGTTGAGTGGATTATTACACCACTCCATAAGAACAGGCATTGTAGTCCCAATCATACTTCAAAACTGTCAATGGACAACAAATCCACAGGACTACTCATTTGGTAGCATTTTCTGACATTTACTGCTGTCACGGTCTATAAAACCGAAGGCCATCCATTAAAAGTGAAAGTCCACCCAAAAATTAGCCCACAAATACTTTGTTCAAGTTAAGTTATTTAAAAAAAATAAATGCCCTGGCGCTTCCCAGCTTTATTTAATGGCAGTGAATGCCCGTTTCGGTTTTGTCAATATTGGATATTTTTCTTACACAACCGCATCGCTTCACTTCAGAAGGCCTTTATTAAGTACTTTATGATGGATAGGTGCACTTTTATCGACTTCATAATAGAAAGAGCCATTATAAAGCTTGGAACAGCAAGGTTGTATTCGTCTGAAAGAAGAATGTCATATACACCTAGGATGACTTGAAGGAGTCCAGACACCGTTTTTTCTTTGTGCCGTTATTGCAGACTGATCTCATGAAGTAGCGGGTGTATGCCACGCCAATTCGTATTTCCATTTTTGGCGTGCTATCAAGACGCATAATCGCCTTTCAGCGTGTTTATGAACGGCGTTGACTTAACATTATATAAATATATGACTTACCTCAACCCCGTCCCTAAACCTAACCGTCACTGGGGTTAATGGCATTTATGACTGTTCCCTTACCATCCTCGGTAAAAAAAAGATATGACTTACCTCAACCCCATCCCTAAACTTAACCGTCACTGGGGTTAATGGCATTTATGACTGGAGATTTGACTGCGTGTACAGACACGCGGAATGACGCGGACGTTAATGGCGTAGACATACACGCGGATAGCTCAAAATGCGTAGAGATAACACGCCACCTGACTCGAAAGTGGCGTGTATGTTTACGCAAAAGTCATGATGTCATGTTGGTTATTGTTATAGTTGTTGTGTAGACTTTTACATCACGATTTTTATATAAAGATTTTTAGAATTATCTCTTTATTGTTATTGTTTTTGGTGTGAGCATGCCCATGTGCTTGATGCTAAAAACGGCTACTTCACCCTCAGCCTGACCTAGAAGGACTCCCAGCGCTCTGGAAAGGATCCTGCCCGGTGCCAGAGCCCAAACCTCCTTTTTTATTGATATTGTATTTATTATAGTGTCCAATCTAGGTCTAGATGCTGTAACACCACAACCTCCTGGGAGCAATAAAATATAATTAAAAAAATGCCAAATGCTGTGTTATTAAATCATATTAAGTGTGCAAATCAATTGTGTGCATAACAAAATGCATTATAGAGTATCACATAGCTGCTAATTATTTAGTTATGCTGAAAAGAGACCAAAACATTGAAATGACACCAAAGTGGGCTTTGAAAAAGAAATCCACAATTAAAAGTTAGCATTTGCATGGTATATATAAAATATAGAGTTGAAGTTTCACACAATTAGAGATGCTCTGTGGGTGGTGTTGATCTAAATCAGTCCACTATCCAATATGGCTCTACAGGAATAGGTTTCATGTTTCTTGGAGAAACATTTCCCATGACACATACATGCATGGTGTTAATGCACAGCAGGACCAATCACACATATCTTGAAGCACTGTCTAAAATTGCACTACTTTACTGATACAAGAGGATACATGAACATCTTTTAGATCTGATTATTGATGGAACGGTTCCATCACTAAACATGAAATTATATTCTCTACTGATCTATTCCTATACCTGCTACACTAAAAACAGCTACTGTATGCCCTTGTAATCCCTTATTACACAGCTCTGATAAGTCATTTGAGACATACTGCAGCCAAATATACATTTGCATAATAACCACAAAACCATATAATTGACCGTTGTTGTCCAAGGCAACCCGATTTCCTTTGCAGCTTTGCTGGTATCATTTCTCTTGTTGCACTCTGCGGTTCAATTCTTCTTCAACAACAACTAAATTCAACTCACCCAGTCATTATCTTTGTGGGTTAATTTAGCAAAAAGCAGTTAGTCAGTTATTGCCCCTTACTAAAATTCCCTCCTTTCATTTCTCTGTAAACAAAAAGAAATGTTTTCGATCTTTTGCACCTGAATGGGCTTCTCAGCACTGAACATCTTGTATGCCTTTTTTATCTGACACACTGAGCTCAGTTAATAGACCTCTCTCATAATGAGCCGATGATCTGTATCAGGTGCAGAGCTTTGCTCTGAAATTTTCCTTTATTGCCGCCAGTGTTTTAAGAAAAAAGCAAGTCATTTGCTGTATCCGAATATGCCCACTTCCATCCTATAAAGGCAAAAAACGTGAGACGAGTAGTATGTCCCAATTCACAATCCTCAAAACAGTGGGCGAAAATTACTCAGATGACTTGCTACTTTTTTGAGAGATACTGAAGTGTGTATACGATGGACACTTTACTATCCCATTAGGCAACGGGAGAGAATTTGTGAATGGGAGTGAAGCCACGCAACTGATACCGTATAGGTCGTGACAATGGTAGTTGTAGTACATATTACAATAAAAATAGTAATAAATACTAATATTGCTATAATCATGATAATGTATTATAACATAATGTTTAATATATATATATATATATATATATATATATATATATATATATATTATTATTATTTAAATAAACCACTGTAATTAATTACAAAGGAAAAAAAATAACACATAATAATGGCAACGAGTATTGCAGAATGATATTTTTTATAATATATTATATGAAATGATTAAAAACAATGAATGTACAGTGGATCTGGTACCATTACAGGCATCTGACTCAGTGAGGATCTGGAAGAAACATTTCATCTCCTTAAGTTCATGTTTTGATACCAGGTGACCTGAATTCTATGCCATTTCAACTGTGCATGATCCACCATCAAAAAACATTTATACCCATTTCAACTATGCATTATTATATAAACCATAATAAATAGGGCAGTCTGAGTCTAAAGATAAGGTAACATCTTATATAATATAATTTATTATAATATACAGTTGCAATACAGTTTCAATTACTTTGTTTGATTTGTATCTTGCAAACAGCTGAAAGTCTATACATTTTGCCAATAAACCTGATTTGCAATGGGGCTTGAATAATTTCAATTACAACAGTAAATTAATAGAATATATGCATCTGAAACAATGTTTGATTTAACTGGAGTTGGAATTTAGAGATGCTAGACCTGGAAGATTTAATACAACCAGTCCAAATACAGCTCATTTATAAATAGTTATTATATCAACCTCATCAGCATAATACAGCTTTTGTTTAATCACTTACAAATTTATTAGGTATAATGATTCTCAGTGGCTCGACACTTAAAGCTTTTTTGGTTTGCTGATATTTGGCATGAGGGTTTTAGTGTTTCTTGCACACACTGAAATAACCTCTAGCAGAGTTGTTTTGTAACAACATATTTAAACACTGGGCTCTGCTCACTGAGATTAAATGGCTGATTTTATTGTTTTTCATAGAAATAGCCTATATATCCAGGAGGAAATGCAGTATATGATTTGATCACATTTGGTTAAACTAAGGCTGAATCTTGGAAATTGTTAAAATCTCTAGAATCACTTAAGAAATATTATTTAGACTCAGACCATATGGCTATTCAATCTGTTGTTTAATAAATGCTAATCAAGCACAAGCAGAAAAACAATATTGACATGTAGGGTTTCAGTGCTGCAATGAACATTGAGAAAGCCTTAGAAATGCTCATCCCATACAAAATCTTTACTTCACTGTAGAACACATTTACCATCTCTACAATAAATACATTCCACAGAATTCCTCAAACCAGTGCATGAAATGCAAAAAAAAGATGCAGATATCATGTTATGTCTGCAAGTGATCTATAAAAATTCATGATTTGCCACAGCATCTAGTCTTCACTACTGTATAGCTAAAGTCTAATTGACAAATATAACGATGTTTCTATTAAAAACAACATTTTTTTTCAATACCAGCTTTCATAGCATTCAATAACTTTGCAAAAACATTGAGTATAAAAAAAGCTATCACTCAGTTCAAGATGGATAAAGAGGTTCTTTGAGGATACTGATAAGCATTAGATTAAACTAGCTTTGTTAAAGGAAGCTGAGAGAGAAAGATAAACAAATGGTGGGCTGCTGGGTAGTGTGGAAAGGGTTTCTGCGCATGACCCTCTGCTTGTGTCAACACAGGTGTGTGTGTGCGTGTGTGTGAGAGTGAGAGAGAGAGCGAGAGAGAGAGAGAGAGAGAGAGAGAGAGAGAGAAGACAACACACAGAATGAGCCTTTTTGTAGCTTTGCCTATGCTCATCATATCAGCAATTTAATAATGGCCTGCCGTAATTTTAGTCAACAGCTGCAAAAGGGTAAACATGGACTGCAAATGCCAAACGACTCTCGAAGTGGCAGGTTTCAGGAAGCTTGCTGTAAACACAGCGTGGTGGATCAAGAATACATTATCATTATGAGCCCCATACGGCGTAGGGTGAGAGTTCACCTCCCTCCACTCTTCTTGATTGGCTGTTTCAGGCTCTGCCTGCCAAAAACCTCAAGTTTGAGATATCCAACCTTTGCAAAAAAGCCACCACGGATGTAAAATTCATATTGATAGACTGACAGCAAATGCTGTCTTGTAGTTGTAACAGGAACTTTTTCCTCATAACTGCACTATAATTTCACATCGGGCATCACATGATGAGAACAAGGCTGGTGCATGGATGGACCATAATCTATCATTTGGCACAAAGCTAAGAGTTTTACATTTAAAAACAGAAATATATCACAGAGTGAGTCGCTGCCACACAGGACTGATAAGTACACCAGTGACTGCAATCACAACTCATAATAGTGAACCATAAATCAAATTAGAATCCGTACAGGGCATGTGCAACTACTAGGAAATCATCTACAAATTCACACCCAAATTCATACAAAACCTCATCCAATGAGCAAATGCTTAAACATAGACTTACATACATGCATCCTTGCTTAACCCAAAAGGATTATTGGAACCTATTAATCAAACTAAAGGACTGAAAGGCAAAGAGATAATACAATTTGGGGAGGCAAAGGAGATAGGACTGGCCTCAAATCAATAGCACAAATCGATCAAAAAGATGCCGCGATATAGCTGAATTTTACATTTCCAAAAGAAGATAATCTATGAGTAAACAGCTATTTTTCAGTCAATCTGAGGATGTAGATTAGAAAGTGCTTATAGAATGTTTCTGGTTTGTTACACAATGTCTGTATATTAAAGGCACATTAAGTCATTACGAAATGTGTTATTTTAAAACAAGATGTATAATATAACTAGTGCAAATCTACTAATCCTTACTATTTTATTAATAGAGACATGAGTATGCTTTGCAAAGAAATACATAGTATGATAAAAGCTGGTATTAAGTTTGACAGGTGCTTGACGGGGAGGAAAGATAAACAGCTGTAGCATATTCATGAAAAAATAGACATGTAGGCTAAAAACGAATAATTAATTAATTATATAGGCTACTGTAGACTGGGGGAGAGCCGATTTTTGCACAGTGCTAACAACTCTCCAGACAATTAAATCGAATAAAGATACTTATTTTGCTTTCGCAGGTTTCTTTTAGATGTAAGGTCAGCTCCAGTGTTTGGTTAACTATCACACATTTTACAGGCATGTCTTAAATATGAGTCACATTTTTAAAGGGCGTTTCAGCCTAATGTTCACTTGGTTTTATTTGTTTTTACTATCACTAACCTCCTTCTTCACGTTTCGCAGCAATCTCTGGCGGTTTTCGACTTCTAGCCGGAAAAGAAGAATGGTAGAAAATTAATTATTAAATGTGAATAAGTACAGTAAAACGTGTGATGTTATGGTTTACAAGTGTTTTGGGGGGAGGAAAAGCAGAATATTCTCACCTGCTGTTGCGGTTGCCATGATTCTGGTGTTGAGCTCTCACGCGCTTCACTCCCCTGACGCTCGACACTCGACTGGATGAAGCCAAAGCTGTTCAATCTCTCTGACTGGCGGCGAGCGCCTCTGCGAGATCACGTGACCTGCCAGAGATGTTCATAGAGGTGGAGATGACGAACTCGTTGAATCAAATATTTATAATAAACCTAGAGTGAGTTTGTTGAATCGGCGTTTTAAGCGTTACTATAAAATAGGTGTCTACAGAAATCCAAACTATCCAACCACATCTTGACCAACACATTTCTAGCCAATCAGAGTAGTAGGATTTCAGGTTTACAGACAGGTCTCCAAAGAGCATCGTTTTGAAGAAGGGATGAGGAACAAACTAGGAATAAATGGCAGATAAAAACGGCTAAAACACCATAAATGTAAACTCTAAAAAGATTAAATGCTGAATTTGTAGCAATATGATGTAAGTCCAAATCAGTTTTTACAGTGAGGTTCCAATCTGATAGTGACATTATTAACAAGAGCATAAAGCTATTGACATGGGTCTCTACTGCATAAAAGATGGAAAAACAAAAGGAGTGTTTGCAATTTAAATCCCCATTGAAAGTGTATCCTGCTCTCTACTATTAGTCTGCTCTCTCTCTCTCTCTCTCTCTCTCTCTCTCTCTCTCTCTCTCTCTCTCTCTCTCTCTCTCTCTCTCTCTCTCTCTCTCCTGCTGCACAAAGACAATGACAATGGTCTCACTTTGGTATGAAATTGAACTGAGAAACAGTTCAGAGAAAAATTTGTAAAAAGCTTACAGGACCAAACCTTCAGCAGCTACATGAGTTGCTAAGCAACACTGTAGGGCACCATTAACAGCGCTAATTGAGTAAAGTCTGGGGAAACTGTGTGATCTTGTCACCATCTCTCAAGGGAAATGCCACCTAACATTTGGAAATACTAAGACATTGATTAGGCCTATAGAATATAGAGTAGTATATACCCTCCTCATTCCCTCTCACTTTGTAACACTTCCTTCGCTTCGCAGGTCAAAAAATTATAAAATTACACTTTTTTTCCAGAAAAGCTTATTTTATTTCGTTTTGATAATATTTTTTGTACTTTTTATATAACTAGATTTGATCAATAATTATATAATTTAAGCACATTCCTCTTTCAACTTAAATTCAAAATAACTCACAATTTAATGCCCTTTTAATTTATCTCAAAATATCTTACATTTGGTTGTCTTTGTCGACCTCTTGTGGAAAAAAAAAAATATAACATTATTTTTCATGACTCTTGGCCATAGCTCTTGCCACTAGATGGCCTTATAGACCATTTCACAAGATGTAAACAACACTGGTCCAGAAGCACTTCCTGTTTCAGTTTACAACCAACAGAACATTTAAAACTGAATCAAAAAGTTAAAGAAACATCTTTAAGATGTTTTCTTTACATGTGAAATAAAGAAAACAGTTACAAACTGAAACAGGAAGTGTTTCTGGACCAGTGTTGTTTACATCTTGTGAAATAGTCTGTTTCGCTGGGTCCTAAAGTCAGTTTCTTTCCGTATGCATTCAGATACACATATAGACATTTTTTTTTTTTTAGCATTTTTAATTTGAAATTTGAGCTTTTTTAGGTTTTTGTATGTGTACTGGAGCATTTCTCGCATTCCATTCATTCGGGGATCAAATTTACCCGTGAAGGACTTTTTACTTTTTTAAATTTTAACCACAAAATAATACATTATTACCCTTTATTACATAAAAACACAGAAAATTTACCTCTGTTAAATCTTTTCTTTTCTATTGTGACAAATATACCTGCATGTCTTAGTTTGGATTGTGTGGGGGAAAACGGAGCACAGGGAGAAACAGGAAGAATATGCAAACTCCCTCTTGCTGGGCGACAGTGATCCCACTGTGCCACCATGTTCGAGCGACGAATTAGCCTGCTATTGGTCATCATTCAAACACTGAGTCCTTGAATGCCTAATTCATTAATTCAAGGCTCTTGTGCTTGACAGCACTTAAGCTAATTGTGTGGGCTTTTTGAGGGAAGCCTCAACATTTTTTTTCCCATCTTACCTCCACTAGGGAACGGAAACCATTTTAATAGAAAACAAATACCGGCATTAAAAAAAGGCATTTTTTAAAGTGATTTAAAAATAAAAATCAGTGCTACCTGAAAAAAAAAACCTGTTGTCTTGCCTTTTGCCAAATAGGTAGGAAAACATAGGTCACAAAAAGTAACCATGGTTCCTGAGAGGGAAACAAGACGCTGCGTCTGATGATGATGCTATGGGGAACACCTCAGTATGATTGCATCTGAAGCATGTGTGCAACTATTCCAAACTGGGTGGATACTGAGATGTGAGTTCTCTGGAAACCGCTGCACCCTGAAAGGCCAATGGCTGTGGGGTTACCAGATCAATTTCCTGAGGCCTCTACGGAAGAGCGGGAACATATACATTGTTGTAAGACTGGAAAAACTGGAAGATTTCATCCAAAATATATATGATCTTAACATGAACCATTATCATACCGTTTTATACATTATCATACCGTTTTATGTAGTCAGAACTACATTAAACCACTATGTAAATGTTGAAAATAATGTATAATAATGCAATGGGTGTAACACAAGAGTGTCCTGCATCACCTCCTTCACACCCATGTGGGGAGCCGTCTCCTGAATAGTAACAACATTTCCCATCATGCAGCCCATCATGACTAAACACACACACCTGTTCACCACTGAATGCTCTCACACCTGTATCCCATTTGCTCATGCTCACAACCCTCAGTGAGAAGTATTGTTTAGCCCTGGCTTTCTTACTGAGCGGTTATCCACGAGTTTTCTCTTACTTGTTTAGATCACAGTTTGCTGAAATCTACGCTCATTCTTCTGGCTACCTTGACCTTGGACTGTTTCCTGCTTTCGATTCTTTTCTGCAGTTTACTGCTTTCCGACGAATCTCAGCCTGGCCTGGATTTCTACGCCTCTGTATCTGAGTACTCTTTGCCTAGCCCTTCTACCCTGAATGCCAAATGTCTCATGTTACCAGTAAAAAAAGGCCTTCATTATTTTAAATATATCTAGACATTGAGAGAGCATGAATATTTTTATTCTAGTGTCACCATTGTCGTAGTCAAGTCCAAGCCTATTCATTTCCAACCCTAATGCATTTTAATCAACAGTCATTTTTTGTTAACCGGAGTATCAAATAATATCGGATCTGTATTGTGATATATGCGTTGGTACCGGGTGCAAGAATTCAAAGAGTATACATTTAGCAGGAGTGGGTTCCTTTTGGTTTCCAGTGAAGGATCCAGTGCAATGTAAACAGTAGCTGAAGGCTACAAAGAATCGTAAATATGAACAGAAGGCCGGGACGTTAAAAATGATAAACATACCCTTACAATAACTGTTCAGCATAACCCTTAGTCGATCTGACTGTCTGTGGTCAGCGATATATGAATGCGGAAGTATAATATTTCCATGAAAGCACTGGAGAATTCAAAAGTCTGCCAGATGATGCGACTTGCATAATCCAGCGGACTTTTGCTGACAAATAAATGTGAATTTCTTGGTCCAGGTAACAAAGAGAATAAGCAAACATTGTTCATTTACATACCGACAATACAAATAACAATACGAAAGGGGCCCAGACAGCATTTGTATATGAAGTCCATATGGGTATGAAAAATGGGACCTGATTTCATGTATGGATTGCACTTGGTATTAGACGGGACCCAACAAGTGGGAAAAGTGCACAAGACCCATCTCAGTCCCAGCTTGGATTGAAAATTGACAAAGTTTGATAAGCTGAAAATCAGTTGCACTGTAAATTTTTGTACAGAGGTGTTTCAAATGTCATGCAAGTCTCTGGATGCTTTAAGGACTTTCCTGTGCACAAGTGTTGACAGTAACAGAGATGGAAATACTATATCATACATAGGCCTACTTGTATGATTCTGAGCTTTGCATGTCAAATGAATAATTATAATGCTATTTTTCCAATGGCTACAGATGGTTAAACGGTTATGAGAACAGAACATTATTTGATCCTTTAGAAGAGGTATTTTAAATAGAAAAAAAATCCATGCTAAATCCATGACGTATTTCAGAGAAATTCAATAAAATTAAAGTTGTTTAGAACAGAGAACATAAAACAATTTCATGAAAACTTGCAGTAAATGATAGTGTCCACTAGGTGGTGATCTTAAAACACCAATGAGAAAATGTAACAGTCTTAGTATGCATAAAAATATTAAAACTGCTGATAAATATAATCACAAAATAAATCACAAAAATAAATGAACATAAAAAATTACATTACTCCATAATGTAGAATATATATATATAAAGATAAAACAGAGATCCAAATATCCCATAACAATAAAAAAAAAATTCCAGAAAGAGCAGGAAGTTATCACGCTGCTGTGCTCCCACAGGCTGATATTGTATATCAGAAAGGTTGATCGGCCCAGTGATGATGGTCATACAGGTGAGGGCAGACCTAAAGGAGAAAGCTGTCATGTAGATTGAGCAGGCAAGAGGAGATAGGGTCGATTTAGGTGGACATGAGGCCAGACAAATCCAGTTTTCACCTCGGTGCACATGACTTGTGAATTGGAAGACCAGAATCAACAGGCAAAAAGTTCAATCCATGCAAGATAGATAGATAGTAAAGCCTGCGCTTAATCGATCCAATGGAGGGAAGTTCTCTGTGTGATAGGCTACTGTCTTTCCATGTGGCAAAGTAATTTGATTGAATAAAATACATTTTCTCATTTCTCAAGGATTTAACAGCCTTGTTTTGATATGAGAACCTTTTTTATACCTATGATGCTGAGAGCTCCATTAAGTTTCTCAAACTACAAAAATAATATTGTATCACATATTGATCCTTTGATTCAATACCTTACTTTCAGGTTCATTCAATTAAGCTTAGGAGCGTCTTTACCATGCAAGTCTGAATGAAGATATCACACCTCCCTGGACAGCCCAAGATGATTCTAACTGGACTGTATTTCCTTCTCTAGGGGCCTTCACAGTCTCCTATTGAAAACATAATTGCATTGTCTGACAAATGCAACTGCAGAAAAGAGCTATTATACATATCATAACTCTAATATCTCTTACATAACTCGTATACCTCAAAATAAAACCCTTCCTCCTAAAAATGAAACATTATGATGATATAGGCCAAGACTAGGCAAAACGGACAGCATTTTTTATTATTTTTGTGGATTAAAGAATAATGGTTCTTAACAGGTAAGCTTGTAACAACAGAAGAACCAAATCCAAAAAGAATGCTGAATAAAATACTAAATACTAAAATACAAAAATTTCTATCCATAATTTGAAAGTGCTAGACAGAACCTTAATGGTGTTATGAAGAACCTTTTTAAACACACACACACACACACACACACACACACACACATATATATATATATTATATAATATATATAATGTGTAATATATATTATTGTACCCCCCCCCCCCGTATAATATAATATACGTATAATACGTATTCCCCCCCCCCCCCATTTCTTTTAAAATTAGGGTTTTAAAAAATCTGACTTCAAGTCGACTAATTTTTTATATACAAAATTGATAGTGATAGTGATCTCACAACAGTTCCTTGCTGAATACATAAATAAATAACATTTGGCAATCTAAGATAGAAACACTAAACAGATAGCCTACTGTATGTCCATCATGAGTGTATTGTGAGGTGTGACAGGTGTGTCTGGCTAGAAACATTCAAGTTTAGGCTACAGTTACATTTTGTTTGTTCCACTTGTTTCTGAAGGTAACGTTAGCCATTGTGAATGTAGCCAAACTGTGAGCTGAGCTCTTCAAAATATAACAAGGAAAAATGTCATGGAATAGCTTTAATGTTTTTGTGACTGGACATGTTTATGCATAAACCAAAGTAATAATTGAAAACTAAATCAAAATGGAAAGTAAATTTATTTTCTCTTTTACTTACTCGCTAACCGGAGAAGAATCCTCAACTGACGTGGGGTGCGTTTCAGGAAAGCATCGTTAGCCAATGGTCGCAAGTTCCGTCGTTATCAATAGTTCAACGAGTCGATGTTTCCCGAATGTAATTTATATCAAAACATCTAGCATTAATTCGATCTCAAACAGTTTCATTAAAATAAGTTATTAGGTAGCCTACTCCACCACGTGCGTGACGTCATAAACCAAAGTGGTTGAACGACCACTTTGCGACATTGTCGTGGCTGGTTATTTCTTCAACGATGCTTCATGCCGTTGTATTTGAGTAGGCTACTTATGGTTGTTAATGTTATATTTAAGGTTAACTAATAAATGAATCAAATATTAGGAAATAATGTATTAGAAAATCTAAATGAGATAACAGAGATAACATTGTTTTTTTAAACTAATAACAATTAAGTTTTTAAAAACAATTCAATTAAAAATATATTCTTTAAATAGATAAAAAATATTGTTTCTCTTATTGTAGATGACCACGGATAACAAAACCCCCCACCCCCCCCCCCACCCCCACACACACACACACACACACACAAACAAAACAACCATAAGTGTAGGTTAGATACTGTGGTTAGAAACCTTTCAGTGAAAAAAAAAATGTTTTCTTAGAGTGAAGAACATTTAAAAAAAAAAATCTGAAGGACCTTTTTCCACTGAAGAGTGGCAAAAGGGAGAAAAAAATACATACTACAGTAAAAAAAAAAAAAAAAAAAAAAATTGGAGTGATGGTTATGAATGCCATATCAAAAGTAAGAGAGAATACTATGATGATTATCATCATGCAGGTAGACTTTAGTGCAAAAGACACGATCTAATGGATAACATGCTGCAACAAGCAACAGCTGGTTCTGGACTTCATCCTTGTGTTGACACGATAAAGCAGCTGTCAGTCTGCCGTTCAGCAGCACTCTGCTTACAGCCCTGTGTGATCCAAGTAGACATTCACTGATGGGCAGCAAGGCATGTTGAGGGAGTCCCTGTCAGCCTGATGTTCTTTTAACCGCACATATAAACTCCCCCTGACAGCAGCACCCAGCAAACTTGCCTAAGCTTCATCGTAGGGGGTCTGTTACGCTCCGGGACTGAGCTGCCCTTTTAACCTGATCCCACGCCAGCTCCCCGTTCTTACATTTTGCCCTTAGTAATCACAGGAGAAACATCTAAACTATCCCTGAAATCTATGAAAGACAAGAATCAACCTTGACTGTAAGATGTATCAGGGTCAGATCCATAATGCTTTAAATCATTGCTTTTATGCACCTCTAACACAACATCAAGAGATCAATTCATAAACGACTTCATTATTTGAATGACTGGAGTAAGTACTTATATTGACTCCGAATAAATCTTAGCAAACTGGCACGCCACCCTAAACGTTCTGGTTTGTTTTGGCTATGGGAGATGTAGTTTGCATTGTAAAAAGCCCTGTACAGTACCAAAATAACTTCCTATTACATTGGCCTAATGCAGTTAGCTGCCTTTTAGCAGATACTTTTTATCCAAAGCAGCTTCAATTGTGCAATCTATCTGAAAGCAGCTTTCAGGTATTGTTTCATCTTGAACACGACCCAATAAGAACTCAAATGATGCTTGGTTTATAAATCATGATGTTTATCCATTACACAGCTATAGGCCAAGACCTACAATGAATAAACTCAATTGTTTGAAAAATCTTGCATGTATGGTTGCTTATATAATATATAAAAAGGAGTGGTCTTATTTTAAGGAGGGGCAACAGTAATGACATATAAGGCTTTGGATAAGGATTATAAGGATGATGTCATTTTTGGATTTTGTTACAGAACTGCAGACAAATGGGGTCTTTTTTTCCCAATGACAAGTTCAAGTTACAGTTAAATATCCTCTCAGGTGGGAGAAGATATCTAAGTGTCAAAGATTACAGGAAATGGTTTCAAACTAGTTCCTGTAAGAATTATTCTAGAACTAAAAGCTGTAGTTAATTGTGAGTTTGCTTCCATATTAGGTGGTAATGGTGTCTTAATGTAAATTTAAATTATAGAAATATAAAAATGACTGGGTGATTGTATTCCATTCCTCTTATTACACAGCTACTCAACATTTTGAAACTTCCTCTGTTAAAAAAATAGTCTGTATAAAATGTACAAAACAATCGGATTAGAGTATTACAGTAATATTACAGTAAGTGGATCAGAATCTTTCATCAAAGTTGTACATGAATTTTGAACAATACCTGTTCTTGTCTTAAGACAACTTTTCTGATCCACTTCAAATTATACTGTATTAATATACTGAAGTCATTTGAGGTCATTTTCACTACAAACTGAGACGCAAAATTAAAAACCTATACAGATATGACATGATTATTTCTCTTGCAAGTGTCAATTTTTAAATCAAGTGATTCCACCATATTTGCAGGATGGAGGAGAGTCAATGAGAATGCAGAACCACTTGACCCACTACATTTAAGGTATTTTCTGCTGTTACAATTTATGAAGCTGCAATTAGTTTTATATATATGCCAATCAGAATGAATCAAAATAAAACTGCATGCAGTCGCACCTGTCTTATGAATATGTGGACTTCCGTAATCTTTTTCACTTGGGCATGATCCAAGCCTCATTGAGGCTTCAATTTTGAGAGTGTAACTTTATTTGCTGCACTCTCTGGCCACTGGCCTACACGATTACTGCAGTCTCTATATTTAGTTAGGAATTTTTTTTTCGATTAGCCCGTGCTAAAAGCTGTGGATTTGATTTCAAACTCTTTTTATTAGGTTTACCTAACGAGAACAGTTAGACCACCGAGCAGATACACTCTCCTGGATCTCCTGTAAATAATATTACATCGGCCTGCAGGAAGCCAGAGAAACTCAAAATGTTATTCACACTGCTCTGCTGTCAAAATAACATGGGTCTGAAGCATCACAATCCATTCTTCATCCAATACAGTGTCCTAATGCAAGGTATAAAAGATAGGCGAAGACAATGAACAACTTGAGTAAACAAAAACAATCTGCAATCCCTATAGTTTCAACACTGAAAAAACACCCTGAAATTAGAATATCATATATTTTAATTTTAATATTTGAAATGTATTTATGAATGCATGTTAATTATCACAAAATTCAAGATATGGGGGTTAGAAAAAGTACATATCATATCACACGAAGAGTGAAATCTCAGTTTTTCTCTTCCAAAAATCAGCATGATTAAAATGTGATATTAAGTTACTACAAAAGTTCAATAAACAATAATTTAATTACAACTACAAAATGTGGCAGAACAATGTAATATATGAATGAATAATAGCCTATAAATAACCTTTGTGCCAAAAGGGTTCTTTCTTGTCATTATAGAACCTTTTTAGCATAAAAGGTTCTTTGGAGTTGAGTAAGAAAAATAGAACCCCAATGAACCCTTTTTTTCTAAGAGTGTGCAGACTGGTGGAGGTGGTGTAATGGTGTTGGGGATGTTTTCTTGGCACACTTTAAACCCCTTAGTGCCAATCGTTAATGCCACATCCTACCTGAGCATTGTTTCTGACCATGTCCATGTACCCATCAGGATAATGCACCATGTCACAAAGCTCGAATCATTTCAAATCATGACAGAGGTTCAGAAAAAATAATACAGAAAGAAGGTTTTGTCATCAGTAATACATTCAAAGTGCTGCTTATCACTAAAGTTTAAAACTTTGACATTTTTGCCCAAGAAAGTTTTAATATATAGGCCTAGGCTATTTACAGTGCATGCTAGCTGGTTTCTGGCTAATGTTGTAACATTAACTGGTTTTATATAGTAATTATCTATCTGGTTGAGCATATGATCATCTTTATAATCTGTATGAACCAGTACCTGGTTTGTTACTTGTCAATAAAAATTGTATCATTTATTAATTCCAGCAGGGGTCATTAAGTAGCCTCATTAAATCATTAATTTATAAAACACAGGGAACAATAATTCTGAAACAATAATATTTCCATTAAAAGTACAAACTGACCATACTTTTATTTCCACTTCTTCATAATATTGTCATTATCACGTTGACAAATAGAGCAATATTTCTCGAGGACTCGTGCGCGCTCTTGGAAAAGTCCACTTGAATGATAGCAGTGCAGTGCGCGCGGGATGTCATGTCAGGGGTGAGTGATGGTGTCGCGCGCAGCTCCCGTGTGTAATCTCATTCGATCACAGCTCTCGCGCTCAGGTGGGGGACTCTTGGCTAATCCTGAAGCTCTTACTCCCACCAGCAGGGAAATCAACCACAGCAGCATGCTGCGGTCCCCCGAACACACTCTTTTGACCGCACGTCGAGCATAATATTAAATAAATAAAACTCTTCTTACTACTTTTCACATTTGGAAAAACTCGCAAAAGCCATTTCTTACCTAGTCTATTAGTACTTCTGCAGTTTGCCAAGTCACCGGACCACCGAAGATGCCGCACCAAGAGCAAGTGATCGCTCACGGGAACCTCTGCGCCCCGGGTCCTCCAAACAACGCCGGGTACAACAGCAACCCGGTGCCCGTTATCATTCAGACAGAATCCCGCGATAAATGGAGCAAAAAAATGGATTTTCTTTTATCGGTAATTGGGTTTGCGGTAGACCTCGGAAATGTTTGGAGATTTCCATATATCTGTTATCAAAACGGCGGAGGTAAGGTTTCTACTTTTGTGAAAAGTTTGTATTATTAGGCTACTTTAATAAAACTTCAGTTACATTATGTGTAAGCTACTAATCAGTCACAAAAAAAAAAAACATGAAAAACGTGAAATATTTTATGACAAGTAAAATATTGATCAACTTCAGGTGTCAGTCTTATTGGGCGGGTGACCTGTCCACGGTGCTGAAATTGATTTTTTTTGCGTGTTCACTTTAAGTATTTTACAAAACCTCTTAGCTTCCAAATAAGCAACATAAACTGTTTACTGAACATTTCTTACAATAAACATATTTCTAAAATGTAGGTGTCTTCTAAATTTAACAACCTCTCATCTAGGCTACTTTGAAAAAAAGGACCTTGTTAAAATCGAGTATAAATTTGTTAAAATTTGTCCATCCATCATCACATTTATTTTACAGTGTATAATTTCAAATAACTATTTATCAAAGGGGAAAACAACCCCAATATTTTTTCACAAGCTATCTGAAAGCAAGAATAAGACATACGATTTGATATAATAGCCTTTATTTGTAATAAAATTGATGCAACAAATTTAAAGTAGAAAGTTACTAAAATCTGGGGGAAAATGTTGGGTTTGGTTTCCTAACCCTGTTTCTACCAATTATGCATTCATTCAGTGCATTCCATATGATACAGGCTGACCATATACAATAAAGATGTTCTTTTTTTGGGTTTCTATTCTCATTATATGAAGCAGTGCTTATTATAATTATGTTTATTTCAACTTCTACCTCAGTACACCTGTGAAGCAGATACTGCCAGCTGCAGTCATCAATCATGCAAAAGTTATTCATGATTTCAAGTGTCAGACAACAAATGTCCTGGTATAAACATATATCTCCTCTACATACCGAACAACATTTAGTTAAAGGAATATTTAAGTGCACTTGTTTTTAATACGGTTATTCAAAGTCTGCAAAGTCCCCCTTATTTATCTCACTTATTGTTGTTGGAGGGGAAAAAGACCTGTTCTAATTCTGTTCTTCAGGTGCATTTCTTATTCCTTATGTCCTGATGGCTATATTCGGTGGGGTGCCACTTTTCTACATGGAGTTAGCTCTGGGACAGTTCCACAGAACAGGTGCCATATCCATATGGAAACATATTTGCCCTATTTTTAAAGGTAAGATAAATACAATCTAATTCTGTCTCATGATTTTGCAATTTTTTGCATTAAATCTTCAAAGTCTGGGTGGATATGAAATTAAATGGTGAACGGAAAAAGGCAAAAGAAAGAGTATTAGATTGAGAGATTTCATTAACAAAACACTTTCATTTCCCCTTCCCTGTCAGGTATTGGTTTCGCCATCTGCATCATTGCACTGTATGTGTCCTTCTACTATAACACCATCATCGCCTGGGCTCTGTTCTACTTCTACTCCTCCTTCAGCAGCACTCTGCCCTGGACCAGCTGTGATAATGAATGGAACACAGAAAACTGCACTAACTACTTTGGAAAAGACAATGTGACCTGGACCAACTATTCACGCTCACCTGCCGAGGAGTTTTACACGTAAGTGCACGTAAGTGTCTGCACTGAAAGGGAGCAAAAATGACAGAGAAAGAAAGACAGAAGCAGGAGAGGGACAGAAAATAAGGGATAGATGTAGCAAAAAGAAATCACAAAGGGTGGGGAAACAGCATATGTTGCAAATGTGGACTACCACCTTACATACAAATCATAGAGGAAAAGGTGGAACAGCATATATATATATATATATATATATATATATATACACTGTAAAAAATGATTTTTTGGTTAAGTAAATACTAGTGAAAAAACCCAATGTAATTTACTTGAAAAAGTTAGTTCAGGCAAGAATTTAAAAAACTAAGTAAATTCCATATCAGTACTTATTTCAAGCGAGTATAAATGAAAGTGTAATATCAACTCAATAAAATTAAGTAAAAATTACTCAACTTTTCTGATACTGGGGTTCCCATCATGCACTGGACCTTGAATAATTAATGAGGTTAATTTTTCACTGGTTTCCAGCTGTATTTACACTGTTTTATCATTGATTTTTGTTTTCAGTATTAGTAAATTGCCATTTTGTGACATTTCGAGTAAATTTTTTGCTTAAAACGACACATTCAAACACAAAAACGATCCATCAAATGTTACCACTATTGTGTATTGTGTACCAAGTATTGAGGTGTTTGCATTCACATAAGGCTTAAAGTCTGACATGATATATATATAAATTACTTAGATGATCCAAGTAAAGAACATACTATAAATGACTAATTAAATTCAAGATAATTGTTTTAGTGAAGTGTAATACAAAGGCAAAGGAAATCGGTATTAATCAACCTTTTACAAGCCGAGTTAAAATTACTTATTTTTTGTAAAGTTTACTTCCACATTCCAAGTAAATTTAACTTAAAGATTTCTAGTTAAAGCTACAGATAAATATGTTTAGGTTTTTACTTGGCAAATCTTTGTAAATTTACTAGCATTTTCTGAGTGAGATCGTTTAGCAAGGTTTTTTTCAAGTAAATCCTACTCCAAATTTTTTACAGTGTGTATATATATCACTGATTCTTGAAACTTTGGCAAAAACATGTCCCACTAAAAAAAGTGCTAATTCTGTTGGAAATTAATAACATTTTCATGAATGAAAAGAATAAAGTTTATAATCAGGGGGTCCTTTGCACATATGTAAGGTTCTTTAATAGGTTTATTTTTCATTTTTATTATTTTAATGATTATATGCTGGCCCATTGCCTACAAAATCAGCTGTCCTCGGATAGGAGATAATCATTTCAACTTGATTAAAAAAACAAAAAGGAATAATTGAATTGAATAATATATTTACCACACAAAAGAGTACATTGTAATATGTATTAAAAACTACAAACAGTGAGTTTTGAATAATATTTACTATTATTTTGTGGTTGTTCAAAATGTGTCCCACATATTCGTCACCACCGTCAGATATTTATAAAAAGCAATAAAATCAGGCAACTACAAGGTCAACTACATTCCTCCATACCCCATTTTCAAAGATTCAGCTCTACAGCATGCTTCAAGATCACTCAAGCTCCCGTAATTTTGCTATTTTCTCTTAAACTTGTTCATATATTTGGGCACTGCTACTGTCACAACCATAACATGTCAACACCGTCTCTTTTGTATAGAAAATATTAGATTAGATTATGACATAATTGTATACTTTTTAAGAAGAGGTCTGAAGTAGCTAGCAACAGAGGGGAAACAAGATGGCTATAATGTGAACAACTCATGCATATCATGTGAAAGAGTAGGTTTTGTCACCACCGTCAGACGTCACCACCGTCAGGTTTTCTATCTGACGGTGGTGACATACCGTGTGACGGTGGTGACAAAACCCCCCAAATGGTCTATAACAGAGGCTAGAATATAATTATTGATCACAATAAATACCAATATATCTGTAAATATTTTTATTTATTTAATTCCCCCTATATTTCTTCCATACAGGCTTACACTGCATGCTACTATTAGCGCGAGTGAGAGTGAGGATGTTTCCTGATATCCTCACGGCTGTGGTTCAGCTGCAGGAATACAGCAGTTCTAATCTGAACACGTTTGATGCGATTAAATTGTGTTTCATGACGTTCATTTAGATTTTTGCCCATACTAAAAATTTGTTAAAGCCTAGCATGGATAGGAGCAGCAATAACCCCCTTGGGGTAAACAGAACAGAACCAACATGAATTTTTTTACAGATTATTTCAAAATTTAAAGTACAATATAATTCGAGAATTTATTCAGATTCTTGGGGAATCAGAATGTCAAGTCCTGACTGACGAGTGGAGCTGGGGAGGGAGGAGGGTAATGAGCTCCTGAGAAACGTGATAGCTGCTGATAATACTGAAGGAGCTTATATATGTGTACAGTGATAGGCGTCATATTCCTATAGGGGGAGGTTGATCAGCTAATAGTCGACTGATGCGAGCTTGACTAACGTGACCTGCCAGAACTAACACTACGCTTGATATTTAGACAGATTTTTTGAACAATTTTTGAGAGAAATGGGCTTTTTGTGTACATGGAAAAAGTCCTAGATCTTTGAGTTCAACTCATGAAAAATGGGGGCAAAAACAAGTGTTGCATTTATAATTTTGTTCAGTGTACATATTTATGAATTATACCATCAGCCTATCGTCCAATAGGGGATAAGGTGTGCCTTCCCTCTCTCTCAATTTACTATTATGCCATGTTCATTTGGCTTATGTCATTTGGGATGCACATAGTGCACACATTTCAGGCTATGCATCTCCAATGACTAAAGCCAAATGAAAATGGCATGACATCATTTAAACAAATCTAACATTCGCTGTAATTACCCCCAATTTCATAGTCATTACACTCAACTTTGACTTTATGTATTTTAGAAAGTTATGGCTAGGCAGCAGCTATCTGTAGAGGAGAGAAGGAGAAGAAACAGGGAATACCAAAAAAAGCTGAGAGAGAAAATACACAGTGAGGCAGAGTCAAATGAGGAATACCTCATAAAAGGAAAAAAATGTTTATCACAGTGCTCAAGATTGTTATTTTTTGGACCAAAGAGTGAAAATGAAGTTGTTAAGCAAGAATTGATTGACTTGAGTGGTATACATTGTGGAATTGTATGTTGTAAAGAGGCCACAGTCACCACCGTCAGATTAATGTCACCACCGTCAGTTCTAAAGTCACCACCGTCAGAAGGAGTTTTATTTGTTTTAAATGAATATGCTTGAAATATGATTCTTCAGTGCTGTTGAGTTATTAAAGTAATAGTCTCTTTTAATACAAAAATATGTTTGTTAAATAAAACAACATTAATTTTTCTATTTAGGCTTAAAGTAAATGTTGTATGATGTTATATCTTTTAAAGGAGCACACGCAAAACAGTATAAAAAATGAACAAAAGTGAATATTCAACATTTAACAGCATATATGTGTACCAAGAATGCCAGATAATGATTTAAAAACTCTAAATACATATTAGACCAAACAAATAAAAAATAATTTGCTATTTATTTTGTCTGACGGTGTTGACAAAAACAAAGTGATAACTGGAGAAACGCCTATTTTATGAAAAAAATACAAAATGAGGAGGTTGCACCGGTGCATGGCTGAACAGCCAAGACCTTGGTTTATAATAATATGCCTTCAGATTTTGTAATTTAACTAACTTTTTATTTTCAAAATTAAAACCTGTTTTATCCAAATTCCCAAGAATCACTGATATATATATATACACACACACACACACACACACACACACACACACACACACACACACACACACACACACACACACAGAGCTGAGTAGATTACTTAAAAATACAAGTCCATTACTGAATGACATGATGAAAATTGAAGTTAGTAATGTAATCTAAATTACACATTTTATATCGGACTTTGATTACTTTTAGATTACTTTCAGCCAATAATTAAGTTTATCAATTGGCAATAAACTTGTCTATTACATAGATTTTGATAGGATAATCTTGTAATATAGTGATATACAAATACGACATTGTCATCAACAAAAGTGTAAACATTACATTACGTGATGGTGTCCCAAAGGGTTTGTGAAAGACCTGCAGGGGGGGGGGGGGGGGGGGGTTGTAAATTGATGAAAAGGTCATCATTAATTAAACCATAAAAACGTAAACATTAAAAATAAAAAAATTGAAATAAAACACAAAAAGATTAAATATTTTATTTGTTACGCTGTGTGGACTCAATGAATATACATAA
This sequence comes from Pimephales promelas, assembly GCF_016745375.1. The sequence continues at coordinate 6,727,949 of NW_024121876.1, read as the reverse complement.
GCAACAGCCTCCAAAAATAAGAATGAGTGAGAATCAATAAATTATGAATGATTTACTGCCATTTTGTGAATATTAAGTAATCATGTAATTACAAGTATATGATTTTTTTGGAATCTGATCATGTAATCCATTTTTTATATATATTTATATATTTTTTTTTATTAGAATGCAAGTTACAAACATACAAGAATCACAGTTCGTAAACAAATATTATTCAGCAAAAAATAAATAAACATCTGAATAAAATTAATTGAAAAAATAAATAAATAAAAATAATAATACATAGCTTAAATAGACAGACTTACAAACTTCATTATCTATAAAAAGAGAAATATGTTCCTAATTTTCACTTGAACATTTTAGAGCATAATTCAGTTGCTGACATAGCTTTCTTATTTTTAACCCATTTAAGAGACTCAAAATATATATCAGTTTCAATTTGAAAAAAATTAAAACATGGCTTTGATTTAGAGAATTTAGCTTTGTGAATATGGAAGTTACCTAGTAAAACAAAAAGGTTTACAATATTACACAAATTTCTATCTCTACAATCAAAATATGTAATAACCTGTTTCCCTTCAATTGTTATTGTTTTATTTGTTTTGAATGACAAGTAACTTTCAACATTTTTCCAAAATGTCACATAATCCAGATTACACATATCAGTTACAACCCAGCACTGTCACCAGAGTGAATCTCATACGAGTTTTGTAACACTTTTCCTCATTTGGTTTAACATGTCCAGAGAACTGCTTTCATATTGTGCCAACATTTCAGAACCTTTTTTTATATACAGTATTTCAGTAAACTTGTGTACACTGAAGTATTATATGCTGCTTTGTGGTCCAGGTCACTGAGAGCATAATAATGAATATTTTCAGACTGCACCTTTGTAAATCCATCTTAAAACAGGAGGAATGTCCTGGCAGTTCATGAATCATCTGGGATTGGGAATGTGGGATACATTCGCTGGCAGCTCATGCTCTGCCTCTTCCTCATCTTCACCATTGTCTACTTCAGCCTGTGGAAAGGAGTCAAGACTTCAGGAAAGGTCCTTCCGGAGTCCTTAAAAACCAAATGAAACGTGTTTTATTGCACATCCCACATCCTCTCATCCATGTCTCTCTCAGGTTGTATGGGTGACTGCCACCCTCCCGTATGTAGTGCTGTTGATTCTGATGATCCGTGGTGCCACTTTGCCCGGAGCGTGGAAAGGAGTGGTGTTCTACCTCAATCCCAAATGGGAGAAGCTGCAAGAGACCAGCGTGAGTGCTTTTCTCATTCTCGTTTCCCTTTGTGTCTAACACTGATTTATTGTTACATTAGTTTGTGTTGTTTCTAAACATCCTTCACTTATATGTCCCCCTTTAAATCTGCTGCTAATCTTTTGAAGGCAAAATGCAAGGACCTGAGGCATTTAGTCATGAAATCCATGAATCACTAGTGAGCTGACTTCATAAGGGCCATATTCCTTCATAAATTTCAGGATAAGTCAACAAACACAATAAATGAATATTTTATAGATATATAGAGTGTCAATGGAGGCAATATGTAAACTGCATCTCCATATTTCTAGCCCTGTGATCTGTTTGCTGTTTAAGTCCAGTACTCTTTGCAAGGTGATGCAGCGCTGCAGAGAACCGTGATGAGAAGCAAAAATAAAGCACTAGCGGCTAATGAGATGCGTAATTGGTTTCCAATTTTTTTTCCATCATGAAAGGCTCTCATACTCATTGAGACACGTTCATGCACACACACACATTGCCCTTCACTCAAATCTTCAGATGTGAGCAAGCACCGCCTATTCCCGATATACCGTTGTGCCAATGTCCTAAATTGCATCCTAAATTGAATTTTCTAAATTATTAGTATAAGATGATTCTAATTTTTACTCACATACTGTGATCAATTTATTCAGACATTTTCTTGATTTTGTTTCGCCACACCTCATTTGCAGTATCTAATGTTTTGTAGGTATGGGTAGATGCAGCTGCGCAGATCTTCTTCTCTCTTGGTCCTGGTTTTGGCGTGCTGCTCGCCCTGTCCAGCTACAATCCCTTCAACAACAACTGCTACAGGTACAGGCACAACCTTCATTTTCATTACGTTGATCTTCTGGAATTTTCAACCTCTTCTATTCGTCAGCATTTGCAGTGAGTTCTTAAAGGAGAACTCCAGTCAATTTTAACATTGAGCTCATTTTTTTGTACATTTGGAGTGCTGTCAGTACAGACAAAAAACGGTGTTGCTTTTTCGCACCCTGTTGACTTCAATGGGGCATGTTCTTAACCTGCTTTTATCCTCTTAACATCCTTGATTGGTCATTACGAGTGCACAGCCATGTGAGTGGTGTTATTAAGAGTGACCACGGTCAATCTGACTGCAGCAGATGTGAAAGATATGAATGCAAATGATGTTAATTCAGCCAGCTCACATACCTCTATTTGCTTCCTGTTTTCGATCGAAGCCCACAGTAGTCGATTGTCGATCTCACACGCGCGATCATTGGTGAATATCATCTCAAACCTCCTCCGTGTGTTCAACATCTGATTTGGATGAACTATCCATTTGAGCTGATATTCTCAGAACAGCACACAGTGGTAGGTTTGACATGATATTCACCAATGATCGCGCGCGTCAACTCGTCAATCGACTACTGTGGGCTTCGACCGAAAGCAAATAGAGTTATGTGAGCTGGCTGAATTAACATCATTTTTATTCATATCTTTCACATCTACTGCAGTCAGATTGACCTTGGTCACTCTTAATAACACCACTCACATGGCTGTGCACTCGTAATGACTAATCAAGGATGTTAAGAGGCTAAAAGCAGGTTTATAACATGCCCCATTGAAGTCAACAGGGTGCGAATTTTAAATAGACGATAACACGGTGTAGGCAACACCGATTTTTGTCGTTTTTGTCTGTACTGACAACACTTCAAATGTACAAAAAAATTAGCTCAGCGTTAAAATTGACCGAAGTTCTCCTTTAATGTTTGTTTTCAAGATATTAAGAATAATATCTACTCTTTGTTCGAGTTAATACATGAATTGTAAATGAATTCTTTGTAATTCTTAAAACACTACCGTTCAAAAGTTTGGGGTTGGTACGATTTTTTTAAATGTTTTTGAAAGAATGATGCTAATGCTCATTTGATCAAAAATACTGTTTACGAAAGTGATTATTACATTTAAAATTAACTTTTTTTTCTATTTTAATATATGTATATTAAAATGTCATTTATCTCTGTGATGGCAAAACTAAATTTTTAGCATCATTACTCTAGCATTAAGTGTCACATGATCCTTCAGAAATCATTATAAAATGCTGATTTGGTGCATTTATTCTTATTATTATCAACTTTGAAAACAGTTGTGCAGCTTAATATTTTTTTCAAAGTTATTTGATGAATGGAAATTTCAAAAGAACATCATTCATTTGAAATAGAAATCTTGTGTAACATTATAAATATTTACTCTCACTTTTGATCAGTTTAATGCATCAATCCTGATAAAAGTATTCATTTCATTAAAAACATTGGTACTGTAGTAATAACTATAAATTATGCATAATTTCATGCAACTAACCCTAAACCAATCCCCAATCCTAACCCTAACCTTATGGTGAGTACACAGGCACCTGAAAATAAAGTGTAACAAAATCTTACTGACCCCAAACATTAGGAATTAGTATTAGTAACAAAACAGCCCTGCCAATTCTGGCCAATGTGATTCCCGCTCATTCTTAATTCTGATTCTATCTATAGCTTAACCATTCATTAGCATTTGGCTCTGTGTTCACTAACTGAGGAGAAATACCATCAAAATGAACTGGGCTCTGATGAATCACACGATGAAATGAAACAAATGCCTTGCCTCATGGGTAAATGATATAAAAACAAGATTAGAACTGAGAATTAAGGCCAGTCTGAAGAGATGAACGGGCAGCAGGTGAGTCAGGGGAAATTGAATTGTGTACTACTGTACGTCTGTAAGGAGGCACGCGGGCAATCTAAAGGGATCAAGTCATATAAGGACAAGAATACCACATAGACTTGGGCCAATAAGCAACCACCCAGAGCTACTGCATAGCAACTCCATAGAAACCACCCATGACGAGTTTTGCACAGTCAAGCAAGAAAATGTAAAAATCTCGATTGTAAGTTATTTTTTGTATGCATTTTGTACAGAGATGCCATTGTAACCAGTCTGGTGAACTGCCTGACAAGTTTGGTGTCAGGGTTTGTTATTTTCACTGTCCTGGGATATATGGCTGAACAGAGAAATGTAAACGTTGAGGACGTAGCCAGGGACAAAGGTGAGCTTCCCCTTTTGCTTAATACTGTAGTTTTACCGTGAGTGGCTTTCAGCCCCACAAATAAAGCATCTCTACTTTTACTTCAAGTCTATATTTTGACTTTCTCCACCTCCTCTAGGACCGAGTCTCCTCTTCATTACATATCCAGAAGCCATTGCAAACATGGTTGGGTCGACTTTCTTTGCCATCATCTTCTTTGTGATGATGATTACTCTTGGATTAGACAGCACTGTATGTATATACACCTATAACTGTAAATGTGCTCAAAATATGCATGTGCACTCAGCAGAAGTATATAGTTGATAAATTAGATAAATATAGATATAAAAAAAGAAAGACAGACAGAAATACCAGTGCTTCCGAGGTCGCAACAGTGTTAAAGTTAAGTAAAACGCTCGGTTTAATTTGCAATTACTATATTAGCCGCATCCCTAATCAGAGGCTGCATCCTTCGAAGGCTGTCCCAATTCGAAGAGTCCTTCAAACGCAGCCAATTACACTTTTAAATATACAGTAAGTAGTGCTTTTCAACTTACTCAAATATCGAATGATACAAATGTAAAAATGAATAAAAAGCTGTTCAAATGTTGACTTTTATCTTACTAATATACGATTATAGGCTATATAGTTTATACTGTTTATTATTTACAGAAATGGACCATGGTGTACATATTTCGACAGTTTGTGAACCCTGTTTTGTTTAATATAACTTTCAAAAGCTAGACCGTCCCATTTCACAACACCTGGTCCGACCTTCGAAGGCTGCAGCCTCTGAATTGGGACACAGTTAGTGACATCATTGCTGATGATGTTGCTGAGCCAGTGTGAGAATTTGTATAGTTTTTATAAAACAATAGTAAATGGCACATCGAAGTCTGAAATGATTTACAAAACAGTTTGAATGGTGTATGTACAACAACTCCAGCTTAACTGAACATTGTGAAGAAGTAGTATAAAAGACAAATACATACATGAATGTAAATTTTTGGTTTAGTATTCTTGTTTTTTTTTCTTCTTCTGTCTATATGTGTATTCTACCTCAGTTCGGTGGGCTAGAGGCCATAATCACAGCTGTAATGGATGAGTACCCAGATGTCCTGGCCAATCGGAGAGAGCTGTTTGTTCTTGGACTGGTGGTTGTTTGCTTTCTGGGCTCTCTCAGCACCCTTACTAAAGTGAGTTTCAATGAACCTCTGGATTTCAGTTTGGATGTTCAGTGAAGTTTACCAACACAATAAGAATATATTTGAGTGTCTTAACACAAAATGATAATAACAGAGTAGTATAGAATTTGATTACATATCTTGCAGGACAGTTATATACAGTAATAAACATTGTGATTTCTAATTTGGGTGTGCTGAGTTTGAATCAGCACTTTATTTCTTCATTTATTATGTAAATGTTTTTTTCTTGCAAGGGTGGTGCGTATGTGGTAAAGTTACTGGAAGAATTTGGAGTTGGTTCTTCAATTATAGCTGTAGTTTTTCTGGAGGCCACGGCAGTATCCTGGTTTTATGGTAAGATTTATTATTTTAAAACTCTCTTTCAAATAAATGCAGTTCTTTTGAGCTTTCTATTCATCAGAGAAAAGTATTTTGGTTTCCTCAAAAATATTAAATTAAGCTGCTTTTATGTTTTAAAATAATTAACATAGAAAACACTATTTTAAAACTGTAATATGTTTTACAATATCTATACAGTATACCTAGCTAACAAAAAAGATGTTCTGAGAAATTTTTTCTAACATTCCCAAGTTATAAAAGTTCTCCAAACGTCCAGTTTTTTAAATGTTATTAAAAAAAATCTTGGTTATGCGAATGTTAAGGCAACAATTTGGGAACATTCTGTAAAAATATTCTCTGAAAAAAGTAGTAACATTAAAAAAAATGTAAGATGAACATCATACCAAAATGTTTCTGAGAAACCTTCTAGGTATGACACATAGATAAATTTTTTTGTGCTAAAGTTTTAAAAACATTATTAAAGACCAGATAACTCTGAACAAACGTTCTATTAACATTACTGGAATTACGTTTGTTGTTAGGAAGAATTTTAGGAAAGTTCTAAGAATGTTTCATGTTGAGTATATAAACATCATGTCTAAGTGTGCATAAACAAAAATTTCAATATATAAAATTGACAAACTCATTTATTTAATCTTCTCCAGGTATTAACAGATTCAGCAATGATATCAAGTCAATGTTGGGATACAGTCCAGGATTATTCTGGAAAGTCTGTTGGGTTGCCATCAGCCCAGCATTTCTTGCTGTAAGTTTAAAAAAAGATGTTCTGATTTATCATTCAGTGCAGTACTCGCAAAGTGTCACCGCTGTTTAGAGAAGTGCGACGACCGGTGAAATGTTAAAGTCATCTTTCATGTGCTCAAAACTATTAGAGCACCCACAACCTCCTTTCCACCCTTATTACCTTTATAATCTCATTCTCTCACCTGTCCACACAGTTACAATTCCCAGTCTGCAAATGTCAAACTGCATGCACTCTTATAGTATTCTTTAGAAACTTCTGCATGCATTATATCTAATCCCAACAGGCCTGTGCTGGCACACACGGCTGACATTTCCACAATCATAGTTTTCCTGTTATGCTTTTTTCATTCTGTAAAAAAAACATGATAAACGGCTGCCTGTCTCATCTTCTGAGACGTTAATTTGAAATGCTGGCGGGAAGACATTTGTCTTGGTTCCTTCGAAACACAAAGGCCACCACTCTACAATTTTCTAGTCTCCATAGGAATGTGTAAGGCTTACAGGATAATATGGACCTTTTGAAAATAAAATAATCAGATTAGAGCCTCAATCGATGGAGGTTCTCAAAGATATCAATCCACCTGAACTCACACAGGGACTACAGTACAGAGTATCCTAATCTGAATTCATTGTAAGACTCTTAAAATAATATGACATATTTCGAAGAAATGCTTTAAAATACATGTGAAATAGAAGCAGCGATAGTCTTTTCTTCTCTATTGTGACCTATACAGTCAAACTAAAATGTATTCAGACACCTTCAACATTTCTCACATCATCACAGTTTTAGAATATGGTAATAAAATATGACAAGAACTTTGAGTTATTGAATCAGTTGGAATTTCACTGGTTTTGGCCATCCTTCTGTTAGACTGTCTCACAAATGAACTATGTTGAATAGCTGTTAGCTGTTAAATTAAAGTACAAAATTAGATAAAAACTATTTAGGTCAACCGTCCAATTACCAAGCAATTCTATAGTTCACTTTTCAAAATACTTTTGCTGATAATTTACTCACCCCCATGTCATCCAAGATATCCATGATTTTCTTTCTTCAGTCGAAAAGAAATTAAGGTTTTTGATGAAAACATTCCAGGATTTTTCTCCATAAAATGGACTTCAATGGGAACCAAACGGTTCAAGTCCAAAATACACTTTCAGTGGAAACTGCAAACTGTTCAAAGGGCTTTAGACAATTCCAGACAATGAATAAGGGTCTTATTAAGCGAAACGATCGCTCATGAAAAAATAAATAACAAAGTTTAAGTTTTATAAGCTCAAATGCTTGCCATCCTCTGTACTGCGATGCGCGTTCGTGACTCTCCTGTTCAAACTCGTTCATCAAAATGAACAAATCTTTTTCCGAGGCAATTCGTCCGTTTCGTTCGTTGAATGAACCAAATAACTCGGAAAAAGATTTGTTCATTTTGATGAAAAAAACTTAAATCAAAAACGTTTCATCAAAAACCTTAATTTCTTTTTGACTGAAGAAAGAAAGACATGGACATCATGGATGACATGGGGGTGAGTAAATTATCAGCAAAAGTTTTTTTCAAAAGTGAACTACTCCTTTAATCTTGTTCAGTCAGTGGTGTAAAGAGTTCATATTAGAAATGAAAGAAAAAACACTTATGCAAAACTTGGTCAGGTCAAAGTGTCTGAATCATTTTTGGTCCTAAAGTTTTATACATTTTACTGGTAGCTCGCTATATGAAGAATTTTTTGGTATAATATAACACATTTCACTTTTTTGCTATCCTCACTTACATAAATGAACTACAGTGTCCTGCACACACAAGTAAAAAAAATATCTGGTGTCTGAATAAGTTTTGGTTTGACTGTATATCCGAGTGAAACAGCTTCACGGACAAGAAAAAATGCAGGGCGGGACTTGATTTTCTCCATCAGGAATTGATTGGATCGTTTTCGTTTGGTATTGCTGTGATTCCATGTGAGTGACATGTTGTCCAACCCTCATGCCAGTAAACACATTATCAGAGAAGAGATGTCGCTGCAAGAGGAAGGGGAAATTATTTGAATTAAAGATTATGAGGCCAAAAACATAATGATGTGCATGGATAAATCATTTATAACAAATACTGCAATTTTCCATAAAAAATAAGTATTTTGATTTCATGGTGACTTTTCCTGTTCATTTCTTTAGTACATTATCATCAGCTCACTGCTGAACCCTCAACCCCTCACGCTATTCGACTACAAGTTCCCAGACTGGAGCATCACGGTTGGTTTTATCATCGGAGCATCCTCCTTCATATGGATCCCCATATACATGGTGTACAAGCTCGTGTGGACCCCGGGCTCTCTTAAACAGGTGAGATGTGCATTACAGAAAAACATTTGAGGCTATTTAATTGATAAAATGGGTAAAGGTTGTTCAAATGTTGTTTTTAATCCGATTTCAGCGCCTTGCTGTATGTCTGCGACCGGAGAGAACCCTGCCAGATATCCACCCTGACAGTATGGGGCTGAGTCCGGTACGTTAGACCACTGAGAGAAAAACACAACTCGCATAAAAAGGCCACATATATCGGGTGACGTGTCCACAGCAAACTAAGAATTTATTATAAGTGTAAAGAGCAACTTTTGCAGTTTCAGGGATTTGTCCATTTGAAATTAGCATAAAAATTAGGCAACGCTTCCTTTTACAGTACAGTACTTACAGTGACCTTACCTAGAAAGTACTGGCTAATATAAGGTAAGTACATGGAACAGGGGGTAGGTTCAGGGTTAGCACTAGTTATTACCCAGTAAGTGTAGTTATTAAAATAAGTACATAGTATTTACATGGGTAACTGGACTGTATCTATTTGCAAGTGATGTACAATTCGATTAATACGGAAAATGAAAATTAAACAAGTTATAGTCCCTAATTTTAACATGCAGTGCAATTAATTTACAAAGGTTGATGTTTTGTTTTTAATTTAAGGAATATCTATAAACTGAAGAGTTTGGTGTGTTTTTTTTACATTGTAAGTCATGCACATATGTTTTCTGAGATACATGCAAGTGAGATGACCTCATTCAGCCAATGAGAAAATGAGAGCTGAGAACTTCACACACATTTCGCTCTCATTTTTTCTCCCCAGAAATAACTGTTGTCAAGATTTAATCATTGTGTTTTCTGCCTTAACTCTGCCTAAATATTGTAGCTGCTTTATGTCAAAACTTTGTTAAACCTGTATTGATATTGTGCCACACCAAGAAAAGGAAAAACGACAAAAATATTGGTTTCTTCTGTTCCTCGTTTGGAACTATAAGACTACATGACTGTTTGAAATCTTCATTCTCTAACAGAACTTGAGCCCAAAACCTAGCTATGTGTAATGTGTTCATTTTCTTCCCACGTTTTTTTCCAAATAAAGAACTGAGGATGTTACTGAACTCTGGATGTGACCAAATACTAAATTGCTATGAATGTCTTATTATGGATAGTTGAAAATGTGGTTCATATACTATGTCTGCACTGTAGGTTGTGGCAGAGAGTTTTGCTTATATGTCTGGAAAATTAATAAAGCTGTACTGAATATTCACGTCTATCCATCCATCCATCCAAAAGTATGGATTTGTTTGTGATTCCCACCTTCGTTCTCTTAGTGTGAACAGCCTTGCACTGTTGCGCCTTAATTAACATGTTGATTTGCATTGAGCTGCAGTATCCAGCATCTGCAAACACACAAGCGGTAAGAGAACAGCATTGTGTCAGGCATTTAAATGAGATGTTTTATTAAAGACTAGATCTTCAATCGCCACCAATCGCAGCTCTGGGAAACGCGGCTCGGTTGTGCCAGTTTCAGGTATGGGGTGAGAGAATAGAGAAAAGATAATGCTATTCCACATTCAGCCACTTCTAGCAGAGGCCGCAGAATGGATCAAAGGCAACTGGAGTAGAGGTGGACCTCAGATTCAACTACAGAGGAACCTAACAAAAGGCCTGCAGGCTCTGTGCTCTTCCGTTAATTACCCAAATGAAAGACCAAGAGTTGCACGGAAAAGCCTAGCGAGTGACAAACTGTAGCCTATGTGACCTGCAATCACAGTGTTTCATGAGTTGAGGTGAGTTGAGGTGAAATCTAAAGCAGGATTTATCAAACTAAATTTAAATTACACAGTTACTGGCCAATTTATTAGGTACGCCTGTTCAACTGCTCTTTGATGCAAATTTAAAATCAGCCAATCAACTTCAGATCATGCAGTTGGCATGATCAAGGCATGTGCTTAAAGGAGTAGTTCACTTTAAAAAAAACCTTTTGCTGAGAATTTACTCACCCCCATCCAAAATATCCATGTCATTCTTTCCTCAGTCGAAAAGAAATTAAGGTTTTTGATGAAAACCTTCCAGGATTTTTCTCCATATAATGAACTTCAATGGGAACCAAACGGTTCAAGGTCCAAAAGACAGTTTCAGTGCAAACTGCAAATTGTTCAAAGGGCTTTAAACGATTTCAGATGAAGAATAAGGGTCTTATCAAGCAAAATGATCGCTCATTTAAAAAAAAATTAACAAAGTTTAAGTTTTATAAGCTCAAATGGTCGCCTTGCTCTGTTCTGTGATGGGCGTTCGTGACTCTCCTGTTCAAACTCTTTTATCAAAATGAACAAATCTTTTTTCATGTCATTTTGTTCATTCAACGAACGAAATGAACGAGTTGACTCTGGAAAAGATTTGTTCATTTTGATGAAAGAGCAAGGCGACCTTTTGAGCTTATAAAACTTAAACTTGAGCTTTTAAATGAGCGATCGTTATGCTTGATAAGACCCTTATTCATTGTATGGAATCGTTTAAATACCTTTGAACAGTTTGCAGTTCGCACTGAAACTGTCTTTTGGACCTTGAACCGTTTGGTTCCCATTGAAGTCCATTATATGGAGAAAAATCCTGGAATGTTTTCAGCAATGGGTGTGAGTAAATTATCAGCAAAAGTTTTTTTTTTTAAGTGAACTACTCCTTTAAGTTTAAACTGAGCATCAGAATGGGGAAGAAAGCTGTTTTAAGTGGCTTTGAACGTGGCATGGTTGTTGGTGCCAAACGGGCTGGTCTAAGTATTTCGATTGCTGATCGACTGGGATTTTCACACACAACCCTCTCTAGGGCTCACTAAGAATGGCCCAAAAAAGAGAAAATAATCCAGTGAGCGGCAGTTCTGTGAGAGAAAATGTCTAGTTGGTGCCAGATGTCAGAGGAGAATGGCCAGACTGGTTCGAGCTGATAGAAAGGCAACGATAACTAAAATAACCACACATTACAACCGAGGTCCTCTTTGAACACAGATATGGGCTAGTGGCAAAAGACTCAACGGGGGTCACTCCTGTCAGCTAAAAACAGGAAACTGAGGCTGTAATTCATACTGGCTCACCAAAAATTGGACAATAGAAGATTTCTACTACTCAATTTATACTGCAAGATTCAGATAGGGTCAGAATTTGGCCCAATACAGCCTACCTGAGTATTGTTGCTGACCATATCCAACCCTTTATGATCATGACCACAGTGTACCCGTGATGGCTTCTGATGGCTTCTAGCACAGCAGGATAATATGCCATGTTAAAACGCATAAATCATGTTTTTTTTTTTTTTTTTTTTTTTTTTTTTTTTTTTTTTTTTTTTTTTTTTTTTTTTTTTTTTTTTTTATTTAACAGTCAGACATATATACAAACAAACCAACATAGTGCAGTAGTGAGCAATCTTGTAAATCCATAATTCCAGCAGTGGCAAGAGTGATTTAAGTGTTTGATCTAAGTGTGTAAGTGAGCGTGTATGAGCGTGGGTATGTGTATGCGTGTGTACACAAAGTAACCATTTATTATTTATTACCATTGTCCTTACCATCACTCCCCACTACCACCATACTGCCCATATTGTTTTTGTAGATTTTTATTTCCATCCTTCCTCCTATGTAACGATTGCCATTGTCAATCCTGTACAAAATATGATAATATAATAATATAATAATATAATATAATATAAGACCACCTTCCCCCATATCTCATCAGTCCCTATCTTTTCCTATTTTTCTGTTTTTTTTTTTTTTTTTTTTTTTTTTTTTGTGTGTGTGTGTGTTATGTGCAATGTCTAAAGTGCATTAAAAGATGGAGTACAGTGCGAGAATGCCTCAAATTGGGCCAGAGATGCTGTCCCGTTGAAACTACTTCTCGCCTGTCTTGCCTGCCTTGGTGTTTGCGATGTTTTTCCAAATATACTTATTCTTTTTTTTTTTTTTTTTTTTTTTTTTTTTTTTTCCCTTTTCTATGTTGTGGTGCATTAAAAACCCATGAAAAGATAAGGGGGAAGTTATTGCATTAGTGATGACAATGACGCTTAATTCTAGTTCTACATTCTAATTCTACAGCATTGACAATGGCAATATAGATGATAATAATAATAATAATAATAATAATAATAGTAGTAATAATAATAATGAATGACAATGATGATGGCAGTGGTGATCACAACGGTGAGAGCAAAAGACAGCAACAACAGCAATTACAACAATGAAACAACAAAAAATAAAATAAAAGTGAAAATAGTAATCATAACAGTGACAGTAAAGATAGCAATAGCAATGATAACAAAAACAAGTTCGAACAACTAAAATGCACAAATATTCGTGGGTTGGTTATAGTCTGAGTTAAGAACAGAGAAGGGATTCATAGCTGTAAGAGGTCAGAAAGTGTTGGACGGTAGAGGTCAGTTTCAGATGTGTAATTATGAAGGGGAGATGCCAGTTCCATTGCAATGAAGTCTGTAATAAGATTTTTCCAAATGTTAATGTGTAATTTATTTCTGGTTTTCCAGTTCATGAGGATAGTTTTCTTGGCGATGGTTAGCGCTATGAGGAGTATTTTAGAGTTTATAGTTTTATCAGTGATTATTGTGAGGTCCCCCAGCAAGCAAAGGGAAGGCGACAATGGGATGTGGCAGCCAACTATAGTGGATAGTGATTGTGTGACCTCTTCCCAAAAGTGTTTGATTGGAGTGCAGTGCCAGGTTGCATGGATGTATGTATCTGTAGAATTTTGATTGCAATGTGTGCAAACTTCTGATGTGAAACCCATTTTAGCTAATCTATTGCCTGTGTAATGTGTTCTGTGGAGTATTTTGTATTGTATTAACTGAAGATTCGCATTTTTGGACATGAGATAGACGTTTTTACAGATTTGGGTCCAGAAGTTGGCATCAGTGGCTATTGAAAGATCATTTTCCCATTTTATTGTTGGTAAGTATATAGTCTGAAGTTGATTTGAGATAATTTTGTATATTTTAGAGAGCAGTTTTTTTGGAGAGGAAATGTTGACCATGTCTGATATTGCCGGTGGAAGTTCTAAATTTGTATCTCTGATGTTTATTTTTGCCAGGACAGAAGATTTGATTTGTAGGTATTTTAAAAATTCGTTGTTCCCGATGCCATACTCCTGAGCCAGTTGTGGAAATGGTTTAAATGTGTTGGATTTGAAAATATGCTTAATGTGGGTGATACCCCTTTCCGCCCATGTGTGAAAATTCAATGTTTTTTTATTGCTTACAAAATCACGGTTGTTCCATAGTGGAGTGAGGTTAGATGGAGCTAATGTAGAGTTTGTGATTTGGTAAAATTTCCACCAGGCTGTCAGAGTGGAGGCTATAGTTACTGCCTTAAAACATGTGTGTTGTTTAATTGATTTGGTGAGGAACGGTATGTCAGCTATATTTAATTCTTTGCATAGTGATTGTTCTATATCTAGCCATATAATATCAGATTGGGTGGGGTAAATCCATTTGTATATGTATTGCAGTTGGTTAGCCATTGAGTAATATTGGAAATTTGGTGCTTCTAGTCCTCCTTGAAACTTACTCTTTTGTAGTGTAGTGAGTTTTATCCTTGGCGTTTTATTTTTCCAGTAGAAGTGAGTTATAATGGAGTCTAGTGATTTAAACCAGGTGAGTGTGGGGTGGGTTGGAATCATTGAGAATAGGTAGTTAATTTTTGGTAGAATCGTCATTTTTATTGCTGCTATCCTGCCGATTATGGAGATTGGGAGGTTGAGCCACCTGAGCAAATCGTCTTCTATTTTTTTTAGTAGTGGTGTGAAGTTGAGTGTTACCAACTCTGACAGTCTAGAGGAAATCCTAATGCCTAAGTAAGTTATGTGATCCTGACAAATAGGTATTGGTGATTGATGGGGTGCCACATCCCATTTGGTTTTATGTAAAGGGAGGATGGAGGATTTATTCCAGTTTATTGCATAATCGGATATTTTTGAGAAGGACTGGATTGTTTTGATTATTTCTTGGGTAGATGTTAGGGGTTCTTGTATATATAGTAGGATATCATCTGCATAGAGTGAGATTTTATGTATTTGTTGTGGTGTTTCAATACCTTTGATTGCTGGGTTTTGACGGATAGCTGCTGCTAAAGGTTCAATAAAAATGGTAAATAGGGATGGAGAGAGTGGACATCCCTGCCTCGTCCCCCTATGCAGTGCGAAGCTTTGTGATGTTAGTCCATTCGTTGTGACTGTGGCCGATGGTGATGTGTATAAAATCTTGATCCAGTTAATAAATGACTCTCCAAAGCCGAATTTTTGTAACGTGGTGAATAAAAATTTCCAGTTGACCCTGTCAAAAGCTTTTTCGGCGTCTAATGTGGCAATGAGAGTATCTTTCTGTTGTGTTGATGAGTAATGCATTAAATTGTATAATCTACGGGTGTTATTAGATGCATGTCTACCTTTTATGAAGCCAGTCTGATCAGGATGGATTATATATGGTATAATTTGTTCAATTCTATGGGCTAATGCTTTGCTAATAATTTTTATGTCGACATTTATGAGTGAGATAGGACGATAGTTAGATGTGAAGGTGTGGTCTTTGTTAGGTTTAGGAATGAGTGATATAAGTGCTGTATTCATGTGGGAAGGGAACTTTGCATTGTGTTTTATTTCTGTTATTGTTCTGCTAAATAGTGGGTATAAGGTTGACCAAAAATGTTCGTAAAACTCAGCAGGGAAGCCATCTGGACCTGGTGCTTTATTATTTTGCATGCTTTTCAGTGCGGAGTGAAGTTCTTTTTCTGTGATTGGTAATTCTAGTGTGTTTATTTGTTCCATGTTGAGTTTTGGTAAAATGATGTTATCGAGGAATTGGGTTATGTCTTCTTGGTTCGGATCAAGATCGGATGAGTATAATTTAGTATAGTAATCTTGAAATGTCCTGTTTATCTCAACTGGTGAATTGGTTAGCGTCCCTGCCGAGTTTCTGATGGAGGTTATAGCTGTTTTTTCTTTATTTCTTTTAATTTGACTGGCTAAATATTTTCCGGATTTATTGCTATGGTGAAAAGTTTCTTGATGGAGCCTGTGAATCAGAAATTGGTTTCTTTTGTTTATTATTTCATTGAGCAAAAATTTGTTTTCTCTAATTTCTTTATAGATGCTTTCTGATTGATTATTTGCGTGTAAAATTTCTAGTTCTTTTATTCTTTCTTCCAGTTGTGTTTCTTTTTCTCTGTCCTTTTTCTTTTTATGTACTGAATATGATATAATTTTCCCCCGTAAAACTACTTTCCATGTTTCCCAGAGCAGCGATGCTGACGACTTTGGAGAGTCATTTATTTCAAGGAAGGATGTCCACTCTCTTTTGAAGTAACTGTCAAATTCTGGATCTTTCAATAGTGATGTATTAAAACGCCATCTGGTGGGGTGCTTCTGTATTGCAGACGGGTTCCATGTGAGAGTTACCGGAGAGTGATCGCTGATAGTGATAGGATGTATTTTGGTTTCTAAAATATTTGGTATGATTGAATTACTGGCTAGAAAGAAATCAATGCGGGAGTAGGTTTGGTGAACGTTAGAATAAAAGGTGTATTCTCTGGCGAGTGGGTGTTGTAGCCTCCAACCATCGCAAAGACCAAAATCACTCATGAACTGCTTTATTGTTTTGGAGGATTGCGGAGATTTACCTGTATGTTTTGACCTGTCAAATGATGGATTGATTACAGTATTATAATCTCCCCCTATAATTATTGGACCGTTGGAAATGTTTGAAAGAGAGGAGAAGAAATTTGCAAAGAAGGAGGAATCATCAGAGTTTGGTCCATAGATGTTGCCAATTGTGATTGGATTATTATTGATTGAGATATTAATAATGATAAAACGGCCTTCAGGATCGGAAATGGTTGTATGGTGGTTAAACTGTATTTTTTTGTTTATTAAGATGCATACTCCTCTTTGTTTTGAGTTATAGTGGGAGGAAAAACAGTGATTGAAATGTGTAGTTTTTAAGCTATTTTGTGTATATTGTGAGAGGTGTGTTTCCTGTATTAGACATATATCTGCTTGTGTATTTTGTAGGTAATTTAAAACTTTATTTTTTTTTGTTAGTGAACCAACTCCACGAATATTCCAAGTTATGAACTTCAAATGCATGAACCTATATTGTACATAGTTACCTTGTGTGAGTATAAATCTGTGTGTGTGGATGTGAATGCGGCTGTGTGTGTGTGTGTGTGTGTGTGTGTAAATCTATAACAACAAATGACAAATAAAACAGTGAAAACATAGATACCTATAACCAACAACAGAACATATAAACAGTGAGCAAGGTTATTTAGTTGCATTTAGAGTACAGTGTGCGTGCGTGGTGCAAGTGGTTTAATGAAAGAATATGAGGATTATGAATTGAGTATAAATTGAGTATAAACGGATTGGAAATGTTACATTGCTGTTATCAATAATCAGTAAAGCCAGGGAGTAGTGTCTTTGTCTCTAAATAATTGTCCATCAATGTATAATTTGTCCACTGTGATGATTGCTTTTTTACCTTGGTTGATCATTGTCTTGCGGATGGGGAAAAGTAGCTTACGTCTGCGGATGATCTCTTGTGGATATTGGTCGTTGAGTCCGTAATGAGTCCCTTTGAGCTGCCGTCCTTGTCGCTGAACCAGTACTTTTTGTTTGAAATGTTCAAATTTGGCGATGATGGGGCGGGAACGGGTGGAGTTGATGTGTTTCTGTCCTAAACGGTGAACGCGATGGAAAGTGATGTGCTCCACAGTCTCCGGTGTGAGTTTGAGCTGATTAACCAGAAAGTCCTTAAAGATGAACTGAACTGAAAAATATCGACGTTGAAAACGTGTTGTTTATGACAATTAAAAGTAAATTACACTAAACATTTTTTAAAAATATATATTAATATAGCTTTTTTAAGCAACGCAAAATTGCGCTTGTTAGCGCTGGCAGTTCCGATGACGTCACTGGCATGGTAGGACCCACGGAGCGCCATAGACAACAGCTGTAGGTCCTGTATACACAGACGAAAATGAGCGCTTTTAACGGCATGGATTACGCATTTGAGCCCGTGAGGGACAGGCCGGTAGTGTCTAACTACCACCACATGGAGGACGATCAGTTTCAGGCTTCACTTGCAGTACAGGATCGTTTGGGGGAAAGTGACTGCGGGCGCGAGCGCTGTGGAGCATAGACACTGCGACGATCTGTTGCAGAGAGGTCAACATGGACATTTATTGATCGGCGAAAAATGCATCACCATGCACCGTTCATTTCGGATGCTGTTCGGTGAGAGAAACGTGTTGAAGGAGGCTATGCTGTCTCTAATGGATGTCCGAGCTGAGACGCTGGACCGCCCCATAAGTAGCAGGGTATTTTACGAATAGGCGACGGCTGGGCTAACTTGTTACACTTTTCTCAGATTGTTTAGATTAACAGCGTACTGGCAGTTCACTCTATGGGCGAGGGTGCATTTAGGAAGGAGAAAATCCCATCCTTTACAGTGAACTATACATCAGGGATCTTTTCCCCCTCACCATCAAGGATTCGAGTAACGTTAACGTGATGTGTTGAACTTGTAACTTGTGTAAATAAAACATTTCGTGCATTGTCAGACGTTTCATGTACTCATTGACGAAAGTACACATCTCTAAATAGTGTGTCGCTAAAAAATCTTTTTCCCTTAGCCATGTCAGCTAGCCTTAGACTGTTTACAAGCTACGGCTGTTCTGCTGGTGCGGGTAGGCAACGGAGTGGCTTACCATGCCAGTGACGTAGTCGAACGTTGAAATCCAACATGGCGGCGCCCGTGTAACAAAAACAACACTTTCAATGTACTATTTTATCCCTTTTAACAAATTCTGCCATTTTAAAAATTGTACCAATGAGAATAAATAAAATACATATGTTATATCACCTTTTCTCAAATTTCAGTTCAGTTCATCTTTAACAGATTTTTCGGGGTCTTCGGTGGGTGATTCGGGAATGCCGGAGAAGATTAGATTGTCTCTCATACTGCGTGACTGTATATCCAGGATGGTTTCTTGCATGGCTTTGTTCTCGGTGATGACGGAGGTAAGTTGAGTGTTTACAGTTGAAAGTTTTGCAGTGAGTGTGTCCACGGAGCTTTTCAGTGATTTATTTTCTTCTGTGAGTGAATCGACTTGCTGTTGACTGTATTCCAGGCTGTGGCGGAGGTTTTGAAATTCTTTGTGCAGTACTTCGATTAGTGAAAGTCTAGAGTCCAGGTTTGATAAGCGCTCGTTGATTGATAGGAGTATGTCGGAACAGCAGTTTGTTTTGATCGGAGTGGATAATGGTGATGTTGGTGACGGCGGTGAATCGGTTGATGAGGGAGAGTCCGAAATGCGTGGTTTTTTGGCTTTGCGTGATCGGCCCATTGTAGCGTTGCAGAGTCTGTTGAAGTGGTGGTCAATGTAATCCTCCAGTTGGTCCAGGTCCGAGTTGTAATCCAGGTTTTAAGTTAGGGTTAAAGCGGTAGATTTTGTAGTTGAAAAAGCGAGTGAGGGAAAAAAAAAAATAAAATAAAAATTCGTTTGTTTATCTAGCAGCGGCGCGCTGCCATGTTGAATTAGCACCCAACGCGCACACACACTACGTCAATACGTCATTACGTCACTCATGTAAATCATGTTTTCTTGAACTTGACAGTGAGTTCACTATACTCAATTGCAGTCACCAGGTCTCAATTCAATAGAGTTTGGGATGTGTGGTGGAATGGGAAATTTGCATCATGGATGTTCAGCCAACAAATCTACAGCAACTGTGAGAAGATCTCAGAGGAATGTTTCCAACACCTTGTTGAATCTATGCCATGAAGAATAAAGGCAGTTCTGAAGGCAAAAGTCGGTCACAAGACAACCTGCATTTGGTGCAAAAACTATTCTCCAGAGCATCAACGTTGGATTTATATTAAAATGTAAAAAGTCTGCCTCAAAAACATATTTTTGACGAGTTCTTCGAAGGATATCAGTTGAAACAAATGGTATCCTCCACTGGGATGTTGATGTTGGTTTTAAGTTTAAACCCGACGGCGTTAGGACCTTACAGCAGCGTCGAGCTGAGTGGATTGGTTTCGGTCGCATCCTTCACACTGTTTCGCAATAATGTCAGCACCACGCCTGGTCTCTCTCATCGCTTGCTGCATAACGTTTTTCCAATCTGGAAATGCTCAACTGGGAGAGTCTAAAGTAAATGACAGACCTTATGAAGTCCTGCTGAGACAAAATTTGGGTAAGACATGACTACACACACGCGACTGAACCTGTCAGGCCTTTCACATTCACAATGAGTGAATCTGACAATGTCGCATCATGACTTCACAGTTTATCACTGATTCAGTTTTAAAATGCCAACGTTCGTACATTGCTAAATTGGACTCTCAGTTATAGCTAAGCTTAAAATCTTGTGGATTTCACCATAGTATTTTGCACTAACGTTATATCAGCAGATTTATTTGATCTGTTTGTTAATTTTATCTTCTCCTTCAGTTCTTCTTTTAAGTGTTCTATCCACACTGTTGGTGATCATGATTGGGATGGCAGTTTGTGTCTATAAACCTCTTCGACGCAGGTGACTATCCCTATGGATGAAAGAGAAAGATGCCGGGAAATGAACACTACTATGGCGAAGGCTTGCTTCTGAATATTAATGAGCCAGTTCTTCGCCATTGGCCAAGAACACTACAACGTCAGCACGAATGAACTACGTCACTCGGTATTGAAGGTTAGCTACAAATCAACGTTAGTAGGCTATGCCCAAATTTATTGGATGAAACCCTTATCTTCTTCCCTTAAACACTTAATGTCAGTGTAATTGAGGTTAAATATCCATGTGGGTCGTAGCCTATAAGAAAAAAATATTGTAATTTAAGTTGTTAAAATTGAACACTATTTCAACCACGTTTCCTCAGTGTGCACCGTTTGTAAGCTACTAAATTGTATAGCTACTGTGTGAATTTATACATATTTATTTATTTATTTATTTGTTTTGGTGTATTTATTGTTATATGTTTATTTGACCGGTTCTGGCAGTTCAGACATTTTGCATAGGCCTACTGAAATAAATGTCAAAACTTGAATCTGTATGAATGTGTTCAAAATAAAGAACTGAATGAAACAATGCCTAATCAACACGTTAAAATGTTCTAGTTTAAATTATGTTTATCTACACTTTTAAAGTACAATGGTTGTTTTTGGTAGGCTATCAGATCGTAATACCATGGTATGAAATAATTAGCATATTTACATCACATTTGCTCTAATTCTCTCTACTTTGTGTCGTCTCCTCAATGATATCCCACCAGCTCCTGTGTGAATATCTTCTCATTATGGGGGAGAGAACTCATCCTCCTAATCCAGTTGCAGATGGCAGATGGATTCTTATGTATAGCCTATATTTGCATAATGGTTTTTAAGAAGGTGGTCCACAAGCCAAACACCTGCTGAGCTGAAGTCACGAAGACAGTTGCTTCGGGTAATTTACCAATATAGCGCAAGACACTTGAGCTGATTAAAGTCAAACAATCCAAATGAGTGAAGAAAACAATTTCCTGTGAAATTAAAGGCTTTTAAAGTAAAATCGAATACAAGCTGTAGCATTCAGGATCCTTCTTTTACATCATGTAGCAAAATATGTATCTATAGTAAACAGGACTGATTCTGACTTGATACATGAAAAAAATGTATTTGACAGTTCGACTGAAATTGCTACAATAGGTTTGGGAAGTAAACAAGTCGATCAACTTGCACGAACACTGGAGGACAATTAGCCTATAATTTATTTAAAATTACATGAATGCCAACCAAGCTGCTGGTCTATTCACTTTGTACTAAAATCAATCCCACTTCCCATCGCTATTTAAAGGGATAGTTCACCCAAAAATGAAAATTCTGTCATTTACTCACCCTCAAGTTGTTCCAAACATGTACGAGTTTCTTTCTTCTGCTGAACACAAAATAAGATATTTTGAAGAATATGGTAAACCAAACAGGCCAAGGCCCCAATGTCTTCCATATTAAATATGTATGTATATATATATATATATATATATACATGATGCTTTTTTCAATAAAGATTGTTTCACAGCTTTACAGTAATAACAGGAAAATGAAGCAGCAAAGTTTGTTTCAGCTGTACAGCAGATCTAGAAGAACAAAGAACAGTGTTATAGTCCATCTTAAGTTTGTTTGGTTCATTTCTGTTATAAAACACAATATTTGCTGTGTCCATAACTGACTGTACAAAAAACATTTAACTATATATGTAATTATGAAAACCCAATCATCTATCAGTAGTCAGCCTTAATGTAAAGTTGGATGCATTTGACACTCCATAAAATTCCTCCTCCAAGTCAGCTTCTTTAAAACGGTTTCCTTCACTTTCACACGTGATCTCAATAAAATCATGATTTCATTCCTAGAGACGGCTGAGATTGACTGAACACTGCCTCAAACCACTGCTGACATACAGCTTTCCTCTGCCAACACATGGCACTCGAAGCTCTGTTGGTGCCAAGACAACCGTTCACATCTAATGCAGGGACCTGTTCAGAAAATGTCACAACACAATTTCTCGTGATGTACCCTCATGTGTGAGGCTAAACGATCAAACCTCATTGTGAGCCAAGTTCTCAAGATCTCAAATGCTCTTTTTTGAATAATGTTACTGTAATTGTCACAGGGAAAACATAACCAGAAATAGCATTAACACACTTTCCACTAAGAATATTTGTGATGGATACATTTTTTCAAAAAAAAAATAAATAAATATATATATATATATATATATATATATTAAAAAGCATTCAACACAAAAAGACAGTTTGTTACACATCAGAACAGTGCCATCTGTTGGTTTGTTTAATAAAATTCAAGATGCACAGGAGATGGATAGACTTTCCTGAAATAAAAGTTAAATAAATTGATAGATTTGAAATGACCGTATTAAAAAACAGAGCAGCATGAATATTAAGACAAACGTGTAAATAACTAAAAAAAATCATTGATGTATCTTGCCACCAAAACGTTCAAAGTATCAGACATGTTTCACTAATAAACAAAGTCAAATTACTTGTAAAACAATTAATAATGATAAAATTGATCTGATCAACATAATAGCTTTTATGCCTTTATTATATGATTTTCCATGTCCATGCAGCCTCCATAGTTAATGAACCTCCATAAAATCAATAAAGTGCTTTTATTAAAGTAAAAACATATTTTGCGTGTGTGTCAAACATACATCACAGTTTACAAATGCCTTCAGGATATCTTCAACATGCTCAAACAGGATACATTAAACTTACCCAGAATCAAACCAACACTAACCCTGATCCGGTAGACCATTAAACAATTTGGCAATTAGTTAGTTAAGACCAAATACCAAAAGTTAAATTAGGTTTTAAATAAAGAATGAAAATAAATTCTGTGTCCAGGAATAATGGTGTGTGGATAATCGTAGCCAGAGCATTTGATTTATTTAGGCATAAAAATAAAATCAATGTCTTGTTATTACAACATCCCTTTTATAAATGCAAGATTGTAGCCTCAGATCCTTGTTTGCTACAGGAAGAATAAAGCTATATAAATGTCAAACAATTATGAGGTGACAGATATAGTTAATATTGGTTCAAGGACACAGGTTCATACAAAAAGTAGTGAGAGAGATACTGCAAGCTGTAAGTCAATAATCAATACTCGGATGTCTTCGAGCCTCACAAGGCTTTAAAAAAAACACTTACAGGAAGGAGTCAACAAAAGAACTATCAAGAAAAAAAAAATTCGCAACAAAATAAATAGCACTGTCAGCTACAAGAGGAAGGAACAGCATGAGATTCCCTAAAGATTCCCAAACAGAGCAGGGCAGGTTCTTCCACATCTATCAATCATCACATTTATCAGAACCTCAGTCAACAAACAATGCTGTCCAACCGCACGCATTTCTTTCCGAAACAAAAACAGCTGGTTTTCTTGTCACACATTCCCCTAGTCCTTTAGTGTAGCATGAGGTTTGGTTGGTGCCAGAAAAAGTGACCCAGAACTGCCACTTTCATGCTTTGCATTACAACATACATTTGGCGATCCAAGCGGTTTTATTGTATCATTTTACAAATTAGGCAGACTAAAAGCTTGAGGCGTATTGGCTTACATCGGGAATATTCCGGTCTGTATGAGTGCCTCTTACTCCAGTGAGGCACAGTGGTGTGGATTTATTGCCATTACAGTACAGATGCTTTAGTCAGAAGTGGTCTAATGACAAAAGCACACGGGGGTTAAGAATGGTACTGTCCTACTGCTTTGTGTGAAACATTCATTTCTTACACTTTCCTTGGCTGTGTATAAAATGGTTTTAAAAGGAACCAATAACTGGTGATCAGTTTTACCCTGAGATATAGTATTAATATAAACCTAAAGCTAATGTTAATGCAAAAAGACGTCCTTTCTATCAAAACAAACAAAAAATGTATCTAGTCATTACTGTCAAGATGTACAAACTCACACAGGATCATGTTTGGACTGCCAAGCACATCACAACCTTTCTACCACATAATATAAAAAAAGCAGCACTGATTTTTTTATATAAAAAATACAAGCGTGATCACCTTTTTTAAAGGAGGGAAAGAAAGCGGAAAGCTATGGAAGCTTGTTTCCGCCACTGAATAAAAATTTATCTCACAATTACGAGATATGAAGTCAGACTTGTGAGAAATAAAGTCAGAATTGCGTGATATAAAGTCGCAATTCGGAGAAAAAATTACAGAAGTGCGACTTCTTATCTCACAATTCTGACTTTTTTTCTCACAATTGCGAGTTTACATCTCGCAATTCTGACTTTATAATGCATATTTGCGAGTATATATGTCGAAATTCACAATTTCTCAAAATTGTGAGATACAAACTCGCAATTGCGAGTTATCAGGCCAATTCTAAGAAGAAAAAAAGACTAACTTTTTTCCCCCTCAGACTAGTTTAAATCTCACAATTCTGACTTAAACACGCAATTGCGACTTTTTATCACGCAATTGCGACTTGATATCTCGCAATTCTGACTTTATAACACACAATTGCGACTTTATATAACGCAATTCTGACTTTATATCTCGCAATTCTGACTTTACATCTCTCAATTCTGACTTCACAACTCTCAATTCTGAGAAATAAAGTCAGAATTGCGAGATAAAAAGTCACAATTACCTTTTTTATTTTTCATTCAGTGGCGGAAACAAGCTTCCATAGAAAGCAGTAAAAATCATGAAAAAAAAAAAAAAATTGCTTATTTTTTGGATAAGGAAGCAGAACCTTCCAGATGTCGGCTCCAAACTGAATATGTAACTAAGTTAAGTCGTATGTCAGTGGCCACAGAGAGCTGCGTGAATCTGAAGAAAGGTATAAATAAAAAAAGGTTTTAATGGTTATGGCAATAACAGGAACTCCCTTTGTCTTTCATTCCCTCATCTTACTTCGTCACTTTTCCATTAAGGAGAGTTGTAAAATCCTCTCTAATTCCTCCTCTTCTTCTTTCCTTCTCCTTTCTTCCTCCTCCTGTGCCCGGGCCGAAAGCTCCATAGCCAATCGCAGGTCAGTGTCGGGGCTGGAGGTGGAGACAGAGCTGGAGGGTGTGGTGTCACTGAGGTCTACTAAAACTCCCTCAGACTCAGACCTGTGGTTATGTGACAGAACATAACAACACAATTTAAGAAAATGTACACAGGAATGAACAGAGCACTTAGAAACACCACTCTACCTATACTTCTCCTCTGCTAAATAGACTACGGATCAAAAGGCTGGGGTCAAAGAGATTTTTTACAGTTAAACAGCTATATTGTGAAATAGTATTATAATTTTAAATAACTGTTTTCTACTTGAATATATTTTAAAATGCAATTTGTTCCTGTGATGGTCTTCAGAGTCACATGATCATTTAGAATTCATTCTAATATGATGATTTGGTGCTCAAAAAACAATACTTATTATCAATGTTGAAAATAGTAGTGCTGCTTAATATTTTTGAGGAAAGTGTGACATATTTCAGGATGTTTTGATGAATTGAAATTTCAAAAGAACATTATAAAAGTATTATACATGTTTTCGAATGTTCGTTGAACTATGCTCATAACGACAGAACTTGCAAACCTAGTTGGCTAACAATGCTTTTGGGAAACGCACCCCAGTATGTGAAACTCTATTTGCCCCAGAACAAAAGACTGACATATAATGCAGAAATTACCCATCACTCAACCGGTTCATCATGGATTGTGTCGCCTGTCCATCAGAATCACTCAAAGTTTCCTACAAAAAAGACCCACCACACTGCATATTAGAGACAGACAACATCAAGTATTGCACAAAATACAGTCACAGGAAGCTTTCTGACCTGTGAATTAAGTGCACTAGACTCAAGCAGGCTCTGGTGGATGGCGTACTGGAGCAGCTCTTCATCATGGTGCACTGGGTTGTACTGGCGTGTGTTGGAGTGGCGGTTGCCTCCTCGGTGGTGATAGTGTGAAGGTGCCATGAACACAGACGGACACACCTCGAATTGATCAGGTTCTGCAGGAGCAACTAAACAACATTTAGTGAAAATACAAGTAAGAACATTTCCCTGCTGGACCAAACCAAATAGCCCATTCTTAATATGAGATCAAGTGCTTGAGATGGTTTGTGATTGACATAGTTTAAGACATAGTTCACCCCCCAAAAAATCATATTCTGTCATCATTTTCTCAACTTGAAGTTCTTCCAAACCTGTATTAACTTCGTTCTTATGTTGAACACAAAAGAAGATATTTTGAAGAATGTCAGTGACCAAACAGTTGGTGTACCCCATTGACTTCCATAGTCATTTTTTTCCCATACTATGGAAGTCAATGGGGTCCATCAACTGTTAGGTTAAACATATACTGTATATTCTTCAAAATATATCTTCTTTTGTATTCAGCAGAAGAAAGAAATTCATTAGAAGAACTTCTCATTAGAAGTTATTCAAACAGACGGGGAACAAATCAGTCTATTTCCAAACCTGAAGCCTGGTTGTCACACTTCTCTTCTGTAGGTGTGGGTGTAGAAGCTGATTGGTTGGTGTCCAGAGGCTCATCTGTACTGCACTTGTTGACGTTTCCAAATGTGATGCGGGCATTCAACACATGGAACAGTGGGATTTCTGCAGGAACACAACAGAAGTAGAACCAGTTATATTGAAGCCATTAACACAAGCAATATATATATATATATATATATATATATATAAAAAATTGATATCTGTATTCTCTGTCTGATGACCAAAATTTAAGCAGAAATGTTTTACAAAGTTTTCTTTAAAAGACAACACCTAAGTTCAGGCTGGAAACATTAAAGCATTCTTGAAAACAGGAAAGTAAGATTAGTTAATACTAAACCATCTTCCATACATAATTTGCAAATGTTTAGTTGACTGTTATAAGTGTACTTGTAGTTTTGTTGAAGGTTAGATAAGTTAATATTCAAGCTGAAGCAAAGCATAGAATTAATTTTTTAACTTCAAAACTGAGGAGTAGGGCTGTTTGTTCCTCTTTTTAATTCTTCCACTCACCGATCTTCACAGGAAAGCCAGGGGGAAACCTGAGGTTGATGAAGTCCTTGAGTCGGGCAAAGTGAGTGCTGGTGCGAGCCATCAGGTCAATGATGGGAGTGACCTGCTCCACCAGAGACAGAGGATGCTCCTCGCTCATCCACAGGGTGCCTTTAAACCTGAGAAGGATGTCACAAAAACTCAAACCATTTTCTTAAATTCTTACACACGCACACTCTAACTCATTGAGGTCAGTAAGATTGTAATTTCACAATGTAACCGTTTTTCATTAAATAAATGCAGTCTTGGTGAGTATAAGAGACTTTTTCTAAAACAAATTATACAGCAGTGTGTGCATTTATAATATATAAAATGTATTTATTTTGTGTCAGCATATGTGCTAAATAAATAAATAAGGAGGTAATAATTGGATCATTATTGCAGTGATTACTATGTTTCTAGCATATTATATGTTTGCTAACAGTTGTTCTGACCCTGATTGATGGAGTGTACAGAGTGCTGGACTCTTGCATTGTCATTACAAGATCTTGACCAAAAATAGATGCACCTGGATCATTATTTCAGTGATTATTATGATTCTATCATGTTTTTTGTTTGGTAACAGTTCTTCTAACCCTAATTGATGGTATGTGTGTAGCTTTTCATTTCAAAGAGGTAAATCGATTTTTGGTCAAGATCTTGTATGGACAATGCAAGAGTACAGGACTCTGTAAAGTCTCCTCCAGAACATCCCAAATATTTTCAATGAAATTAAGGTCTGGATTGGTGCCAATTCATGTGTGAAAATGTCTAGTTTAAGAAATGAAAAGCTACAAACTCAATTAGTCAGAAGAACTTTTGCCAAACATAAAACATGCTAGACTCATAATCACTGAAGTAACGATCCAATCATTGACTCCTAAGCATTTGCCAATTTAAATCCAAACCACAACCTTATATTTGACTGGGCAGTGTATATGTATGTATATACTTCACAAAAACACACTTTTTTATTAAAAAAATAAATAAAATTGTGAAGTTGAGTGAATGTCCTGTCTTACTTCTGTGTTCTGATGGTGAGCTCAAAGGGTCGACCAATATCTCTACCCTGCAGGTCGAAGTTGGGGTTAAAGTACTCCTCTGGAGTAATAGCTGTGGGGTTTGTGGCAGTGGCAAACTCCATAGTCATGTCCTGTAATCATACATAGAAATAAAATACAGAATCCTTTTAGCTTTGTAAAATACAGTGGTCATAAAAAAACACTGGGAGACACTTAGTCACCATGAAATCAAAACTGACAATTCTTTTTTCTTAATGAAATATTACAGTATTTGAAATGATTTCAAGTGCACATCCTGTGTCCCCTTCATCTTTAATCAAAATAACTCATCTCTTCCAGCAATATTTCTTCTCTGATGACGAGTTTAATGTTACAAGGGTCACTCACATAAGATCCAATAGCAAACCACAACCATCCAATCAATTTCCGATTGTTAAACGATGTTGTTTACTACATGCATCACAATAGGGAAGAAAAGACTAATCGCAAATTCTGTTTCATGTTGACTTTAAGCCACATGAAAGTATGAATGTCACTGTGTTAGTTTCCTATTCAAAATATACACAAAATATTTGGAACATGTTCATAGTTAATGTAATGAACTAAAGAAAAAAGGATTCATAGACCCACTAAAAATCACCTTGAGACCTGTTGGTTAAAATTCATTTCTAAAATGTCTTAGAATTCTTAATTTATTTTCCTGAAAAATGCCGCTTGATTTGATATTTTGCATTCAATTTAATGACAGACATACATTCTTAAGTGTCAAAAAAGTTAAGAAGAAAATAAATTCAGTGTCCGTTTCGTGTGCTCGTCTTACCCCTTGAGCACCGATCTGTTGTTCTACGGTGCCGAGTAAAGATTCCAGAACATTCCTTTCACCTGTGGAGATCAAAAGCATCAGAAATTAATAATAATCATTTCACATAACAAAGAACTGCAGGGAACTATTGACTCTTTACCACCGACAAGGGTGCTAGATCCCAATGTGGGACAATTTCATGAGCTTTCATTGGCGGAAAAGCAATTATGGGCTTTAAACTGATCCCTCCAACAGGAAACTGATAATGTCAGAGGCCAGGGGACAAGATCACATTTGACTGCTCCTCAAATCTGTTTACAACAGAAACACAAATGCGGTGATAGTCGCATGTTCGAATGACACATTTTGTTAATAGGTTTGTCACCCCACACAGCCGCTCCACATTTTCTCTGTCCATCTATTCAATATGTGGAAATTGATTCTTCTAACTTTAGCCCATTCCATCAAAAGCAGCTTGTGATTGCATAACACACTGAATCAAAATACTCCATGTTACACTGGTTAGACAAAGACTGTGGTGTGCTAGATTGTTTGTGTGAATAACATCACAGCTCATCATTCAAGTAAGTGGAAACATAGGTCGGTTTTGAGAGAGATTAGCAGTTTCCCGGTCGAGCATCAGAACCATTTTGGTGGAAAAGGGGTATGATATATATAGTGTAAATCTTAAAGTGGGTTAATTACTTTTTATCCTGGCCTTCTCCTCGTCTGTGAGGTGCTCCGTCCTGGTGCGAATCACAACGTTCACATTGTTCACTGAAAAAACCTGCCAAAAGCAGCATCATCACCCACAGCACAAAGACTGCCTTATTCTTAAACTCACTACTCTAAAAAGAAAGTCTGATGTTTCTGAATATTAACTTTTCACTTTGGAGCATCTGTAGTTCTAAAATAGCAAATTTTCTCATTCCAATGATTCATAATGGTATTATAGTTCATGGCTCACCTTGGCTTCAAATCCATTTACTACTTCTGTTCTGTCTGACCTCCAACCCCAGATACCAGATTTACACCTGAACACAGAATTTAATAGCATGAAACAGTTTTAATAGCATCTCTGATTTAAACTTCAGCAACAAAAACGGTGTTAAGAGTTTAATTTCAATGAATCAAGTCAGATTAGAGTTTTGAGTCAATGTTCAAAAATATTCACCCAAATCCATATATTTTCATATACACTATTGTTCAAAAGTTTGGGGTCAGTAAGATTTTTATTGAATGAAATTAACACTTTTTTCCGGCAAGGATGCAATAAATTGTAAATTGATAAAATTACAGTAAAGACAATAACAAAAAAATTAAGTAACAAAACTATTACACACACACACATATATATATATATATATATATACAGGGCCTGAAGTTAATTTTTTCGGCCACCGGCCACTGTGGCAGGTGGATTTAAAAATTCACCTGCCACAGAGACTTTTTACCAGCCATTTTTTTTTTTTGCCTCATAAACGTAAAAAAAAAACAAAAAAAACCCGGGAATTTCACAATATTGTTCTTTAACTTGTAAGAACACACATTTAAGTGCTGTCAAGTAATAATAACTCTAATAACATACATTTAAAAAAAAAAATCTTTTTATTCATTGATTTTGACAGACACACACACACACACACACACTAATATATATATATATATATATATATACATATAATAAAGTAACAAATATATATATATATATATATATATATTTCAAATAAAAGCTGTTTTTCTGAACATCTGAATCATCAAATAATCTTGAAAAACATGAACCAGGGGTTCCAGAAAAATATTAAGCAGCATTGAAGCAGCATTCAACATTGCGTGAGCTTAGAATTATAAGGTTCTATCTCCACTTTTGGTCGAAATTGAGTTTTTGACATAATCTGATCCATTAGGTGTTTATTAATGCCTGTGTGGTGTTATTTTTGTAAAAAAAATATTTTGTTAGTAGTTATTAATAAAATAAAAAGGTTCCATCTCACAAAACATAAACCGAGTTGGGATTATAAGGTTCTATCTCCAGTAGATTCAATATCCAATCAAAACCCTGAATGAACACGGACGGACAAATCAAAACCCACCTCTTAGCTCTGTAGCCTGACAAGATTGTGAGTAAGATTGTGTTTTGTATAAACACTGCTTTGTTTTGCGGTATTGGAAAAGTATCTGGGAAACCAATGGCACAGATAGAAAATGTGGCATAAAGACAACTACAGAGAAAATAATTTTATACGAAAACACCCTTCAATTTAGGAAGTACTGTACAGGTGCTAAGCAATGCAATTGTCAGGTATTAGGTGTTGATTAATGCCTGTGTGGTGTTATTTTTGTAAAAAAAAATATTTTGTTAGTAGTTATTAATAAAATACAAAGGTTCCATCTCACAAAACATTAACCAAGTTGGGATTATAAGGTTCTATCTCCACTAGATTCAATATCCAAGCAATGCAACTGTGACTGTTTATCCTGTTGAGTCCTGGACAGTGCCTCAGTGGGTCCCATTGTCTAATCTTTCTAATATTTATCCATGTTCAAGTACATGCCTGCAGTTGACAAAGCGTACTACAAGGCAGTATTTAGAAAGTAAAGATAGAAGGTTGGAAACTTGAGTCATGACAACATAAATTACATAACATGAAGTACATCATACATAACAAAACAGACATACAGAATAATAAGGGATGAAAACATAATTTTCATGATGTTACAATATTTTGTGTTAATCTACTAAATTAAACGTTTTTAATGTAAGATGCTTCCTAAATGTTTTTTTACAGTACAGAGGAGTGAGGTGTAGTATTGTGTAATTACTCCATGTCCATGTTCTTTGAAAATATTTTTTTTTCTTACAAACTTGCTTGCTTGGCTTTGATACTATACTATTATATTATATTATCAATGGTTATATACAATTATTCTTTGAAATGTGGGGTTTTATTTGTAAAAGTGGAGATAGAACCTTATAATTCCAAACAGAATCAGAGCTCTCAGACTTAAAAGGTTCTATCTCCATTGGGGTCATCTTAAAAAATCCCATTTCAAAATGTGCCAGGATTTTGATATTTTATTCACAAAGTACCTGTAGGGTGATGGTCTTGTTGAGCTATAATAGAAGATTATGCTACATAACAGTTTTGCCAGCTGGGATGTAAAAACTTTGATGCTCAATATCTCAGAACTACCCTAAACGGAGATAGAACCTTATAATTCTAAGCTCACGATTGATAAAAATAAGAAATGTTTCCTAGGCACTAAATCAGCATATTAGAATGATTTCTGAAGGATCATGTGACTGGAGTAATGATGAAAATTCAGCTTTGCCATCACAGGAAAGTGGAAAACAGTTATATAAAAAAATAGAAAGTAGTTATTTTACAATGTAATAATATTTCACAACATTACGTTTTTTACTGCATTTCAAATAAATTCAGCCTTGGTGAGCATAAGAGACTTCTTTCAAAAACATTAAAAAGTCTAACTAACCCTAATCTTTTGAACAGTAGTACATTCATTAGAAGTAAATAGTATATACGTGGCCATACCTCTCAAACGCAATGTCTCTTGTGTCCAGATATGTGTTAACAATAGGTGTTGTCAGCCTCTTGGCAACTTCCTGTTCAGCGGGCTGCATGGAGTCCAGAGTGACATCCTCGATCTCGCGGGAGAGATCAAAGCGCTCAGTGTCCACCACCTCGTCCTCGTGATTAACTTCCATCAGCTCAGTGCAGTTGTCTGTGAGAACACACGTTACTGATTATGTTGTTGTAGCTTCAGAAGAATTCACAGCACGTTTGCTAGAACCCCACCACCAAATGAATGTGTAAACCACAGATGGGTGAACTAGACTGGACAGTCAGAGTGAATAACTAACTCTCTTCTCTGAAGATATAGCTTCTTCTTCCTCTGATCCAGGTCATGTTGTCAAAGCCCAGCAGGGTGGTGTCCACTCTCAGACAGGCCCCACTCTTCCAGATTCTGCACACGTCGCTGGGACACACGCGGGACACCAGAGGAACTGGAGTGAGAAAGAAGCACAAGATGAGGATCATTCAACATCCTAAAAAATTCATAAGGATTCATGAGAGGAGATAAAAAGCACTTACTCCAGCTAGTAAACTCCCACTTCATCTCCATGTAGAAATCTGGAGACTGGGATAAAAAGAGCTTCATTACACTCTTCAGGCCCTTTCACATGACTTGCATCAGGGCTTCAACCAGAAGCTGCTCCTGACTAAATTTAGGTAGGGCTGATTCTGGGTCTTAGCTCAGACATTTTGTAAGATTTACATTCTAATCACTGAACACATGCATAACACTCTTGGCAGAGGTGTTATTCAGCCTTGGGGTGGAGTGTCTAATGTTGATTGACAAGCTTTAAGTAGTACACATGATACACGTATAGAATGCTATCTTAGCATTGGCTTAACGTAATAGAAAATCCTAAACAAAATTTGTTTCAGATAATGCAGGATGCTAAACACATTAACAATTTATTATTGAGTCAGTTTCTATGTCCTTGCTGGCTTAAACACAAGTGTCATGTGCCACGTCACAGTCAAAAATGAAAGTAAAAGTTACAATATTTGAGCTTAGAACAGTGCCAAATTAAAAAAAAAGTTGGATTGCTGAAAGAATTGCTGACAAAAATATTAAGCAGCATGGCTGTTTTCAACACTGATCATAAATAAGAAATGTTTCTTGAGCACCAAATCAGCATATCAGAATTTGAATGATTTCTGAAGGATCATTGTACTAATGAATGGACTAATTAAATGTTATCATATTTCACAATAGTACTGTTTCTTCAGTATTTTGACAGACGCACCTCTCGGATCTTGCACAGTAGCTCTGGAACGCCACCCAACGCAGTGGAGGCTTTGACATAATCTCGTCGCTGGAGCACCAGCTGCACCATCTCAGGATCTCCTGTGCTAACCGCTTCCTGTAGCACTGTACAGACAACACGATATATGATATATGACATTTATGCTTACCCAAGGATATAGACTTGTAATGGAAAGGTAAACATACTAGTCTAGAACCACTATATACTGTAATACACATGACAAAAAAGACTAATGACCATTAAGGAGGGGATTATTAGAGTATTTATAAAGCAAAAAAGCTGAAACAGAGATACTAAACACTTTCATTGGCTGGAAAAACCACTGATGACACAAGCCGAGGAAGTGGTGGTGGTAATAGTTCTAATGGCATTCTTGTGAGAGCCAATGAAGTTTACTTTGAAGACTGCCATGTCTTCAAACCACTATGGCTTCATTCTCACCTGTCCAATGTTTGTCATTTTCTTTGGAAACATCCGCGCCGTGTCTGAGCAGCACTCTCACGGACTCCAAGTGTCCAAGTGAGACGGCCAGGTGCAGAGGGGTCCGGCCCCGGGGATCCACCTCTTCAATGTAATTCTGAAAGGAGTGTAAACACAGACAGTTCATATGTTATGGGGGAAACTGAAAAGTGGCAATAATTATAAGCATTGCTGCATGGCTTGTGGGTGAGGAGATGTGGAACGCAACTGTAATTAACCAGAATATTAGACCCTCTTCCTGTGAAACGATGTCATGATGTCTGATTTATCAGTCACCTACAGCATGAGGTTTTCAATCTTTAGATGCCACATAGAGTGGGGAAAATAATTATTTGATCCCCTGCTGATTTTGTAAGTTTGCCCACTTAAAAAGAAATGAAGGGTCTATATTTTTGTATGGTAAGTTTATTTTAACAGATAGAATATGAAACAAAAAAAAAATCAAGAAACAACACATTATATTAAGGTTTACAATCTGGTCCCTGACGTTTGACAGCTCTTTGGTCTTTCCCATTGTGGTGGAGATGTTGGAATGGAAGATACAGATTCTGTGGACAGGTGTCGACTGACATTAGGACATTAGGAGTACTTTCCTAAAGTGACAGGGCTAATCTGTGTCCTACATGGGCAGATAACAAATCTGTGGGAAGCAGAATTCTTGCTGGTTGGTAGGAGACAAAACACTTATTTCACTCGATAAAATGCTAATCAATTTAACTACTAGCTTTATATAATGCTTGTAATTATATGTTTGGTTAATATTCTCTCTCTATCTGTTAAAATAAACCTAAAATAAAAAATATAGACCCTTCATTTCTTTGTAAGTGGGCAAACTTACAAAATCAGCAGGAGATAAAATAATTATTTTCCCACTGTACCCACAAATATGATCATCCTCATGTGAGGGACCACTCGTCCTAAAATGTAAAAGGCATGCATTTATATAAATGGGGACTAAATTACATAATGTGCAAAATGTAATTTAGTTTCGTTTACGTTTGTTTCTACTACTGTTTGTGTTATTAATTATTATCAACATTTTTAACACCGAAATTCTCCAATAAAAGGCATCTAATAGCATGGAGCATTATTTAAAGTGAATCTCTACCAGCTCTCCAGTGCAATGCAAAACAGCAGGGCTGTGGCTAACAAGTGGATGGCAAGCTGATGAAGCATTTTGCAGTGAGATCCAATAATGCACCAAGTCCAATTTCATTAGATTATTAAAATCATGACACGCATGTCATGACATCCACAGGAGGCAGAAATCTCTCAGCGGTCAAATCATTGATTCATTTGGCCATTAGCTTCATAGTAGTGTGTCCAGACATCAGCAGCATTTACGGATATCTCACACATACCGTCTGTAGCTCTTTTTCCAGCTTCCTGTAATCATTTTCCCACACCAGGATATGCAGTGGAAACCTGAGTCTGAAATCCTCGACGCTAGCAGCGGTGGCGGATAACATTCTGGCTCGATCTAACTCTCCGTGTCTCAGCCTCCGAAATCAAGAGCCAGCCTTCGAGCTAGCTACTGTCATGAACCATCTAACCTCTTCATGCGTCTAATTCATTCCTGATAAATATACAGAGACTCTGGCTATTAAACAGATGAAGACGCCTAAGCAAAGGAGACGCCGAAAACGCAACCAACTTTTTTCAAAATAAACTTTTGAAAAACAAGGAAGTGGCAGGTTGAAACTATTTGAGTAGGGGTGTATCCAGTCATTTGAAAAACGGTTCCCCAAAACCTTTTAGCATTTAGTTGTATTTATAAATATTGTTCTCAACATAAAATGGCCGATAAGAGCCTAATTAGCTGTACATGCTCTGTCACAAAATTGTAAAGGATACATTATTATTTTTTTTAATTAAAATTGACAAGCCCAACGCCAGACTAAACCATTCCATATGAAGGAGGGGTGGTCGTGTTCTAAAACATGTTAAAATCTCTTAAATCAACAAGTGAATTTTACATTGTCTTAATTATATTAAATAAGATAAAATAAAATGTATCAGTAAACAATTGTAATAATTAATATCACTGGTACTGTATGAAATTCGTTCGCCTGTAAGGGTAAGCGCGACACCGCCCTCTCTCTGTGTTTTAAATGATCTTTAGCTCATCCTCGCGACTGGAGCCGCTCCTGCGCATGCGCGGGAACGAATGCAGTATGTTGTGAAGATTGCGTCCTACTAGATGATGTCGTGCATTTCATTTCCCGACACTGTTTGTTTGGCACATTTGAGTTTGTAGATATATTCCAAACATAAAGAGGATTAATTTGTTTTCAGACTTACTTATTCAATATTATCGTCTCATGGCCTGTAAATGAATGGATAAATGAATCAAATATCTCATGCGTTGCAGTGAAGCGTCTGTCCACTGTGTGTCAGGCAGCGCTAGAAAGCTGATTTATCGAGACACTCAAATGTGTGGTCTGGGAGGGCAGATGGCAGCACTCTACTGCAATCTGATGGGTTACTTGCAGTGGCAAGCATTTCCGTAGTGTAGTTTTTAATGCACGGTATAATGACATAGGCTTCACTGCCTGACTTGTCTGTCCTAATTTCAAGCTAGATAGTACGACATAAATTATTCCACACACTGCGCTCGCACCTATTCGCACACATCGATCTCCTCCGTATGCGCGTCCTCTTCTTCGGGTATGAGATCCTCTTTCAGTGATACAATACTTTTAAACGGATCCCGTCATTATGTCAAAGCGGTGCATGCTTTAAATTTATCCGTAGACCATTCTGAGTCGATAATAGATGGTAATACCCGCGTTACCGGAGACAAGGATGTCGAAACGGCTGCGAAATAGCGAAGTTTGTGCGGACTGCAGCAGTTCGGGTGAGTATATTCTGCTTCTATAGAATTTTTAGGAAAAGACTCAACTTGTTCTGGACAGCCAAGTGATATTGCCGTATTAAATGACCGAATGATAACATTTAGCTATACAAATATATGATTCAGTGGAAATGACTGAATAGTTAATGTGTGCTTTTTGGAGCATGATGATGTTATTGCCATTGGCCGTGGGCCGTGGCTCAAAACCTAGTGAGGTGTCTACCTAGACAGCATTTTATGCTTCAGTTCATGCGCGTGCCCAAAGATTCTGCTCTTTTCCAGCTAGCAGCTAGTGGGTTTTGAGACCGAGCCGCATGCAGTGTTGACTAAATTTTACGGGTTTTCTCTAGTTTCTAATGAAGCTGTGAAGGTTTGGGAGCAATCATTGTATCTCACTTCACCTTTTTGTCTGTGGAGAAATGGGTAAACATACTTGACCCCTATTTCAGGTGAAAACATCGACAACATCCAAGTTTCCATTCATTAGGGCTACTAACAAGTGACCCTAAACAACACATGCAGTGTCCTGACTTTTGAGAGATAGAAAAAATAAATAAGATGTCACACAGCATTTTTTTCATAACTACACCATGTTCATGGGTAATGATTTGATTTGTCTTTGTGATAAATGCATTGACCATGAATGATTACAAATTCATGAGGGATTTGACCTCCTAAGACTATGCATGACCTGAACAACATTTATTTGATTTGATAAATGTGTAGAGAACAGTTTCATAGGCCTTCATTTATGTAGTGTAGGGCAGGCTACTGTATTTAGGAAAGACCAATTTTAGTGTTTGAACTATAAAACATGGTTAACTTTCTGTCCTGTGATGTGTTTGGTGCTGTTTTCTCCTCATTCCCCATATTGATTCCTCTTGATTCGTTACGCCTCAGACACCAGCTGGCCTGGGCTGCCCCAGCATGTCAGGGGGGATCATTGGGCAGTTGTTGTTAGGGTGAATATTTTTAGTCATTCAGCACTGGGTTTTATTTTAGCCGCCGCAACACTTGATGGGGAAGACATCAGCCCTTAGTTAGGAGAGGGAGGGAGAATGAGGGTGAGAGGGGAATGATGCTGGTGCCAGGTGCTTGATTCTGGCCCTTGGCCTCTTTGCAGCTGTTGTTTGATACTTCCTGTGCATGAAGGGAAGTGATTTGCTTCTAGTCTGCTCTCTGCTTATCAGTGGATCAGTTTTTAATTTAGATAACTCATGTTTCTGTTAGACTGATGCTATTGTGGTATCATCTATCCCATCAAGCTGGCTGTGAAATCCAAATTGGTCACAAACTTCATAAGTGTCAGAGACTTTAAATGGGTCATGAACTGGCTTTTTTTTTTAAATGTATTTTGTTGTATGAGGTCAACTTATGATGTTCGCTTGGTTTTTACTTTTTAAAAAAAGCATCGGTTTACGGGTGTCTCCCATTGAAGAATTGGAAGTGAACGCCCACTGCTGTGAGTGGATAACAGTTTTGCATATTATAATAAGTTTCACTCTCAACCCAGTTTGTCATCATGTGGTAGGCCTATGTTATTTAGCTATGCGTATAATGCGCGAATAGGTGGGCGGTGGCTAAACCGGCCGTGTTGAAGTAGGCGTCGATCTTCTTCTGCGGGGGTGGTGTTTTATCCCCTCTGACGTTATAGTTACTCAGTTTGAAAAACGAGTCGTTTGCTGAGCCTGGTGTCAATAAAAGTTTTTATTGGACTAACAAGGACGTTTTCAGTTCTGAAACTTCACAGGATATTCTTATAATATGATGACCTCTTAGATGTCAAAAGCTCAAGAAAAATTTGATTTCTCACTTCATCACCCCTTTAATGACCTGCTTACTTGATGCAGTACAAGCATGCGTTTTAGTCCAGATTTAACACTTGTAATCCTCCGTGGTCAAAAAATAGACATAAGACAATAAGCGTAATTTTAAAAAATGTACTATATTTTGTTTCAATAATATTTATTCTTTAACATTTTGTATTTTTAGGGTATTTCATGGTACTTGACAATATTAACCTCTAAATGAACGATACATCATTTATTTCAATTTAAAATAATACAAATAATTTAAAATAATATGTATACTGTATATAGGAATCCATCTATTTTCCCTAGTTCCTTATAAGTGTATTTTCAGGCTTAAAAATTGCTCTGAATTTTCACATTTCATTTTTCCCATTCATTTTATTGTGCGTGGGCTTTTTCACCACAATGTTCAAGGGTAACTATGTTTAAGATCATTTAGCTTTTTGTGTTCATAAAGGAGGTGTTACAAAAGTTACCTAGTTTTGTAGTACCTTCATTTTTAATAAAGTACAAAAATTGCAAAAGTTTGTTAGTTAACGTATATTTGATTGTCTAAAATGACTAAAGACCCCAACAGGGTTAAACGAAAATGGCTGTTGACCTTGGTCCATATATCTGTTCCAATTTTAATCTTCCGTATAAGAATGGGAAAAATAATGAATTAATATTTGCAGAAATGAAAATAAATGTTTGCCTGTTATCAGTCTGAATATAAAATCCTCAAAACTCTGTTCTTGGGGAATTCTGACTGACACTCTTAAGCGCTGACTCAAATCGTTGTTTCTGAAGGAAGTGAAATCACAAGTTGGCCTGAATCTGTCCTTGGGAAAAGTTGAGGGGGTGGAGGGACTGCTCAGACACATTAGTCACAGGTCCAGTGTGATTGACCCCACTTTCACTCATTTGGCATCATGACTCAGTGAAGGAGGGAGGCTATGTATGACATATTCTATTAAAAACTGCCTTGGAATGTGACAAGTGTTGAGTGACAAGTGTTGATTCTGTCTCAGTCTAGGTCGTTGAGTTTGTCTAGTGTTGTGGTGACTCTGAGTGATTTAGGTCTCAGCTGGCGAGAGGTATAAAGGGAGTTATAAAACTTTCCATATCTTCTGTTGTTGTTGACTTTCAAGGCAGTTTTTAGCCATGTTTGTTGCATGTGTTTCATTGCTAAATCACTCTTCAGTTGTTGGTTATACATTTACGCATACTACAAAAAATCATGTTCAGCCTATTACATTTTATGTAAAAAATGTGTTGTATTTATGTAGTTCATTAGATTTTTGGTTTATTTAATACTGTATTTTTCGGTTGCTCAGTGTCTGAATCTGAAGTGAAACCAGTTTAGAATCACGCTGCAGTTGACGGCCCTTTTGGAGGTAGTGAAACTAAGAAGCCGCAGTGTTTCCCTGTTCACCTGCTCATACCCTGGAAGTAAAGCTCAGCTGCTTAGCATTTGTTGTGGTTTGAAGCATGTGTATGTAAGAGGAAGTTAGCGCGTTTACAGCCATACATGAACGGATGACATTCACCCTTTACTACTGTGGCCTTATAAGGAAGAACTGAGCACCACATTTAGCTGTCGTCATATATTACATCACATGCATATCAAAGCTACATTTTAGACATCTGTGCTACTAGTTATCAGACATTTATAGTGGAACATAAGCAAATTAATACATACTATGTATACACCAAATGCATTTTTAATTTTTGTTTGTAGTGTAAATAATACATTTTGAAGTCAAAATGAAATCAAAAGGTTTGCTTTCTTAATTCTCATTTCTGATGATACGATACCTTTGTGCATTTTCTCAAGTGCTAAGAAGCATCTTTCCTCCATGAGCCTTTTAAAAGTATTGTGTTTCTGTTTCCATTCTCATGCACCAACCAAAAAGCTCCATTATCACATATCGTGTACTGATCAATGATCCACGCACTGCTGACTCTGAGACACGCTGTTGTTTACTTCCTGTGAATCTGTTGATTTTTCTCGGGGTCCCTTAGATCCTCGCTGGGCGTCTGTGAACAGAGGCGTTCTGATATGTGACGAGTGCTGCGGCGTTCACCGCAGTCTGGGCCGCCACAACTCGCAAGTGCGGCATTTGTCAAACACCTCCTGGCCGCCCACCCAGCTACAGGTGAGCCCACTCAGACAAATAGACACCCTATCCACCTTATTCCTGACGACCTTACTGCGTTTTGAATTATGGGTGGCACTTCCGGTTTGGGGAACTTCCATTCAAAGCTGATCCGTCAGTTTGACTGGATGAACTATCAATTTTCCTTCAAGTTTTATTTTCAGACATCATGAGAATAACGTTATACTTGGTATTTTAACGTGACATATAGAATATCTATGGTAAGAGCTCTTTTCAGTCGCTGCTTTCAATCCCCTGTAAAAGTGGCACCATATTCGCCACATTTGTGGTCTGTTGTTCTCCCGAATTTAATTTACGATATTCCATTAATAATTCACTGGAATGCGCGAAGGATCTCTCGTTATTCTCCTCAAATCCCCATGTCCCTTTCCATGTTTGTTTTCACAGGTAATGCAATTTATAATCTGTCAAAATGACGGAAATCGTAATGTTGAAGTTAATGAACATTTTTGATTAAGGCTAATATTTGCCCACTACAGTG
Source organism: Pimephales promelas (assembly GCF_016745375.1). The sequence continues at coordinate 6,686,006 of NW_024121876.1, read as the reverse complement.
ATATTTAACCAATACTCATGCATATGGGGCTATTTTTGATCTGTTGGAAGTACCTGTTGATTCTTTTCAACTTTTGGATTTTATTTTAATGGTTGAAGGGTGAGTCGATAAATGTCACTTTTTTTAACGAATTGGGTTCATAGAGTGAGCCTTTCACTGATTGTTTACAGCTTAACGGAAGTTACACCCATAATTCAGGAAAGCGTAATGATGCGTAGGAATAAGGTGGATATGGTTCCTTTTAATACTTCTTGTTTTTAACTGATCAAACTGCTTAATCTGAGACTTCATCTTGACATTATAATAATCATCTTTAGTCTGAGGCATATTTAAAAGTATTGGTTGACTGAGATGCGCTCTTGTTTTAATAGCCGATGTTCATGTGTAGAGTTCTGAGTATGTGGTAAAATATTTGAAGGAAGGAAATGTGAATAATCCACTCACAAGATTGTTGATAGATTCTAGATAAGCACTAACTTTGGTTAATCGGCTAATACAGATTATCTTTAAAATACAAAATAAATGCTGATTAATCAACTTGTCAAATATATTTTATATATCAACTTATATAAGTGGTTACAGGGAGGTATTATAGAGGGGTATTTTATGCATTAAAAAGAAAAAAACTGATGCATTTTTTTATTGAGAAGTGTCTAAGTATTAGCCTGGCTGTGCCCTCCTACGCACTTCCGCTCAATTTCATTTTCCTTAAATGAAATGTACTAGAGTCTGGTTGAACCAGGCTATCTAAGTATGGGCCAAAATTGAAAATAAAATGCAGTTTATGCAATGATTTGACATTTTTCATTATGACAAGGCAAGACATTGACAAGACAAAATACATGTACAAATATATTTCTAATGCAGTAGTAGTTACCTGAAATGATTTAATTACTTTCTCTTGTCATTTTTAAAGTCAATCTCAATGTAAATTCCATAGAAAGAGAAAACAAAAGCCATTGTTTTAGTCTGTGGTTCTAAAACCACTCCGTCTTCTCTTAATTTGAACACAAGGAACAGTCACACTCATTAATGTGCTCTTCTTGTACAGCCTACGGCATCTTCTCTCAAGTTCCTGTTGTCTTCGACTGATTGCTTTGATCCCATAATGTCTCTTTTCATTTAATGTGTCCTTGTTGTGTAGTACAATTTTTTCACATTCTTGTTTACAGATCTGTGTTTTTAATCCATCAATAGAGTGAGTCTTTTGAGTAGTTTTAAGAAAACGGTTTATTGTATTGGTGTGCATTCTCACTGGAGGCCTTCCAACAGAGACTGTGACTCACAAAGCATATTTAAAGAAGCATGTTTTCATAATGGATTTTTGTCTTATGATGTATGCCCTCAATTTCTTTCTCATTCACAGATGGTTCAGACGTTATACAACAATGGCGCTAATGCAATATGGGAGCACACTCTGCTGGACCCGTCATGCATCATGAGCGGGAAACGCAAAGCCAATCCTCAGGATAAAATCCAGTGAGTATTTTGTTTTTAAACATTTTCTTCAAAAGTTTTGTATCAGTGATAGTTCTTATTCAACAATGATGATTTATTAAATTGATTAAAAGTGACAGCAAAGCCATGGATTTTGTTACAAACGACTTCCATTTCAAACAAAAATTGAACTTTTTATTCCTTACAGAATCTTGGGGACAAAATTACTTAAGCTGTTTTCAATGATAATAATGTTTCTTGAGCACCAAATCGGCATATTATAATGATTCCTGAAGGAACATGTGACACTGAAGACACTTAAGAATTCAGCTCTGTCATCACAGGAATACGTTTAATTAATAATAATGCTATTTTTTAAATATATTAAAATAGAAAATGGTTATAATAACATTTAATATTTTACAATGTTACTGTATTTTGGATCAAAGAAATTCAAAAACATTCAAACCTTACCAACCCCAAAAGTTTGAACTGTTTTATATTAAAACAACAGTAGCTGAGATAAAGCAACTCCCCCAAATGTTGATTGGCTCTAATACCTCCATTGTTTCTCTCACCCAAAAAGCCCCAACAAGACAGAGTTTATAAAAGCAAAGTATCAAATGCTGGCTTACGTCCATCGTTTACCCTGTCGAGATGACGACAGTACAGCAGCCGGTGATCTAAGCAAGGTAAGGAAAGAGTTTCAATATTCAAATATGTGATGCATCCATTATGAGACATTTTTTTCAGGTTTGTCTTAAATTATTATTGTTGAATTATAAATTGAACTGATTCCTCTAGCAGCACATCTAGGGTGCGTCTAGTTTTTGTTGAACTGTCTCTATTGATCCGCATTGTTTTTGATTCTTTAGCAACTTCACTCCAGTGTTAGAACCGGCAATCTTGAGACTTGCTTGCGGTTACTGTCCCTTGGGGCTCAAGCCAACTACTTCCACCCGGTAGAAACCTCTGTTCCAGCCTTCATTTATCATATTCAGTCACATACAAATAGCATTTTTAACTTTTCTGCTGTGGTTTAAACAGGAGAAAGGGAACACCCCGCTGCACATAGCAGCTAAAGCAGGGCAAGTGTGTCAGGCTGAGCTTCTCTGTGTTTATGGGGCAGACCCTGGGGCTCCAGACTCCAATGGCAAAACGCCCATCAACTATGCAAGGTAATCAATAGCTACTGCATTGATGGTCTGAGCCACTGGGCATATAACTCTGCATTTATAGATTACTTACTGTATTTAATTTATCAGTTGCCTTCACTGACAAATATCCATGTTAAGTCCATGGTAGTGTTATTTTAGTATTGTTTAGACAAAGCGACTTGTGTTGCATTTCAAGGTATACATTTACATTCTTATCTGTTCTTGCGTTCCCTGGGAATCGAACCCATGACCATGGCGTTGCAAGCGCCAAAAAAACTAAATAATTTGGAAAAGTCTTGAAAATCGCATTAAAAATATATTACATTGAAAGTGCAAATGTCTGCAGTTATCCTGTTTTAGTACTTAAATTAGAAATGTACCCTTAGTAACTAATTGTAATAAGTTTACGTTTTTCCTCATGCTTTATTTCAGCTTTTTTTGGTAATTGAAATAAAGCATGATGAAAAACTTAAAAATTTGAAATGTTCCCTTGGTAAATAATAAAGTAAATCAATTATATTTCTATTTAATTAATAACAACACTGGTCCATGGGTGTGTATGGTATCCCATTTGTTATTTTATGATTCAGAGGGCCTACTGTGCACCCTATTAATGGTGCAGATTTCATAGGAGACTCTGAGAAGGACCACAAGGTATTTGGGTAGAATTTGGCACATGACCTAAAAGTTCAAATATAAAGAGCCATGTGTCATAACGTCATTGTGTTGTTTGTATTCAGGCAGGCTGGCCATCAGGACCTGGCAGACAGACTGGTGGAAGTACAGTATGAGCTCACAGACAGGCTGGCTTTCTACCTCTGTGGGCGGAAGCCTGGTGAGTCTGTGTGTTGAGTGATGAGAACTGATGTTTTCATATCCAGCTGTAGGGCTGTTTATGCTGATGAAGCCATTTTACAGCATGCTTTTACTTTAGTCAGATCGGGTGATGGGTTATGGGCTTCAAAGTGCCAGATGCCTCAATAAAATGCCAGTGAAGTTACAGTGAGCTTGATGTGTTTATGCTTTAGGGTGCATCGTTGTCAGTGGATTGTCAGTTAGTTGTAAATGAGTAAATCATTCTGTGTTTCAGATCACAAGAGTGGACAGCATTTCATTATACCACAGATGGCGGACAGGTAGTAATAATCTGATATATTTTGATGTTCTTCTGTTAATGATAAATAAGAAGTTTCTTCTGTAGTAGAGGATTATTCAGGGATGTGCTTGGTCATGTTTTGGATCTTCTGATTGCATCCCAGAATACTTTTCATCCCAGAAAAGCTGAGATAGTTATCCAAGCAAGTTTTTAATGTTAACATTATTTTATATTAATATTTTATATATTTTCTTTTTCTTTCTCTTTTCGCTGTCTTTGATGAAAAAGAAATGTGTAAGTATTTACATGGCAGTTAATTAAATATACCCTTATCTTTTACCATTACAGATTTGATGATAAAGCTATTTTAATTAAAAAAACTAATATATTTACTATTTAATTCCTTTTATAGCAGTCTGGAGTTATCAGAATTTGCAAAAGCTGCAAAAAGAAAACTACAGTCTGTGAGTCCTCAATTTTACTTTTTATTTTTTAACTTATTTTTTTACTTTAAGCAAAGTATCAGCCTCCAAACAGAAAAAAACTAAGCACTAATGTTTGGGAGTAACTAACTAAAAGTATAATGCTGCTAATCTAACTACATATTTCAGTAGGATTACAGTACTTTAATAGTGAATCAGAATGTTTGGACAGTTAGTGTAAATCAACAAAAACAATTTAATGGTTTGTTTTATTAAAACATTAACAGAAGTCCCTCCAAATTCCTTTTTTAACATGTTTTATAGCGAAATACTAAGCTAAATTCTGTTTTATGAATTTACGTTGGTGTATTAAGTGAAATATTCAATTAAATGGTCATTGTTTTTGACTAGTTTTATTTAGTATCAGTTTAACTGTTCAAATGATGTCAACCGTAATTGAATGCAATCTACTAGCAAAATGCAAACCCATATCCTCATTGTAAAAGATAAATGCTGCTGTGATTGCAGAGATAAATGATACCATATGCAGCTGCACCCTTTATATTTTGCAAGTAGGCTGTGTTATAGATAACTACTACTTAAAATGGTAGCTTAACTGAATTCTCTAAACATGCTTTTATGCAGTTTTACAATCATTGAGAGCACAGATGACATATGTAACTAATATAATTGCAGCTCAGCGATCATTTGTTTGAGGAATTAGCAATGGATGTGTACGATGAAGTGGATCGAAGAGAGACAGATGCAGGTGAGATAATTAGCATGTGAAAGAAAAGGCTCATGAAATGTTCATCATACAAGTGCAAAGCGTGACACGCTCTGTCTTTGTATTGGTTTAGTTTGGCTGGCCACTCAGAACCACAGCACGTTGGTAACAGAGACAACAGTTGTGCCTTTCCTTCCTGTAAACCCAGAGTACTCATCAACACGAAACCAGGCAAGTACTGCACTGAAAGTTTTGACGCTTTCAATAATCATCTTAGCAGGAAATAAAAATATTGCTCTTTCACAAGTGAACTTTTTATTGCACCTTTTATGCAGTGTTCGCAGCTAGAAGTGCACCATGCAGAAATGTGCCAGACGAACATGCAAACAGAGATGCCACAAAATGAATAAAAAAGGAAATGGCATCAAAACTTTTATGCACAAACAGTTTGCCTAGACAACCCAAACCACAAAGATGTATTTTATGAGAAGTTGTACTCATCCTTCCCTCTGGTCATTTTGACCCATTTTTTTTTGTTTTGTTTTTTTTTTTTGTGTGAAAAGATTAGTTAATCAGAGTGGTCCAAGACTTCAAAATAGGGCTGTCAAACGATTAATCGTGATTAATCGCATCCAAAATAAAAATGTGTGTTTACATAAAATATGTGGGTGCACTGTGTATAATTATTTTGTATATATATATAAATACACACACATGCATGTATATTTAAGAAAAAAATATTATTTATATATAAAATATTTATATACAATATAAATCTATATACAGTGTATACATTAAATTATTTCTTAAATATATACAAGTATGTGTGTGTATTTGTATACATAAAATAATTATACATAGTGCACCCACATATATTATGTAAACACAAACTTTTATTTTGGATGCGATTAATCGTTTGACAGCCCTACTTCAAAATGAGAAAGAATTGACTGGATTTGAGGAGTTTATGTGGTTTAAAAAAATAGAAAAAAAAAATGTTTCCCTCTATTAGGAATAAATGGAATATCAAGAATGCTTCAATATATAGAAAAACATTTTAAAAATACTCAAAATGAACACTAACTTTACCAAAAAATTATTTTATTATGTCTATGTGTATGTATATTTGAATGCATTCTGAATAGAAACTTCGAGAACTGACTTTAGGACTCATTTGCTCTATATAGAGTAGTGTTTCTCAATGGTGCCTTTCAGAGAACAACGATTTTTGAAAGGGGGCGCTCACAAATTAACACCAAAGATCCAGGCAAGACCAGATTAAACGGGATTACTTGCAAAAGAATTGCCTACAACATTCTAAAATCTGGCAGTTTAATGCGACGTGTTAGCTATGTATCGTTTCATTTGCAACGACTATTATTTTTCCAGTCAGACCAGCGCCTAAGCGCTGACTAAAATCCAGTGGTGGCTAGAATCAGTATTCACGTGCACAAAAATGTGTTTCACTCTGACAACATTCCGGTGGTGGCTTGAATCCAGCGCTGACTTGAATCACGCAGCGGAGGAATGGAAAGTTGACAAGCCATTAAAAAGTATTGACTTAAGAAGCACTTATGTTTTCAACAAGTCATGTTCCCATTCACTCCAGTGACTAATTTAAAACGAACGCTTAATTTTGTGATTCTTTAAGTTATGCTCTGTATCGCACAGTGGTGTGTTCTTCAATAAAACAGTTTTTGAGGGGAAAATGAAAACATGATTTAATTTACATCTTGATTTTATGTGTATTTGTAGCATTTTAATTGAAAGTTAAATTGTTAATATATTAATAATAATTTATTAATTTAAAGGAGCCGTATGTAAGATTGTGGCCAAAACTGTTACTGCAATCACTTTCAAATTACTGTAGAGTGGTGTATCCCCTCCCCCTCCCCCCGACTCGAGGTTGCCAGATAGACAGACTACTGACTTCGTGATTGGTAGATCAGTGGAGGGTAGCGTATCAGACCAAAACACAGCATGACAACATCAACATCACTTGAGGGCTGCAACTTCACTTTGAAAAAATGACAATATACTGTTGTCAGTGATATATGTCAGTATTTGAAATGAACATCATTTCTTAATGTCTAGTGACATATCAGGGCCATTTTATGATTATTTGAAATAAATTTCTTACATACAGCTCCTTTAAATACTTTTGTGTCATCCTGAGGCCACGTTGTAAGTTTGCTGAGTCCCCCTAGTTGGCCCTGGCCCCCTGCTTGAGCTGTTTTTAAATACAAGAATGTGAAAAGAAGCACATCTAATTGAGCTCTAATTATACAGGACTTCCATAAGACCAGATGTTTGTTCAGATGGTGAATATGCAATAAATTGAGCAGTTAACTTCTTTTCCAGGGAAGACAAAAACTGGCAAGGTTCAACGCTCATGAATTTGCCACACTTGTGATTGATATTCTAAGTGATGCAAAGCGACGCCAGCTGGGGAATTCAGTCTCAAGTCCTAAAGGTACAGCCTGCATTCAGACACACCAGTCTTTGATTTCTTTTATAGATTTTGCTGACGTTTCATGGTTGTTGATGTTGTCTACTTCTTCATAGACAATGTTGACGTGTTCTTCAAAAGTGTGGGAAGTCGTCATGGAAGTGAAAGTCAGGAAATCGACCAGCCAGACTATGACAGCGTGGCATCCGATGAGGACACAGACACTGATTTACGAATAGGCAAAGGAGACAGAGCGAAGGTGAACTATCCCTTTTAAGAAGTGACAATTTAAGTTTTCTGTTACATTTCTCAGTGGTTATAATAAAAGATGGGGATTAGTGTACTTTAAGCATAATGGATGGTTTTGACTGTTTATGATCCAAGTTTTGTTGTGTTTAAGGGCTTGCTTAAAATATATGATTTGAAGGGGGTTTTGAATTATTTTAGGGCTGTGAAACGATTAATCACGATGAATCGCATTCAAAATAAAAGTTTGTGTTTACGTAATATATGTGTGTATAATTATTTTGTATTTATAAATACACACACATGCTTGTATATATTTCAGAAATATTTGCATACTTAATATATATTTATACATAATTTATATTATGTGTATAAATAAATATTTGATATATTAAGAACATATTTCTTCTGAAATATATACATGAATGTGTGTGTATTTATATACATAATAATTATACACACCACGCACACATATATTATGTGAACAATCGCATTTTGGATGCGATTAATCGCTGTCCAGCCCTAAATTAAAAAAAAAAAAATTGTATTTAAATTCCCACACAAAAGTTGTATATTATGTTTTTCAGATACTTTTATAAATGTTCATGATTAGAATAATTAGACCACTGTGACATTTGTGTGATAAAACAGATACTGATTTACGAATAGGCAAAGCAGACAGAGCTAAGGTAAGCCGGTGGAGCTTTAGGAATTTTGTTTTGAGCCGTTCTTGCCATCCCAGTGTACATGTGTACATGTTGGCCATCTTTCCATCTTTTTTCTTTTCCCCTCAGAGCCTGGACTCTGATCTGTCCGATGGACCGATTTCAGTGCAGGAGTTCCTCGAAGTGAAAAACGCACTTTCCGCTTCCGAGGCCAAAATTCAGGAACTGATGAAAGCCAACAGTAATCTGAGTGAAGAGCTGAGATTGATGCAGAAAAAGGTACCAGAGATTCAGCAGTGAGCGCTGAACGCCCTGGTCAGAGCAGCGTTTCTGCTCCTAAACAAAGCAAGACTGTCTAACCCCTACACCTGAACCTCTTCTCGCACGTGAGGGGGCAAAATTGCAGGTGACCTAAAAGTCCCGTCTGACTGAACGATTATGATCCTTAAAATCCTCTGGAATGTCAAAATAATCCTGTAATATCTGCCGTAGTGTTTAAATAACCAGCATGACCTTAACTTCTAAATCACTCCAAAAGATGCTCAATTAATGACATAAACCCAAAACATACTGACTTTTTAGGCATTTGATTGCAGATGAAATAAGTTGGCATGCTATTGCTAACCTCCCTAACTGCAAACCTGATTCAGCAGTTGGCTCTTGCATCAGCATGACTCGTTTTAATTGTCTGCTTCTATGTGTGTACATTAGACAAGCGATGTAAATCAGATAAAATTATAGCTTCAATATAAATTAATAATTGAAATTGGAGGCTTTCAGCCTATTTCTATGTGAACATAGTTTGAAATATATATATTTTTCTCTTTCTCATAGACATTGAACCCCATTCAAGGAATATTCTCTAAAGACAATAAATTATAAAGTAGTTCTAGAGAAGTGAATTTGCTCACACTCACTGAAGTGTGGTTAATATAGTCTTGAATAAATCAAACAGATGATAAGAGCAGTCCCTCTACGGCCCAGCTTTTAAAGGGATAGTTCACCTAATACTATGGAAGTCAATGGATACGGTCAACTGCTTGGTTACCCACACTTCTGTGTTCAGCACAAGAAAGAAGTTCATACATGTTTTGAATGCCTTGGGTGAGAAAATGAGAACATAATTTTCATTTTTGTGTGAACTATCCCTTTAAGGATGTTACCGTTTCAGCCCGTTTCCTGTTACACTTCTCAATGATTAAAATAGAAGATGGTGATTTGGGTACTTTAAATGTAACAGAAGGTTTTGACTGTTTGTGATCGAAACTACTCTGTCCTCTCTTAAAAGAACATGTTACTAGTTTTTATGTGTTGCTATAGTTCTGAGTTCTTTCTTAAAATGTATGATGATTTGAAAGTGGTTGTGAATTATGTATTTCCCACACAAAAGTTGTGTATTATGTTTTCCAGATATTTTTTATAACTGTAATGATTAGAATAATTAGACCACTGTGACGTTTGTGTGATAAAACTGTGTGGCTTTGCATTGGATGAAAGTCTGAAAATAGAGATCTGGCCAAATCATGAGTGAAGTGAAGTCCTTAGGCTCTTTAGTTGCGCTATGCATTTCCTTTCTGATCCTGTGGCCAATGCTATTGGGCTTCTCTCTGAGCTGTGGAGTGAATCTGTCTCTCACTGTAGATTCTTAAACACGTCTAACTCGCGCTTGCGAACATGTCTAGACATTGCATATACCCATGCCTGCATACTAACTTGGATTTATTGAGCAACTCCATTTAACACTTTTAACACTCTATCCCTTTTTTCTCTTATTCATTCAAAGTTCCCCTAAGATTTTAACTTAATTTAAAATAAATTTTACTCATAATTTATCTCAAATCATTACTACTGTTTTTTTTTTTATATATATATATAATATCTAAAAAAAAATTAAGTCCTATTTAATAGAATGGCTAAAACGCAAAGCAACACTATTGTTATTGCTCATACTCATTAATTATGAGTTTTTTCCACTGCAAGCACCACTTCACATTTTCTTCTGGAAATGCACATTCTAGTTCTATTTAATATTCATAATATTGGCAACTAAAACCATATTCTGGACAAATGTGGACAAAAATAGTTTTGATTTATTTTTTAAAAAATACTTCCCTTGATCTGAGCGGTATAAGACTTGGCTACTTTTCCTAAGTTTGCCTCCTGAACGCACACAATTTTTTTTTTTTTTTGACTCAATTTTACAATGTTAAGTGGGTGAAAAAATAAAACTCCTTAATCTTGTGTTTGGGTCAAAAATGGGCACCCATAAAAATGAATGGGAAAAACTGTAATTTAGAGCGTTCTAAAATAAGCCAAAATAAGACACTAGGTGACAGCAAAGTCACTTCATCTTTAGGTTTTAGCTCTAAGAACTTATTGGAATGATATTTTAATGTAGTTAAAAAAAAATAATAATAAAACTACGTAGACATAGTAGTATTATTTAATTTACATAGAAATAATTTACATAGAAAATATGGTACTTTTTGAAATAAATAAATTCAAAAATACCCCCAAAATAGAAAAAAACACCATAAATGGATAGACAAAACTTTATCGAAGACAGTGATGTAACATGTATAATGATTAAAAATTAGGATCACTCCTGAGTCCTCTGTGCCCACATTTGTCCACAATTACAGGTTTTAAGGGCTATAAAGTGAATACGGTTTGAGGACCAAGTAAATTGTAGAAAAAAGGATGTGGTTCTTGTTTTTTCTTGATACTAAATGGAAAAGGCAAAGGGTTTAAATTCAATCCTTTTTGTTGGTAATGTAAAAATTCAGTAGGCCTGAAACGGGCAACACTGAACTTTGCTATTCATCTATTGATTGACAGTTTTTCCTGTACACTCAGCTTTGCTACAGTTTCTGCTTTTCTATGCATTTCTCTGGCTTACTCGTGTTTCTCTTCAGCTGCAGTCTCTGCAAAGCGAGAACAGCTCTCTCAGGCGGCAGGTCTCCGCTCAACAACCCTATCAGGCCCCCGGCGGCCCTGACCACCCCAATCTCTCCAGTCCCTCCTCCTCCTCCTCCTCTTCTTCCTCCTCCTCTGCCCTGAAACGCCACCTGTCTGCACGGGCGAGCCGCCCCATGTCTATGTACGAAACCGGCTCTGGTCTGAAGCCCTTTCTCCCAAAGGGAGAGCCCCCTTACCCTGAGGAGACCTTCCCCACCCTGCAACCCTTCCCAACCTATGTAAGTAAAGACCTGCCTCTCGCCTTCTTTTCCTTCTTCATCTTCCTTCTCTAATGTTGTGGCATGCTATTATGCTGGTGTTTCCAATTCTCAGCGCTTCATGAGAGTTTCCAAAATAAACATTTGTGAACATTTTGGTTCACTCAACGTATTACTTCACTTTGTATCCTGTTGGCTAACATACTGTAGCAGCTATTTCATCATATTTCTGTTTCCTGTTTGTCATTTGGGACTCACAAAGCATGTCTATGTTATTGTCAACTCAATGTACAAGTCACGGTCATTGCTTTATGAAACTGTACATATAATTTCAGATCACAGTTTTTGGTGCATCAAGCAATTGTTTCTTTGTTTTGCTGGCTAATACGATGATGCACCAGCGTTTAATAATTCGAGTTTTCTGAGATAAATGAGTAGTATTTGGCTGTAAATGTAATCTCAACATGATTGACATACTCAAGTCAGTGTACATAACTTTAAACCTTTTTTTTTTTTCCTCGAAGTATTAAGCATTTATTTAGGGGTACTATTTTTTTCACGGTGGAAACATTTTTAATTGTGGATATTGTTTTAAAAAACAAATGTTTTGTGTATATGTCAGTTACTCTGGCTCACAAGTTTCAGTATCATCGAAATCATCTTGATGTAAAATGCCCAGTATTTTATTTTCAGTTATCTTTTATACAATGTAAGTTCCTGTTCCATTTCCTTTTTCATTATTTACTGACCTTTCGAGTGTCTATATTAAAAAAAAATGTTTAACTCTATGGTTTTCCATCGCTTTTACTGCATATTAATTCTATTGATTATTTTCAAATGCATGCAAATGTTAGAGATGTTCAAACCATTTGTTATTTAACACTTGTGCTGGGTTCTATAATCTTTCACAAGGTAATGTTTGCTGCAATTGTTAACAGCATTTATTAATCTAGGTTAATGTTAATTTCAAAATCTAATATGGTTCATTGTGAATTTAATACATTAACTAATATTAATTTATACAACTGACAACTTTGAAATGTTAGAAATGAATTGGGATGACATTACCATTCAAAAGTTTGGGGTGAGTACACATTTTTATTTTTTTTAAAGAAAATAATACTAGAAAAAGTGCATTAAATTGTTTAAAAACGACTATTAATGTTAGATATTTGTTAGATACAGATATTTATTATGGCTGGGCAACGATTAATCGTATCCAAAATAAAAGTCTGTGTTTACATAATATATGTGTGTGTAGCGTGTATAATTATTTTGTATATATATATATATATATATAAATAAACACACATGCATGTATATATTTAAAAAAATGTGTTCTTACTGTATATCAAATAATTATATTCATTATGTATAAATATTTATAAAGTATATACATGCAAATATTTCTTAAATATATATACAGTACATGTATGTGTGTATTTATATATTATATACTGTATATATATATATATATATATATATATATATATATATATACAAAATAATTATGCACAGACTACACACACATATATTACGTAAACACAAACTTTTATTTCGGATGTGATTAATCGCGAATAATCATTGCCCAGCCCTAATATATATATTTCAAACAAACTGTTATTTTGAATATTATATTTATTAAAGAATCCTGGAAGCAAATGTTTCATGGTTTCCACAATATATTATGCTGCTCAACTGTTTTCAACATTGATCATAAGAAATCTTTCTTGAGCATCAAATCGGCATATTAGAATGATTTCTCAAGGATCATGTGACACTGAAGATTCCTGATGTAATAATAAAATACATTTAAAGTATTTTTTTTATTGTAATAATATTTCACAATATTACAATTTTACTTTCTTTTTTCTATCAAATACATGCAGCTTGGTTGAGCATGTGACTTCTTTAAAAAAAAAATAAAAAAATCTTACCAACCCCAAACTTTTAAACGGTAGTTATTTTTCAAATTTTCTATAGCCAACATCATGCAGTTTTTACAAAAGTCACTTGTTCTCTATTCCAAGCTCTTTATCGTGGGGGGAGGAGGGGTATATCTTTCATTCTGTCTTAAGTCTTATTTGCACCCCTTTTTTAGACCGGAAAGGGTGTGTTTATGGCCTCCTCTTCATCTCTCCCCTTCCTCCCATCCTCTCCGTCCTGTTTGCGGTATGAGAGTGCACAAAGGGTTAAGTACATCCTCACAAGCTCCGTTCCTCGTGGGGTCGGCCGAAAGCTCCCAGAACCCCTTACCCCCTCTCCACCATCCTTCACAAACTCATCTTCTGCCTCCTCTACTCCCATCCATCCGTTTTCCTCCTACTCCTGTTGTGCTCCACGCGTCAGCATGCATGAGCGGTCCCTCCAACAACCCTCCGGGGGCTGCTGTTTTCAACTGATACGTATTTCTGACTTCATCATCCTCATAAATATCACATACATTTCATGGCTTGTGTCTTCATCCCCAGGGCTTGTCCACTGCTGCTACTGATGCTCACACATCTGTTCAGGATGCATTGAAATGCCATACTGCTCATGCTCTGGGCTGAATGTAAAAATGATGAAAATGCACACTTGTGAAATATGTAGATGAGCTGGATTGGCTTGTTTAGTTTTGTGTGTGCAGATTGCAGACATATTTAGATTCATGTTTCTAATGTCATAGAGACTGTATTGTGGGTCTTGTTCATGGCTGTTTAGCACTTGGAAAGCAATGTTTTGGCTGTAAAATTTTGGTCTGACAATTTTAATTTTAAAAGTATCGATCTGACAATAGAATTCAATTAATAATAATAATAATAATAATATTTATACACTAGACCTCTTAATACACTATAGAGTGTAAACATAAAAAAATGTTTTTATTGCTTTTATGCTCACCAAGACTGTTTGATTTAAAAAAAAAATAAATAAATAAAATAAAATTTTAAATAAAATAAAAATGTAATATATTTTAAAATAATAATATTATTAATTTAATTTATTCCGGTTATGAGAGCTAAATTTTTAGCATCATTACTCCAGTCTTCAGTGTCACATGATCCTTCAGAATTCTTTCTAATATGATGATTTGATGCTCAAGAAACATTTATGAATATTAGCAGTGTTAAAAACAGTCGTGCTTTTTCATATTTTTCTGAAAACTTCCCCCCCCCCCCAGGTGGTTTAATAGAAGGTTAAAAAGAACAGCCTTTATTAAAAATAGAAATCTTTTGTAGCATTATAAATGACTTTACTCTCACTTTAATGCATCTTTGCAGAAAAAAAAAATCTTACTAAACTCTAATATTTCAGTCGATTCAGGATCTGGATTTTTATGTTAACTGAGAAGTGTATAAGAATAAAATCTGCAATGCAGTACATTGGGTATGATTAATATAAATATGATTGATTATTAAATTCTGTGTTTAATTTTTTTTTAATTGTCCTTTCAAAGCATCACAATGCATTGATGCATTTTAGACCCCTATGTACAAGGAGATAGAAGTGTGGAAACAATATTGTTTGTTCTACAGAACATTAGTTTGATTATTCAGTCATCAAGTGGCGCTTCTCCAAGCATCATGTTGCCCTGATACGAAATTGTTATAATATTCTGTTACACTAATTTAGTAATGTCCCAACTCGGAGTGCTGCTGGCGTCTGGCCCCATTACCTCATATCCTTGAGCACAGTAAATCATGCTCCAGTGAGACTGTCAAACAGCTTTACTGTAAATGCTCGATGGCACTGTGAAGGAATACTCTATTTAGGACCATGAACTAGATTCAATTGTAACTGAGTTTTACCCTCGAGGACACACTAGTTGTTTCATAGCTAGCTTTCGCATCCGCTGGTCAGCACTTGGACTTATAAGTGCATTCAAGATACTTCATTTAAATGTTTGGGCTCTGTAAGATTTTTTTATTTTTTTTGTTTATTAAAAGAAATCGAAGTAATATTAACAGTAGAAAATGTAATTATTGTTCATTAGTATTTTTATTATTACAATTTAAAATAACATTTATTTTAATATATTTAAGATGTAATTATCATTCTAATAAAAATCATTCTAATATGCTGATTTAGTGCTCAAGAAACATTTCTTATTATTATCAATGTTGGACACAGTTGTGCTGCTTAATATTTTTGTGGAAACCGTGACATAATCCTTTTGCGAATGGAAACTTCAAAAGAACTGCATTTGCTTGAAATTGAAATGTTTTCTAACAATGTCATAGTCTTTGCTGTCTGTCACATAAGATCAGTTCAATGCATTCTTGCTAAACAAAACATAATATGGAGACTGGCACTCGGTTAAATGTGGTAGATTTGAGCTTGACTAGAAGTGCATTATTGATTAACATTAAGACAGCTTTTGTAACCACATTTAAGGACTCAACTAACCTGTTTGCTCACTTCACACCTTGTAATGCTTTTCTACGGAGCCTCTAAAGGAACATGCTGGTGGAAAAAAAAATGAGTGAAGGAAAAAAAAAGTTAGGTTAGTTATGGTGGTGAAAAAAAATTAAAATTAAGTCAATATTTTTGCGTTCCCCTGAGAAACTTTGCTTTCGCTTGCAAACTTTTGTGTTTGAGAGTGAACGCAAAGATTTTCAGGAACAGTTGAGAAAGAACGCAAAAGCATTGCCTAATAATCCTTCCATCTCCTTTCTTTCTTCACCATGTCCCTTTAGGGGCTCCATACTTGTCAGAGTTTAGTGCTTGAAAGATCTAATGAATCTAATGCTAAAACTTGCTTCCCTATTGACCATTCCATTAATGCAGAAGGTTGAATTGAATTATTTTTATTTCATATGAACTAGCAAACATGCTGAAATTTCCAATTCCATCACTGCAGTTTCATTGCTTGCCACCTTCGGCATTTAGTGACGTCACATGTTTTTCTTGCCGTGTCCTTTCCTGTCTCTTTAGGCCTCCAAATTTGACAAGCAGAGCAGTGTGTCTGATGGTGACTATGATAACACGGTCAACGAGTCTGATCTGGACGACTCTGGGTATGTGTCCACTTTCTTGGAAAAAAAACTCCGATCTCATTCCTATTGATTTCACTCCTTATTTTTTCTGGAAATAAGTCCGGCTCTGGTATCGACCCTTGATTTTTAGCCAAGCAAAGTGAGAAAACAAACTAATGATTCTGGAACCATGCATCAAGCAATACTCATCCCTGACTCCTTAGTTCTTTTTACTGTATTTGACTTGCTCCGTCCCTGCAGCTTTGGCCGTAGATGTCGTCTGCGCAGCAGTGGCTGGATGGGAGAGAGCGGGTCGATACCCGAGCTGGATGATCACGAATCTGAGCCTGACCCCAGTCTGCCCAGCACAGAAGACGTCATCCGTAAAACTGAGCAGATCACCAAGAACATCCAGGAGCTGCTGAGGGCTGCACAGGAGAACAAGCATGAAAGGTGAGCGGACATCCAATGTCAACATCCCTCTTCTTCGATTTCTTCCTTCATCATATACAGTATGGCTGAAAAAAAAATCTGAGGTCACTTCTTTTTGGTAACTTTTGCCACATATATTAAAGAATTTCACATGTACATTTTTGGGCCTTGGGTACAAATTGTTTTCCTGTGACTTTAAAGGGATAGTTCTTTGAGGTGATGACCATAGACCTGCATTATATGACTGACAGACATGAACAGTTTGACCTAAAAATATAAAAATTTAAACTGCTGCGGAAACAAAGACACCTACATTTTTTGGATGCCCTCGAGGTATGCAAAAACATACCAAAAATGTATTTAAAAGTGAACTATCCCTTTAAGGGGTAGTTCACCCAAGTAATGAAATGTCATTATTCACTCACCCTCAAGTCATTACAAAACTGTGTGACTTTCTTTCTTATGCGGAACATAAAAGAAGATATTTTGAAGATTATTAGTGGCCAAATAGAGACACAAATCAAATTGTTTTAGTTGTGAGAACTTTTAGATATTTCAGATGAAATATCACTTAAATTAATACACAAGAATGACAGGTGGATAATTTAATATTTTTTGGCCTGTCCAACATTTACCTTCTCAACGGTAACCAGCAATTAACATCGAACCACAGCTTCATGAATCATCATTTTGACAATGGATTGAATTAATATCTTATTTGAATTTAAAAAACGTTTATTTTTTTACTAAAATTATATTTGCACATTTTCTACATCATGATAGGAGGGATAAATAAATACTCATAGCCTTGGCAATTTGTTTTAGTTTTTTTTAACACATATTTGCCTTAAGTTGAATGAGCAAATTATCAAACAAATACATTAATATATGGGAAATGTAAGCCACTATAGCCACTATATACTATATATGAGTACTCTGTACTGAGTGATAGTTTAAATTAGTTAGTATTAATTAATATAATAAGTGATTAGTGTTAAAATTAACTTGCCATCGTTAGTTATTTACAGATTTATAATAATTTATTATTTATGAGTTCCTTGATTAAAAAAAAGCATTTATTTGAAATAGAAATTGAATGTGTTCTTAATGAATACAAGTATTATTATTTATTTATTTATTTATTTATTTTTTAATCTTATGGTACCCAAACTTTTTAATGATAATGTATATATTTAATATTTCTTTATATTAATAAAATATATTTTTGTTATTTTCTGGAAAATACAACAAATCACAAATCAAAGTCAAGTAACTGTTGCAAAAATAGCAAACCGTATATAAAACTAATAGAAAATGAATTTAGTTTGACCTCCAGAGGTTGACATTGAACTCTTTCTGAAGATTAAGCACTACCCTTTTTTATATAGACCTTTAAAAAAATAAAAGAATGCATATTGTACCCCATTCATGGAAAGTGCCTGTTTTTTTCGTAATCCACTTGTTTCCCAACCAATGAATCATTTTCTCCATTCATACCTTTTCCATTTTCCATCTGTTCTCAATTGTCTGTGTTCATCATTTGGGGTCTGTCCCATCGGGGGCCACGCTCTGTTTGGGTCCCGATCTGTCTCTTTCCCAACCAGTGGACCATGTGAGCAGAGGGAGAGTGTCCGCAGACTTAGACACAGTCTGGGTTGTTTCAGCACACTGGTGCCGTGGGCAGACAAGCCCCCGTCTCCCATGCAGTCCCTCGGCCTCAGAGCTCCCCACCCAGCCCACCCCAACAACCCTGCCTCCTGGTACTCTGGCCTCTGTCCCTGCCTCACAGGCACAGTGTCTACCTCTATCTCTCTCTTCCGAACTCACCCACTAATCTGAACATGAATGCGATACGCATGATTACTAGTATGTCTACGCTAATGCCAAAGGCCTGGATCAGTCTGCATTGTCTTCTAAACTTCACCTTTATTTGCAGGAACTCTTGGTTCTCTTTTAGGAAAAGGCTTTGTACTGACATCCATCTAACTTCTAATCTTTCTGTTTTGCACTGGTTTGAATTTTATTGCAAAATAAGCTGTGTGATTTTTAAGATCTTTCTCAAGTTGCTGAAGAAAGCCAAACCCAGTTATTTTGAACATACATTACATTGAAAATATCTGCATCTTGTCTGCTGCACAACTACAAAAATGCATGTTTTTCTTTTTTTGTGGATTTATGCACAGAAATATATACTTTTATAAATGCACTTATGAAGAAATTAAAGCCAAATATATTACATATATTTTCTAAGAATATCTGTAATATGTCAGTGATATGATATTATTCTACAAACGGGATTAAAAGACAACAAAACAAATCTGTAAACCATACAATATTTGCTATTTTTCGTGTCAGTATAAATGTCCAGATTTAAAGCTTTATCCACCGATTGCTCTGTTGTTAGCTTGATGTTTCACTCTCCAAACTCTGGTGGTTTTTATTTTGAGATTTTAATACAGTGTCTATCATTTTCTCCTCCAATAGCTTTATACCCTGCGCAGAAAGAATACATGTGGCTGTGAATGAGATGGCTGCTCTCTTCCCAAAGGTGTGCAGTTTCTCCCCACACTTCATAAATGCAATAGAAAAAGCTATAGACAAAGTCAAGTAAAATGTATATGTACAGTGATTTTCACAAAAAAAGTATCTTCATGCCTTAGTTGCATTCAGCAGATTAAAACTGGGTGATTAATATAGTTCATTTAATTTTGTGACAATACAATCAAGAAGTTGAGATTTGCTATATAGTATATATCACCCTATGCAAGTATACTGTAAGTATGTGAATAAAGTTGGACATACTTTTACATACTTGTGAATATATGTATACATACATATATTGAACTTTTATTTAAAGAGCTGGGCAATAATAAACTGTCGTTACATTTTGTGACAAAATAAAGTCTCAGGTAAAGTAGGATGTACTTTATATCTAGCTTTTAATATATCATACATTTAGGATGTTTGTTAGATTTGTATTTGGATGTACAGTGGCCACAAAAAGTATTTGGACACTAACTATAGGTCACATTTTTGATAATGTAATTTATTTAAAAATGTATATTATGGTAACTTTACCGGAAGGCCCCATTAGTTATTGTTAATGCATTCATACAGTAATATTAACAGATTCAGATTTATTTGAATAATATATAAGAAAATGTTGAAATGAACATTAAGTTAACATTTAATCTTTTTTTTAATTGTAATTTCATGTTAACTATTGCATTAAAATAACGTTAACAAATGTATTGTAAAGTGTTTCTAGTTTTATTAATATCTTATAAAAAATATGTCTATTTTAATTTGATATATTATTCACTATAAAATATAATGCCTCGCACACCCGAATCTTAATGTATGTGCGTCGGATAGGAGTTCAGTTCAACTAGAAAAATTGTAAAAATCCCACACACCGCTCACCGATTGATAACTAATTACTTTTTTATTTTATATTTTGCATTATATTATATTTGTTTTTTACCCCAGTTATATATTAAATGCTAAGTAGTTAGCCAAGTCTTGAACCACTATAAAATGCATTTTATGCGTATTTATTTCTGTATTTTCATCTTTGTCCACAGAGACCACGCTCTGAGACAGCAAGGAGCTCTTTGCGCTTATTAACGTCCAGTGCAAACCGACTGCAGAACGAGTGTAAGAAAGCATCTCCTTTGGACAGCAGCACCGCAGTGGACATGCAGTTGGTCACCCAGCAGGTCATCCAGTGCGCTTATGACATCGCCAAGGCTGCTAAGCAGCTTGTTACCATAACCACCAAAGAGAACAACAACTGATCCTGCTTCCACCCATTTTCACCTGTAATGCAACCCTGATGGTTTTCCTCAGTGTTATTTTAGTAGTCATTTTTAGGTTAAGTCAGGTGAGATTTTTTTTTTTTGTAATCTAAACTGTATTCGCATGTTTTCATTTCTAATTTAAAGTGTCTGTTTGGCTTGAAGCCATAAGATAAAGCCTGAAATGCTCACAAGGGTTGTGTAAGGACGTGTGTTAAACCGTGAAAATGTTTTTGACTTGATGTTGTGAGCAGAAACGAGCAGCCAGTCTCTAAATATTCAGTAAATGCCTGACTCTTTGCACTATACTGAAAACTTAAGTTCTTTTACCTTTTTATAATCAATCATTTAGTCCAAAATTTGTGGATGTCTTTGTTGTTTTCGAATTGTGTTTAAATTAAGCTTTTTTTCAATGATAATCTCAGTGAAATCTATAATATATATAAGAAATATTGTAGTAATCTATCTGTACGAAACATTCAGGTAGTGTGGTCTGGTAGGCCATGTTTAGGTACAGATACAATAAACTTGAAAGCCTAAAGATGTCATGACTCATGTTAAAGATTCATGTCAGAGGTTAAATAAACTTTTTGGATACGCCAGGTGGCTAAACCATAATTTCCGTGACCGTATAAATGTCTGATAAACGCCAGGTAGCTATAACTCAGCTTTTTAGGGTGTATTAAAGAAAAATATATTATGAAAGGTTACTTAACCATAGTTTAATCAGATTTCATCAACGATTTGTAGGTTACGATACAGTATTTATGTACAACTTATACATTCACAGCAGAGTATATGAAGATACAATAATCTCCTCCAGCAGATTGATGCTGTTTTGTGATACTTTTGTTTCAGGTTTTTTTTAGATAGTTCTCCATAGTGTACATTCACTTCAGTGTTTAGGCAGCTCTTATCTTTGCAGATCTTTTTTTATTTCCTCTCTACTAAGTATTTTGATCTAACCTGTTCAGGTTAGACTTGGCAAACCGTTGTGCAGTGGACTGGTTGCTCAGTGTTATTAGGGCTAAGAGTCAGTGACTTACAGCTCAGTGTTAAAGTCCCCTTGTTTGAGTATTTGTAGTTATTCAGATGAACTGGTCTTCCACTCATTCAATAATATTATTGTTATGCCTGTGGTTAAAAAGAAAAATGAGTTCTTTATTTTTTAAATAAACTTAATTTATAATTTTGAGCTTTAATTGTTGCTCCAGAGCTTTTGTTCATATCTGAAAATGAATCAAATTGAATTTGAATGAACCAAATGACACGAAAAAAGATTCGTTCATTTTGATAAACGGGTTTGAACGGGAGAGTCACGAACACGCATCACAGAACAGAGCAAGGCGACCATTTGAACTTATAAAACTTAAACTTTTGTTTTTTAATGAGTGATCGTTTCGCTTGATAAGACCCTTATTCATCGTCTGGTGTCATTTAAAGCCCTTTGAACAGTCTGCAGTTTGCACTGAAACTGTCTTTTCAAAAACTGACCTTGAACCGTTTGGTTACCAGTAAAGTGCATTATATGGAGAATAATGCTGGAATGTTTTCATCAAAAACCTTAATTTCTTTTCGACTGAAGAAATAATGACATGGACATCTTGGATGACATGGGGGTGAGTAAATTATCAGTTAAAGTTTTTTTAAAAGTTAACTACTCCTTCAAGGGTCTTCAAAACACATGAATGCAGTAGACAATGGATAACAGTTTCTTTATTGAAAACCTTGTCAGCTTTGAAATTCATGTATACAAAACAATCTACATATAAAAACAGCCCTACATGCAAACCTCAGTACTAGTGTAATTGACATTTTAAATTGATAACTTGCCTAAACAACTACTGATGGAAGCCATAATCTAAATCATAAACAATTGATGGGCCATATATTAAAATAATCTCTGATGGGAAAACTGACTCTCATTAATGCACAAAGTGGCCGAGATCAGCATGGACATATAGATATCCCCGAAAATGCATCCTAGCATCTGATAGGGGATGTGGCACAACAATTCTTCCTGTAAAATCGCTCTCATGTCCATGCTGACCGGGGTCTGCCGTGAATCTGCCATGATGAAAAAAAAATGAATCAGTTAGTGCATTTCATAAACACTGGGTTTTCATTATAACTTGAATCTTCACTCACTCTCTGCTGGTAGCCCTGTCGATTCATTCTCTCCGTCTCAAGACGAAGCTCCTCCTCCTGCAGCCTTAGCTCCTCCCTCTCTTGTACTTCTTCCTGTTCTTGTCTTTGCTGCTCTTCCCACTGTTCCTTGCGCCTCTGCGCCACCTGTTGGACGAACACATCTATTGAAGACATCTACACTCACCGGCCACTTTATTAGGTACACCTGTCCAACTGCGCGTTAACACTTAATTTCTAAGCAGCCAATCACATGGCGGCAACTCAGTGCATTTAGGCATGTAGACATGGTCAAGACAATCTCCTGCAGTTGAAACCGAGCATCAGTATGGGGAAGAAAGGTGATTTCAGTGACTTTGAACGTGGCATGATTGTTGGTGCCAGAAGGGCTGGTCTGAGTATTTCAGAAACTGCTAATCTACTGGGATTTTCACGCACAACCATCTCTAGGGTTTACAGAGAATGGTCCGAAAAAGAAAAAACATCCAGTGAGCGGCAGTTCTGTGGGCGGAAATGCCTTGTTGATGCCAGAGGTCAGAGGAGAATGGCCAGACTGGTTCGAGCTGATAGAAGGGCAACAGTGACTCAAATAACCACCCGTTACAACCAAGGTGGGCAGAAGAGCATCTCTGAACGCACAGTACGTCGAACTTTGAGGCAGATGGGCTACAGCAGCAGAAGACCACACCGGGTGCCACTCCTTTCAGCTAAGAACAGGAAACTGAGGCTACAATTTGCACAAGCTCATCGAAATTGGACAATAGAAGATTGGAAAAACGTTGCCTGGTCTGATGAGTCTCGATTTCTGCTGCGACATTCGGATGGTAGGGTCCGAATTTGGCGTCTACAACATGAAAGCATGGATCCATCCTGCCTTGTATCAACGGTTCAGGCTGGTGGTGGTGGTGTCATGGTGTGGGGAATATTTTCTTGGCACTCTTTGGGCCCCTTGGTACCAATTGAGCATCGTTGCAACGCCACAGCCTACCTGAGTATTGTTGCTGACCATGTCCATCCCTTTATGACCACAATGTACCCAACTTCTGATGGCTACTTTCAGCAGGATAATGCGCCATGTCATAAAGCTGGAATCATCTCAGACTGGTTTCTTGAACATGACAATGAGTTCGCTGTACTCAAATGGCCTCCACAGTCACCAGATCTCAATCCAATAGAGCATCTTTGGGATGTGGTGGAACGGGAGATTCGCATCATGGATATGCAGCCGACAAATCTGCGGCAACTGTGTTATGCCATCATGTCAATATGGACCAAACTCCCTGAGGAATGCTTCCAGCACCTTGTTGAATCTATGCCACGAAGAATTGAGGCAGTTCTGAAGGCAAAAGGGGGTCCAACCCGTTACTAGCATGGGGTACCTAATAAAGTGGCCGGTGAGTGTATAACTCGTATACTAAAGTAAGTGTGGTGCTTATACACACACCTGTGCATTGATCTCCTGCATGCGAGATGTGCGGGATCCCTCCTGCTGCTCTCTCTCCTGGCGTAGAGTGATTCTCTCTTGCTCCAGCTGTTGGATGAGCTCCTCTCTCCTCTTCAGAGACTCCTCCCTTGCCAGCCTGTTCTCCTGCATTCGTTCATCCAACTGCTGCTGACGTCCTATCAGGACCTACCAAACGTAGTTTAAAAATATACAACATCCAACACACACTCACTGTCAGCTATTTAACTATAAATCTTAAAAATGAACTACATTATCATTATAAAACTGTATAATACTACTTCAAAATACAATTTAAAGGTCAAGTGAGTCATTTTAGTGCCACTGCAAAAATAACCATTGTATTCATTTGACCAGACAGTGGCACATAAAGTATGTTGTGATTTCAAGAAAATAAATAAACAAACAAACAGACTATTCACCTTTAAAGTGGCAATCATACATTTAATAACATTTATTTATTATAATATCAAAGTTTATTTTATTTTCCCCCCTAAAGGTACACACATAATAGTAATAATTAGTAATACTAGCTTTTTTTGAACGGTTGTATACAGCATATTAGTATATTAGAAGGATTTCTGAAGGATCATGTGACACTGAAGACTGGAATAATGGTAATAACAGGAAAAAATATAGATTTTGAAAATATTTAAGTAGAAAACAATTTTAAATTGTAATAATAATTCATAATATTACAGTTTTTACTATATTTTGGATCAAATAAATGCAGCCTTGGTGAGCTTAAGAGATATTAAAATCATAAAACATTAAAATCTTACTGACTTTTGAAAGTATTATGTTTATTATTAAGTTTTTCACCAAATTTGATGTTTCAGTACTATGTTCCACCCTCTGCAACTTTTAAAGTAAAATTGGCTGGGGTATTTTTTATTTTATTTATTTTTTTTTTTTTTGCAGCTGTTCCTTTAAGTTATCTATAAAAACATCCTCTTTGCATATGAAATGAGATCCAGTACTTACTATCTTAGGGTTTGAAAGTCATATATTAATGCATTCATCTATATGATGTTGTCAAATTCAGAATGAGTCTAAAGAAGATGTTTCTAAAAGTTACAATTTCTCAATTCCTGTTTAATTCCTCATTATATGATCCAAAGAAAATAATAAACAGAAAATTATTCACATGAAGTACGTGAGCAAAGAGCTCTGTTAAAGGGGGTTTAATTAAAGAAAACCAACGTTCGAGCATGTGACTGCTAATCTATTGTCAGCATCGCCTTACCTCCCGCATCAGTCTCTCTCTAGCTCTTCTCTCTTTCTCCCACTCTGCCTCTCTCTTCTCCCAAACACGCTGAGCTTCCTCCCTGCAGGCAGCAAACAAAAACAGAGCATGAGTCTGACTTACAGGTACAAACACATCTTTAAATTTAAAAAAAAAAACATCCTGACTGTGCTTACCGATATAAAATATCAAACTCTGCCTCCCTCTCCCTCTCCAGGTGGAGCTGCTCCTCTATGACTCTCTTCATCCAGGCGGCGTCAGCGACAGCTCTCTCTTTCCTGGCTTTCTCCAGTCTCTGGTCCTCCACCTCTCCCTCCAGCAGTGCTGCCAGGATCTTGCGGTCTGCCTCCTGGTGGACAGGAAAGTTATTGGAAAGGTCAGGACCAGGACAAACTATGTTGAGTTCTGGGGCAAAAAGTGGTAAAAACGTCAGTTTCTGCTGTAACATACCAGTTCTTCCTGCACCTGCTGTGCTCTCCTTTTCAGCTGAGCACGATACTGACGAGTCAGGAAATGCCTGTGGAAGCAGAGAACTACTCATTTATTATTATTAATATACTATAGAGGGCAACCGTTGGGTTCCAGAAGTAAAAACTCCATTCATTTTCGTATAATATATATATATATATATATATATATATATATATGAAGAGTTCAGATGCAAAAGCCTCTAAATGCCATTTGAAATTTTCTTCTTTAATGATGATTTTTATCAAACTTGTTTATTTAAGTTCAGTAATTTCACTTAAATAACAATTAATAGGTAATTATCATTGCAATTTAAGTGAAATCACTGAACTTAAATATACAAGCTTGATAAAAATGATCATTCTAGAAGAAAATTTCAAATGGCACTTAGAGGCTTTTGCATCTGAACTCTTCATATATATATATATATATATTTTTCAGTTTTGGTTTTATTTCAGTTAGTAATTAGTGCTTCAAGTTATTCAATTAGTTTTTAAAGCAACATTTCAAATTTTAGTTTGGTTAATATTTTTCATCTAATATTTAACTATTTATTCATTTAACAAAAACTGGTTTTAATAGTTTATATTTAGTTTACAATAACAGCAGTTGCAGAAGAAATCCTTGTGAAACATGATATAAAACATGTTTCAATATTTTACCCGAATTCAGTTTTCCTCCTGCTTTCCTCCATCCTCTTCCTCTCATCATCTAGCTTCTCAAGCTCCCAGCGTTGAGACATCAGAGCTTCCTGTTCCTGCTTAAGACGCTCAGCCTGGTACAAATAAAAGTAATGTAATGTATAAAAACTTTAGCGCCACTAACTTAACCTCAAATACATGGCATCTATCTGCTTTTATTTATTTAAGGAATGTTTTTTATTATTACATTTATTGACGTGAACTAACAATGAAAAATACTTCTATAAAGATATGTATAACGATAATGGTAACACTTTATTTTATAGTCCTTTTCACATGTACATACTATGTACAATAACTGGGTTATAACTGCGACCCCTGAACCTACCCCTAATGTAACTTTAACCCATGTAGTTTCTTGGGTAAGTACAGTGCAAGAACACTACTGTAAAATAAAGTGCAACCACAATAACTATTTGCGTTCACACCAGACAATATTGTTCTGTTTATTCTAAGCATTTAGTCTGCCGCTTTAAATGCTCAAGCTATTTAAAGCAGGATGGATTCTGTTTGGCTGTCAATGTTGGTATCAATCATCAGCTGAAAAAAAAAATGCAAAAAGTGATTCCAATGATATCATTTCTCCGTGCTGTTATCGTCATAGTTGTGGTGTAAACTCCTTTTATATTTAGAAATAATTATTATGAACAATATCTTTATCGTTATCGTTATAGCCCTTGGTGTGAACAAGCCTTAAAGCATTTATTAATCTCAATTAATGTTCATTTCAAAATTTGCCAATAGATTTTTTAAATCAAAAGTTGTCTTCAAATGGATGTGATAACCCTAAAAGTTTTTAACATTAACAAAGATTAATAAACTAACTTTATAACCAAATGTATTGCTCATTGTTAGTTAATGTATTAAATCACTTTTAGTAATGGGACCTTATTGTAAACAAACAAATAATAAAAAAAAAAAAACGAATATAAAGAATTTACTTGATCTTTATCGCCTTTGTTTATGTCACATGGTTGTTGTTGTTGTTGTGACAGGCAAAACTTAACAATCCATTACACGTATAAGTCTATTCTACAGTAATTTTGTACTTCCTGGTCTCGTAGTTTGAGCTCCTCCATCTGTTTGCGGAGGTCCTCAGCTCGCTTCTTTTCCTCCTGTCTTCTCTTCTCCTCTTCTTCCTTCATTCTTTCCAGAGCCTCCCTTCTGGTTCTCTCATACTCGTTTTCAAAACGCTGTTTCTCCAATTGAGTTCTCTCATCAGCCTGGGTTACATTTTAATGTTAAACCAAAAAAAAAAAAAACAACAATATCAACTTAGGACACACAACTAATATTATTTGCACACTAGATGTTTATACTCAAAATGGTTAATGTTACGTGATGCTCAACTGATCATGCACTCATGCATGAGCCGACATGGCAGCACTTCCTGTGAACGTCTTACCTGTTTTTTCTCCTGCTGTTGAAACTGCCACTGGCTCACAACATGATCTTTGTGCAATCCTGACTCCACCTGTATGCACAAACATTTGAGACACGGAGATGTCTGATTAAATAATGCTCCAAAAGTGGTTGCGTGTGTTTGGATTCGGAACCAAATCCCAAGCTCAGAGTTACAGATCAGTCATGGAAGAAACATATCACATGCCCTATTAACTTACAGTCATGTCTGGTTCTTGATGAGTTTAATTTCCTGGCAATGTTTTGCAGAAATGCTTAACTTTGATTCCACAGATTTAATTACTCATCTCTCGGCTTTTTAAAAAAGGAAGAATTTTATTAACAGTAAGGAACTTTCAATGGATGTAATGTAGTTTGAGGGTTTAAAACAAGGGTAAAAAGGGTGCTTTCAGCACTTTTTGAAAGTTTGTGGTCTGTAAGATTTTTTAATGGTTTTAAATGTTTTTTTAATGCTCAGCAGGGCTGCATTTATTTGATACATGATACTGATTTGATACATTCAAATGGTAATGCTTTGAAATATCATTACAATTAAAAATAACTTTTAGATTTGATTATATTTCAAAATGTAATTTACTCCTGTAATGGCAAAGCTGAATTTTCAACATCATCATTACTCCAGTCTTCAGGGTCACATGATCCTCCAGAAATCATTTTAATATGCTGATTTGCTGCTCAAGAAACACTTCTTATTATCAATGTTGAAAACATTTGTGCTGTTTTATATTTTGTAGAAACCTTTGATGAATATAAAGTTCAAAAGAACAGCATTTATCAGAAATATAAATCTATAGCATTATCAATGTCTTTACTCTCACTTCAATTTAATGCATTCTTGCTGATTAAAATGGTTTACTTTATTTTACAAAAATCTTACTGACCCCAAACTTACAGTAGTGTATATAAATTCTTACTTTAAAAAAGTGTTTCCTTACAAATGGCCTCATAGTAATACTCATAACTGACTTACTTCATAATATACATTACTGTAATATGACTGACCTTCCGCAGATCCGAGTTGTTTTGCTTCCAGTGTTCCCTCAGCAGCTCCTGTGCAAGCTGAAGAAAATACAAATCACCAAATCAGATCAGACACTTTTCAAACGTGTAACATAACATCATTTTGTGACAAAACAATTGGCGCCCATACATTTTTCCTCCTCTCTTCCCTGGCAGACCGGAGACCATCTGTTTTTTCCACTAGCTGTCTAGTCAGTGTGGCTCTGTCTGGCACAACATTTCTGAGCTCTGCCTCCAACTGGTCTGTCTCCTGCCGGAGCATCGTCCTCAGACGCTCCCTGCGTTCCTCTAGTTTCCGCAGCTTCTCCTCCTTCATGCGCTCCCGCTGAAATGCTGACATACTAAAAGGCCAAGAAAAGAACACAAATCGTTACCGTGGATGCAAAAGCCAGTTAATACAGTACATATGGGATTTTTTATATTGTTCTATCATTCACTGTTTAAGTGAAACCAGCCAAACACAGTAATATAAGAAATATTCATTGTAAAATAACAAATTAAACATAATTATAAAAGTTTTACAATGCAGTTTCACAATTAATTCATGCTCATTCAATTATATTGTCTCCTGAATGACCCATATATTGTACATGAATAACTTAGGAGTTACAAAATTTTTACTTCTCGGGGAGGAAAAAGTGAAGACAGAAAAATCAAAAATGATTTGTATATCAACATGAAACATTGTAATAATTTAAATTAATTATGCTATTGAGAGTATTAAAACTAAATATTCATACTTTAGAAAGTTTCTTGAAGCAGAATAGTATGATATTACATTTGTTTTAATTTTCTATTAAATATTGGTCAAAATGATCCACAAATGCTGCTTTTCAACTAAAAAACTGAGGTACATAAGCTCAAATCGGTGAGGACTATGATCGATCTGTTCCAAAAAGAAATAACGTTTCAATACCAATCCCAGAAAGAACCATGTGGGCTGAGGTGTTTTTTTCAAATAGCTACACAAGCTAAAGGAAGGCATAATGAAAGTAATTCTCCATCAGTAACGTTACCTGCGCTGGAAGGACTGCCGTGAGCTCCATTGCGACTGTTTGCTGCTTCGGACCTCCTGCTCTCTGAAGTACTGCGAGTGCAGCTCCCACTGCTGCCTCCAGCGAGCCTCCTGCTCCCGCTGCCGCACCAGCTGCCTCTCCAGAGCCCGCACCCGACCCGGCCAGTGCGCTGAAAGCGTCGGTAAAGCCATGGATCATCTGATGCTCAATCGAGTTCCGTTTTCAAGCTTTATGATTGACCTACGATCATTCCAGCAGGCAATTTTAATCCATAAAATGCTGTAACTTAATTATAAAAACATGCTTATTGCATTTGAAGCTTATAATCGCTCGCAATGCAAACAAGGCTCTGCTTGCTAAATCACGTTCAAAGCATTGAATTTACACACTGATGCGTGTAACGTTATATTCTGGTGCTCTCCTAATTTAAGTGAATAATATGAAAGTAAAGAGGAAAGCAGTTAACGACAGCGGGCGCGTAAACAAATAACCAGAGGGGAAGCGTTGTACTTGGTTACTGCGCTACTTCCTGGTTACCTACGGCGTGGAGCGAGGCACAAACAAGGTTGACAGAGCGAAGCGATTTTGCGGTCGTTTTTTTATATATATATAGTAGGCTACTTTAATTTATTGCAGATAAATATGGCAATATGATATCAAGTTTACAGTTAGAGTAACTATTTTATAAAATAGTTTAAATTAAATATTTTTCTTGATGAAATTAAAAAAAAAAGAAAATGCAGGCATGCTCACCCTTTGTCATCATGGTCTTTGCAGAAAAAGAATGTCAGTGTGATTAATTTACACAATTGTAAAATTGCCAATATAGGCTATGTATAGTTGCCAAAGCCCACTTGCAATCTTATAAACAATTTTAACTCTGCTAGGCTGGTTTAATCTAAAGTAGCTATTGAATGATACTAAATGTTTACCCTTACAATTTAATCACCCTTTGGCAATTTTAAAATGCGTCAAAAAGAATACAAAATTATTAAAAGACTTATTGAGTGCAACAGTGCCCGTCCACTTTTTCAGCGGCGTTGGTTCTGGAAGTATTTTTTTCCACTCATTTCTCCCAGGGTTTTAACGTGTTATAAGCCATGAACCAAGTCATCCAGTTATGAGATGAAACAAAAAAGAAGCAAAAAAAAGTGTTTAAAAAATCTTACAAAAATACAAAGGTACAAGACTGTGTACTTAACAGCATAACAGCATAAAAACGATGTAGAAATATACAACTAGCCTATATAAAAATCTAGATTTTATGGCCTATATAATTTATGGCAAAATATGCATATATCATAGCCTATTTGTGTATATCGACTTTGTATATGGAGTCATTTAGGTGATTCGCAGTGCTTCATGGGAGTGGGTGGACCTAAAGACTGCTTTTGGTGCGTTTTATTTGTTTCAACTCTCTGATTGGTGGATTCTCAGTACAGCATCACGGTTAATGTATAGTTTTTCACCTCCAATTCTGCTGTTAAACACAATTATTTTAAAACTAATTTGAAACAATGCAACAGCAACAAATGCTATCGACTAACAACCTCGCAGCTCACAGTAAGGCTGTCTTTAAACTGGTTTAAAGTTATCGTTAATAATCAATTTACATATGGAGAAAAATAATGGATCTTTTACTTTTGGATTGGAACCTGACTGTAACAGTTTCACTCAAGCATGCTGGCCCTTTACTATTCAGAAGTCTTATTTTATTTGATCTCCAGGGATATTTCAAGCGTGATCAAGACCTGCAGTGAAGGTGACAGCAGTGTCTTAATACTCTATAGAAGATTAAATATTGATTAAAAATGAGCAGTCAGCTGAGGTGTGAGATAAAACTGCAAATTTGATGCCAGTATTAATAAAGAGACAATGACATCTTTCTGGGTCATTGTAGGTTAGGCCTACTAGTGCATGAATTAAACATTGCATTGAATGTTTAATGGTGACCAGATAATCGTGTCTAATTGTCGTCAGAAAGACTCCCGGCTTAAACCTCTAATGTCAGCAACAGGGTAAAGGACATTTTAATTATTAACTATAGGAGGCCCCTAAACTTTCAGCAAAGATTCTAACCTGAGCTGCTCTTTGATTATTTTATATCCTTTAAATAATCCACAAATAAGCAATAGTGAAATTAAGGTATAATTTTCTTTGAGAAGAAAAACACTTTTTAAATGATTTAATGCCTGATTGTGTATTAAATGACCGGCTGAAATGCAATCTGCCTAAAGCTATAAGCCTCAATAAGGGACGAAACATTTACAAAGAGCATTGGTGTTTTATCTGATGAATCTGTCTGAACAGATTTTTTAAAATAAAAATAAAATGTGTTATACACCATAATAACATCAGATAATGAAAAAGTTGAACACTGAATATTACATATTTCCGCAACAGTAAAAATTATTTTTATGTAAATGTGCAGCAACATTTTTCATCACTACATTGTAAAGTGTGAGGACTGAGGAAAATAAACTGTCAGTTTTGGCCCCGCCCCCATGATATGATTCGTTCCTTCGCAGAGTCTCCGCCTACATGTTGAACTTTTCCGCCTAACGGCTCTGGTTTCCGCGATATGTCTACAAATATTTGCATAAAGGGGCGGTACATGGGGGGGCCGTCCAGCTGTGTAGTACAGCTTTAACAGAAGAACTGGAATAGTAAACGCTGTGTCTGTCTGTCCGGCGGTAGTTCCGGGTTCTGCCTTCATTTCTACTGTGTTGTCCTCGTCTTATGTTGTAGGCAAAAAAAAAAAGTCACTTTCGCCCACTTTAGGCAATAATGGCTCTTCTTATGGAGCACCAGTTCCGGCAACTTCCAGCCGACAAACAAGTGGAAACCCGGCCGTTTCTCGAGGCGGTGTCTCACCTTCCTCCTTTCTTCGGTAGGTTCTTCCGTCAACTTTCATTTGAGCTCAGATTTGAGCATGAACTCTGTGTTGTCATGAAACGGCCTGATGAGTTGTCTTTTAAAATGATATTTAGAACAATATTTTTAGATTTGAAAGTTTTCAGTTTTCTATGTAACTTGTTCAGGTCGTCAAAAAGTTCTTTTAAAGTAGCCATTTCAATATGTTAGGCAAAAATACATATTACAAAATACCTAATGTTTGTTTCCACATTCATCCATTTCTCAGTCATCGCTTCAGTGTGGAAACAAAGTAACAATTAAACGCTTGCATATTGCTATAAAGTGTCTTTACAGAATGAGAGTTTTAAAAAGATTCTATTACATCATTATACACGTGTTGTTACAAAAATCAATAGGCTAGTTTGACGTCATCTGATTTTGTGGATATTCCAGCTCCTTGATCAGGGGTGAGATTTTCCACTGATCAAGATATGTGTTCCTCAGAAGTTGTTAGTAAAGTCAGACAAAGCCTATGTCAAGCAGAAGCCATTGTTTGCTATTGAGGACTAATCTGTTTTTGGCTCAAATTTCTTTTCACAAAGAAGGCAACAAACCTATTACATACATAATTTAATCTGCTGCCCTCGATTTTGGAAGTTGAGAAAATTGATTAGAATGGTGTTGAGTTGCCCAGCTCTATTCATCGGTGGAACCGAACAGCAGAACATCTTTGTTCAAAGACTCATTTGGTATTAATATGAAAAATGCATTTGAAATGAATTTGCCACTTGAAACGCCAAGCCTGAAGTGTTCACATCAGTGCTCAATGTACTTTTCTATTTTTTTTAAGCCATCACTAAAAGGGTCATTTTCTTAATGTAGCTTTAAAAAGAACTATGACAGCAATAGAATAAACTACATTTCCCAGTGACAGCAAACTCCAAAAGTCTGATTTAAAATCTAATTTTTATTTTTTAAACATGTATATCTTTTCTAGGTCACTAATCAAGTTCACCATGTGCAATAAAAAAAAAAAGTTAAGGTTTTGCACAAACTTGTGGTGTCCATTATGCAAAATGCCATATTTTATTTAAAACTCTTTCATTCCAATGATAATGATATATATTTTTTTAAATTAGAGAAACCCTAAATAGAAGCATTTTATATGTTTATGTTTGTTCTTATATCTAGAAACTCCTGGTGGAGTGCAGGTAAATTGATCTGTGTACTATATGAAAGAATGATAAAGGCACTTAACCTCAGTAGATGGACTTTGTATAGCAGGCTGTGATTGGAGATCATATTTATGATCATGCGATGTCATAATGAGACTGGTTGTTGTGATTGTTGTCACTAACTCCCAGAAAGACAATTAAGCTTCCCAGCTCTTGTTTAGAGTTCACACTTTATCACAAAAAGCCCTGTGTGGAGTACAAACACAGAAAGAACTGGAGGGAGGGCTGGCATTGTAAGACGTGTGAGTGAATGTGTGTGTTTTTACTCTGTAATTAGAAGGCATTCATTCACATTGAAAAAGCTGAATTGTAAGCAGTGTTTGAGCTTGTTTGTGGAGTTCTCTGTAACCAGAGATGCTCCTTTTGCTATCAGTACAAAATGCTGACTTTCTGACTTGGATTTCCAATGGGCTTATGTTGATTTGAACCCTACACTGTTGAACATATTACTACTATCTTGGGAGATTCTATTCAGATGGCACTTTCACTCAGGAGTCAGGACCATAGCGGGGGTATCCGGGTCCCCGGTGCAGGTTGTTGCCGTGGATCCCCTTTAAATCGCGTTCTGTGGCAGGGGCTTTGCCCCTTGTGAAATCCTCAGTTGAAATCGTGTTCTGGGGCCAGGGAGAGGCTTATGGGGTGGGTCCCCCTCTGTTGAAATCGCGGGGTCCTCCTAAGCCCATAGAATCTTCCCCACTTTTCACCCCATTATGGCCTTGCTCTCACTTCAGGAACATGTATATCACTTTCTAAGGCTTTTCTAGTTCTGGCATTTTGATTATTTTGATGGGGCTGTCATATCTGTTGTTGTGATGGGACACCAGTGGCAGTCCTGGCTTTCTTGATGCCATTTTCCTTATCACTATCAGTCAATATTGTAATATATATTGACCGATAGATATTTAATTGTGCATGCTCATTTCCACTATTTGTATATTTTGTTTACATTTGTTGTCATTTAATTCTTACTTATTAACTTTAAAAATTAAAATCATTTAATAACACTGTTAAGTGTAATCTTTAGCTGTAGTGTTTTTAAAGTTGTAATGTTGCTCTGTCTAAATGTATTTTTAGCATTTAAACTGACTGATTTTAGTTTTTGTGTTTTATTTTTAATTGGTTTAGGCAAAATAATAAAGAATATATATATATATATATTAGAACTGTCAAATCAATTAATTGCAATTAATCACATCTAACAAAACTTTATGTTTTTATAATATTTGTGTGTTATGTATATTATAGACACACACACACACACACACACACACACACACACACATATATATATATACTGTATATATATATATATATATATATATATATATAAATAATGCACATATATTAATCTATTAATTAATTTGATAAAAATTATCTATCACTATTAATCTATTTGGCCGCACTAATATTAATGGACTAATGGATGATATATAGTGCATTTATTGGTTATCAGCCATAACATGAATAACATGAAAATTATTATCAGCTTATCCAGTATCAGCCAAAATTTTAATATCGCTGCATCCCTAGTTGAAGATGTAATTAATCACTTTTTTGAATACAATTAACCTAACTATGAAACAAACTATACAGTAACTATACGACCTAACTACTGTATACAGATTTTTTCTTTCAAAATGTACTTTGCTTATTTTGAATAGTCACTTATAGACACTTCTGTTGGTTTGTGTAGCCCAGCTGAAGAGCTGTACATTTGAGTGGGGATGTTATGTTGCGTATGATTGCAGAATTAAGCAATGCATGCATGCAAACAACCCAGGAAATCATAATCAAACATTTATTTTATACAATACAAAACATATCTAATCATATACAGTATTCATTGGTTGCAGTAATGGAAACATCAGTGATTCAGTCTGTTTCCATTTCCACAGGTGTTTATTTCAATATCAGTCTCGCAAAGCATTTGGTCTCGATGTGATAATGGGTGGTACTGAAACTTTAATGAACCGCATGGGTGCTTTCAGAAATCTGTCATGCTCTCTAAGCAGCACAGTTAATTATTTAGTGCTCTTTTTTTAAGGTGGTAATGTCAGAGTTCACGCTGAGTTCTTGGGATCAAAAGCGGCAATACTTTTATTGTGTATCTGTCACTTTCCTGTAATAAAAATCTCACAGCTCTGTGAAAGAATGTTGCGTTCTCACATTTATATATATAACAATTCATGGCAACCCTTCAGGGGACATTTCAAATACATGAACATTGCCCAAGTGTTAATAAAGTTTGTACTATATGTATGCAAATATTATTTGCCTGTTCTCTTTATCTTCTATTAGATTGCCTCGGCTCTGCTGTTTTTTCCCCCATCAAGGCTGATATTGCGGGTAACATCACTGTAAGTTTATCACTTGACATACACGGTTGATAAGCATTGAACAATATAACTTTCACAACCTGAACTCCACTCACCCCTCCACTCTTTTTCTCACAGAAAATCAAGGCTGTGTATGACAGCAACCCCACCAAGTTTAAAACCCTGCAGCACATTTTGGAAGCGGAGAAAGAGATGCATGGAGCCGAGTGGCCAAAAGCAGGAGCAACACTTGCACTCATGTGGCTGAAAAGGCAAGGCTGGGCCTGAAACGCTTCTTTTGTTTTTTGATTTTGGAGAAGTGAATCTTAAAAAGAAGTGATTTTAAAATTGAAAGTTGCATAATCTAAATCATGGACTTTTGAACTTCCTATTTCTCCAGGGACTTTTAGACTTCAGGGACTTTATATTTCTTCTTTTAAAGTTGTCATGAAACAGATGTTGCAATAGTTGAACAAAGAAAACGGCTTATCTATTGATCTTCTCAAACAGGAAACAAATTTAGGGTGGGACTTGATTTTGTCCATGTTGAATTGATTGGATGGTTGTGGTTTGCTATTGTTGCTATCTAATGTGAGTGACAGGTTGTCTCGCTCTCGTTCCAGTAAACACGTCATCTGAGAAGAGGAGATGTAAGAGGGAGAGGAAGTTATTTAGATGAAAGATTAAATGATTAAATGAATTTTAAATGTTACTTGTTTGTAGTTATTTAGTTAGTTAGTTAGTTAGTTAGTTTTTATTTTGATCAACTTCAATAGAAAAGGGAAAAAGAAAGTAAAAAAATGTACAACTAAACATGGATACAAAAGTTAAATTATAATATAAATAAAGGAAAAGGAGTGAGTGAGATGGTGAAAGACAGTCAGAGAATGAGTGAGTGAATGAGTGAGTGAATGAAAGAGTGAGTGAGTGAGTGAGTGAGTGAGTGAGTGAGTGAGTGAGTGAGAGAGTGAATGAGTGAGTGAATGAGAGGGAGGGAGAGAGTGAAAGAGAGTCATAGAATGAGTGAGTGAATGAAAGAGTGAGTGAGTGAGTGAGAAAGTGAGAGAGAGCGAGTAAGTGATAGAGGGGGTGAGTGAGGGAGTGAGTGATTGAGAGTGGGAGACTAAGAAAGTGAGTGAGTGAGTGAGAGAGTGACAGAGTGAGTGAGTGAGCGAGAGAGAGGTGTGTGAGTGAGTAAGTGAGTGTGTGTGTGAGTGAGTGCGTGGGTGGGTGTGGGTGTGTGAGTAAGTAAGTGGGTGGGTAGGTGGGTGGGTGAGTGAGTAAGTGAGTGAGTGGGTGGGTGGATTAATGAGTGAGTGGGTTTTGGTGAGTGAGTGAGTGAGTGGGTTAGTGAGTGGGTGGATGAATGAGTGAGTGGGTTGAGGTGAGTGAGTGGGTGGGTTAGTGAGTGGATGGATGAGTGAGTGAGTTAGTTGGTGAGTGAGCGAGTGAGTGAGTGGGTAAGAGTAAGAGTGAGTGTGTGTGTGAGTGAATGAGTGAGTGGGTGGGTGAGTGAGTGAGTGAGTGAGTGAGTGAGTGAGTGAGTGGGTGGGTGAGTGAGTGAGTGAGTGGGTGAGTGAGTGTGAGTGAGTGAGTAAGTGAGTGAGTGTGAGTGAGTGAGTGAGTGGGTGAATGAGTGGGTAAGAGTGAATGTGTGAGTGAATGAGTGAGTGGGTGGGTGGGTGGGTGGGTGAGTGAATGAGTGAGTGAATGAGTGAGTGGGTGGGTGAGTGAGTGAGTGAGTGAGTGTGAGTGAGTGAGTGAGTGAGTGTAAATGAGCGAGGAAGATTTTTCTTGAAACCTTCCAAAACAACATGTGGGGATATATGGGGTTGTTTGTTCCACAAAATTTAAGTTTTAGGTGAACTAACCCTTAAAATACCCCTTACATTTTACTGTTAGGGGGCTACGCTTTATCCAGGTTCTTCTCCAGAGTCTAGTGGACGGGGATAAGGATGAAAACAACCCTAATCTCATCAAAGTCAATATCACCAAAGCTTATGAGATGGCCCTCAAGAAGTATCACGGCTGGTTCGTCCAGAAGCTCTTCAAAGTAAGCTTCTTGATTAAAAATTATGAAATAAGCAAAGGAAAAAATGATTAAATAAACAAAGGACACATTTGGATTCACGTAAATAAATAAGTATATTATATTATAAATATATATATATGTAGACATTTTGTGTTGTGATGCCTGTAAATGCTTCGACACACCTTTTATGCTTCCCTCGTGTTCCTTCTTTCAGGCAGCACTATATGCCGCTCCATACCGATCGGATTTTCTCAAAGCTCTTTCTAAAGGGCGAGAGGTCAAGGACGAAGAATGCTTGGAAAAAATGCGACAGTTTCTAGTCAACTTCACAGCTACTATTGATGCCATCTATGAAATGTACACAAAGATGAACGCAGAGCTGGACTACACTGTGTGATCTTTCATTCACAAGCTTCAGACCTCATCTTCCTCCCTTCCAGTGGTTGACTGTTGCCTCCCATTAGACGTCTCCTCATTGGACCGTTCCTCTTTCCTACTGGATCCCGCATCTCTGCAGTGCACAGTTTTGTTTTCTCTTGAGGGACAATTAGGGTCCAAGCTGCTGAAGACTCTGGCGGTTTCAGAAGGGAGGATGTCTGTTATTGTTTGTTCTGCTCATGCTGATGGTTTAAAAGCTTTGGCTTTTATTTAGAAAAGTAGTATTCAAAAAAACAAAACGTGTTTTATAACTTTACTAATTATTTCTCCATATGGAATGGTTTCTTTTAGCAAACAACAATATATGGCAAATGAGGGTTTTAAATATACTTAATTATACCAAAACAAGAGTCTGCAGACTCTTTAAAGAAATATCTGAAAATTCTTTTGACCTTGGATAATGTTTGATTAATAAAAAAAATACTTGAATATGACATAAAATCTATAGAAATGACTCCTTCATAAGTGACTTCGAAGCCACATATGGAGCTGTTAAATGTATTCAGTACATTGTACAACGTCTAGATACATTTCTTAGATTCTTAAATTCTATTATGACATTCTATTATGATGTGATTGTTTTATTTATGTAATTTAATGGAAAAGTATTGTTGGTGTGTAGTTTTCAACTGGTCATTTTCAACTACTGTATCAAAGGTTAAATTCAATCAGGTTGTTTTTTAGATGTAAATGTTTGTTTATTTTATTTTATTTTATTTGGTTTTTATGGCAGTTGCCTTGTGATTTATCTTCTGACATTACAGACCTTCTTTCCGCTTTGGCTTGGCCAGAAAGCAAACTGATGTCATTTTAAGCGATGGATTTTTTTCTGTTCTTGTCGTTGTCAGCTGACTTGATGTCACTAAAAGCTAATTTATTTAAATCAAATTATTTAAATATATATCACGGGCATAGTGGACAGACAAAACTGAAGCAGTACATCATGATGACCCCAATGTGATTGAAACATTCTGGTGCTGTTTTATTCGTCCACTGTAATTTATTATCTTACATTGATCATAGTTATGTAGTCTCTTTAAAATCTCATTAAAACCATGACCTTGCATAAGTTGTTTTGTGGTGTACTTTCCTTTTGGCTGGACTAAATAAGAGGACCTTGCTTTATATTTTGTTTATTTCATTTATTTTAGTACAATCATATGTATAATCATAAATTCATAATAAATCATCATTCAGTCATGCTCAGTCAGAATTAATGGTACCATTCCTCCATACAGAATATCTCCAGATCCTTCAAATTTTTGTGTTCATTTTGATGTTTGTTTTGGATCACTGTCCTGATGGAAGGCAAGGCAAGTTTATTTATACAGCACATTTCATACACAATGGTAATTCAAAGTGCTTTACATAGAAGAAATTAAAATAATCAAAAGAAATCAGAATAATCAAAACAGTTTAGAATAAATAAAATACAGTAAATAATTAAAACAGTTTGGAACAAAACATAAATAAAATACAGCAACAGACGAACAGTGGCACAGTGCTCATTCAGTAAATGCATAGCTAAACAGAAGTGTTTTGTGTCTGGATTTGAATGTGACTACTGTAGGAGCACACCTGATGTCCTCTGGAAGCTGGTTCCAGCTGCGGCTGGCATAATAGCTAAAAGCGGACTCGCTATGCTTAGAGTGAACCCTTCTAGCTGATGTGATCCTAATGATCTAAGTTATCTAGGTTCATATTCAGTGAGCATATCTGCAATATGTTGAGGTCCTAGAATCAATCCTAAATGTAACTAGGAGCCAATGTAAAGACCTGAGGACTGGTGTGATATGTTCATATTTTCTGGTCCTGCTATGTTCTGTTTTTAGGAAGGCCAGTGAGGAGGCCATTGCAGTAATCCACCCTGCTGATGATGAAAACATGAACAGGTTTCTCTAAGTCTTGACTGGAAACAAAGCATCTAATTCTTGCAATATTTTTCAGGTGATTGTATGCTGATTTATTGCTTTGACGTGACTACTGAAATTAAGGTCTGACTCTAGAGACACACCAAGATTGTTTGCACAACTTGTTTGACCCCTACACTGAAGGTATCCAACAGAAGATCCAACCTCGGCCCATTATAAGATTTCTAGCAGAAGGCGTCAGGTTTAAATTTTTTATCTGTTGATATTTGATAGAATCCACAATGCCATGTGTCCGAACAAGACGTGCAGGACCTCCCGCAGAAAAAATATGCCCACAACATTAAAGAGCCAATGGTTTATTAAATTGTTCACATGTTTTTTTTTTTGTTTCAGCTGATGATCTGACCACAGAACCCTGAGCTGTTTGAAGCTCCAGTCATTGTCTGACAACTGAAAATGCTGGAGTTTGTTCTTGGATGAGCGAGGAAGATTTTTCTTGAAACCTTCCCAAACAACATGTGGGGATATATGGGGTTGTTTGGTTTTTTAATAGGTTTTTATACTGTTATTCCAACATGTATATGAAGAGTTCAGATGCAAAAGCCTCTAAGTGCCATTTGAAATTTTCTTCTAGAATGATCATTTTTATCAAGCTTGTATATTTAAGTTCAGTGATTTCACTTAAATGGCAATGATAGTTACCTATTAATTGTTATTTAAGTGAAATTACTGAACTTAAATATACAAGTTTGATAAAAATCATCATTAAAGAAGAAAATTTCAAATGGCATTTAGAGGCTTTTGCATCTGAACTCTTCATATATATATATTTATTTATTTTTACTGACCCCAAGAATCAACTAATCTCTGCAAAGAGTCTTTGGCATCTCAAACTTTCCTCCTCACGGTCCATTAAGACAATATAGACACACGTCCTCTTCCTAGCAGATTCGTAACATCTTTAGTTGATTGGAACTTCTTAATTATTTATTGCCCTGATGGTCAAAATGGGGATTTTCAACTCTAGCTATTTTCTTACAGCTACTTTCCATTTCAAGCTCAACAATCTTTTGATGCACATCAGAACTAGCCTACAGTATATTTTTTTGTTTTACTCATTGTGATGGATGATTAAGGGAATTTGGCCTGTGTTTCCACATATTTAAACTCCTGTGAAACAAGAAGTCATGGCTGGACAATTTCATGTTCTTAGACCTCCTGGTGTGCTAAAAAAAGGTAAACATTAATGGGAATATACTTTTACTCGTAAAAAATTAGGGGTACCAATAATTGTGGCCAACACGTTTCAGAGAAAAACATTTATTTCATAATGTGATTCCCCCCCTACACACACACACACACACACACACACACGCTTTCAAATCTTTCACTTTAATTTAAGGTTAGATTTTTTGGCAATTTTTGGAATGAAAGTTCAAAAGAATAAACGATGCACAGTTTTTTTTACAGCCAGTTTTGATCATATTTACCAAGAGTACCATTAATTCTGAGCACGGCTGTGTTTGGGTAGGAGCATTGTCTTGTTGAAAAATAACATCTGATCATTCCTCTTTAGATAACAATTTTCATTTGTGGAAAGCAAGCCATTCTGCAATATTCTCCTAAACTCCAAAGCATTAAATGACTTTTCACAGTGAAGTAGCTCATCAATACCAGCAGCTAAAAAGGCTTCCCACACAATGACACTCTTCCTCCATTATTCACTAGACGCATTTATTATCATATATTTCTCAGGTGCTTTCTTTGGAAGACACCACTCAAAAGCATCACCAAGCAACTCGATTCATCACAACTTCCCATATTCTGACAAAAAAAAAAATCTGTCTTTAATGTTTTTTTGACACAGTAATGGCTTTTTAAGAAGTGCATTTGCTCAAATTTAGCAAATTTCCAAATTAGCCTTTTTTGCCTGGAGTGTACACATCAGTCTCACGTGCGCTGTTCCTTCATAAGAACACCAGAGGGCGCAGTTCCCAAAATTTTACATGTAGACGGCCGAGTCCCGACAACAAAAAGCTTAGCTAACCAACCGGTCATACCTGTTTATGAAAGACCTTATTCTTCACAGTATTCTTTGCGAGATTGCCTGAATATTTTTAAATAGTTTTAACATAATAAACTGTATCATGAGAGCACAACATTTTAATTATTCGTCCACTTTACAATCATCACACCAAACCAGCTAAAAAACACACTATTTAGACAACCTTAATTTAGGCGCGTCCTGAATAGCAATATGCTAATTATACTTTCGGCCGGTATAAGAGGAATAGCCTATTTAGTATGCTCTCAAGGTTTTAAAATAATAATAAAAACGGTTTGCTAAAAAAGAGTTAGGCTACAATGTGAAATTTGTGAATAAATTCGTTTACGGTTTTAGACGCCAGTGAAGTTAGACTGTTAATATTTCCTCTTCCTATGATACTAAGTATAAAGATAACATAGCTCGAGTTCATAAACTAGACGGTGAATGTTTTGTTTCAGCTTCATAAGTAAAATTGATCCCAGTTTCTACGTCTGAATGAAGAGCTCCGTCCACCACACCTATTTTTTTTACAGTCTATGGTCCACCACACCCCATTCAGAGGGCGGCGGTGGGGGATACAAACATTACTTCTCAGTCTGTTTGAAACACTCGTGTGGTATGAGTGGGATTCTAAAGTTTCCGAGAACGGGACACGGATTCCACCTGAGGAATGAATGTGCAAATCTGACCTCAAACGGAATAACTATTGCTGAAACGTCCAGCAGTACTTTTGTCTGTACGGGTAAGCAACTTTTTTTTCCTATGACTTCAGGTCCAGTGGTCGTGTTGTACGAAGGGATGAGAAATTTAGAACTAGTTAAAGCAATGTATATCCATTTAGATGAAAAAGTAACACTTCAAAATGTCCAGAACTTCTTCTACCCACTGCCTGATTAGCTATCTTCAAATCACAGTGTTGTTTGTATCGACATAGACCCATACTGTGTGTTTGGCGTATATCTGTTGTTCAAGATTATTATTTTGCTTTTAAAAGTTAAACGTTTTACAGTCATTTAATGCGCTCAACTATGTTTGGACTGTCAGCAAAACCAGCTCTGGACACTCTTTGATTGAATCCCATTCATATTTCCCACAACCCCATCTCTAGTAAGATCACAGCTCTTTGCCTCTTTGGAGACCTTGTGACATGGAAAAGGAAGTCTAGATCTTCCTCTGTGGCCATGGAGATGGATTCTGTCATTTCCAGCTGTTATCTAATGCTATGTAGGTTGGCTTGACTTTTTCTCCATCTGTTGCATTTCTTATTAGGTTCCCAGTTACGTGGTCTGATGCACCACCAGTGCTCCTTCCAATTCCCAAAACACAGTAAAATGACTTGGGTCATCACGCTTTTGACGCTTCCATGTTATCAGAGCTTATCAAAAGCTTTCCACTGTTCTGCTTTCACTCTTTGTGTTAAGAGACTGTATTGGACTCGGGTTAGAGCAGAGGGACTGCTGTAGACAGTATTTGGATAGTGCTTGCCAGGCCAGAGGCAGTAACTGTGGGTTTGTGTTAGATTTTCCACCATCCGCTTAAGCAAACATGAGGGGCAGATGAAAACTTATAGCTTGGGGAACAGCTCGGTGGTGTACACTATA
This sequence comes from Pimephales promelas, assembly GCF_016745375.1. The sequence goes on along the minus strand of NW_024121876.1, from coordinate 6,641,569 downwards.
CGACTTTTAAAATCTAAACAGATTGTAACACTTGGTGGCTGAGGATCGGTCTTTAAATTAATTCCAAACACAACAAAATCATCCAGAAACATGCAGCTTGTTGCGAAGAGACGAATGACAAATAACCATGGCTGCGTCCGAAATCGTATTCTCTCTGGAGTTGGTATTTTTAAATAAATAATTCACAACCGCTAAAAAAGTATGTTCTAGTATGAATATTATCTGGACGTACGCACTACATTTGCCATATTGTCATTATCATGTGACCTAACAGTGGCAGGTGTGTTGCTTCACTGCCATTCACAAATTGTCTTCCTGTGGCCTCATGGGATGGTAAAGTGTGCATTTTGTGCACACTTCAGAATCTCTCTGGAAATAGTAGGTCATCTGGGTACTTTATGCCTACTGTTTTGTGAGTATTGTGAATTTAGACATACTAATTTTGTCACATTTTGTTTTTTGCCTTCAATATAGGGAAGTATGCATTTTTCAATGATAAGGTTGGAAGGTATCATGCCATGTCCGAATGCAATGTTTGTTTCACTTCCTGTTTTCTGAGATACCTTCATCTGATTGTTTTTTGAAGGCAGATGTATCCTTTGCTGCCTTTGATATCCCACAATCCTGTGCTTTCCATTCTGTGACAGTTGAGCTTGAAAAGTAAAAATGGCATCTGAAAATTGCAGCTGGTTTTCAGTTTGTGTGTAAATGTACTTTTTTATCAATGTTTTTCACTTATGATTAAATATTCTCTTAGTTTTCACCAAATCTATTTTGCTGTAGATCATTAAACTGTTACACGCAGTGCTCGAATTGGGTCCCCATGTTGCTTACGGGGGGAGGGGGGGTATTTGATCATAATATGCATAATTATATAGCCTACTATTTATTAAAAACGCTTGATAAAGAGTTTTTTAAATTACTTACTAAAGTAATACTGGATTTAGAGGGCAGCAGAATTTTCAGATATTTTCACAAATTTTCAGCATCATTACCATAGACTGTAAAAAATAGATCATTACTCAAATTATTTAGAAACAAACAATGCCATGGCAATCGATGTAACTTATTGCTTTTTCAAGATTGAATCCCGCATAAATGCGTGTGTAATTCCCCAAAACTTTGTTTTTACATGGCCATTGATCCTGGCAGCATGAAAAACAAGTTTTATACAAATTCTGAATGGAAATTAGAAAGCAAAGAAAGCACACAACGATCGCTCCCTTACTGAAAAGCTGTTACCCATCTCCGTCAAGATCTCGCACTCCCTTTGAACCAGGACTGTTAATAATGATAAAAAAGTAACTTAAGCCTAAATGTTTCCAATTTACGCAAGGAATACAGAAGCCCCGATATGGTGTGGGTAGATGTAAAGGAGAGACAATTACCCCTCAAAAAAGTCGGTAAGAAGCTTTCTCTTCCCGACCTCGGGGTTTATTTTTCTCCTTTTTTTAAAAGTTAAAGAGTAACTAAACACTAAACCAACTTTTTTTAGTTAATGATCTGTAAGAATGGATCTTTATTAATACCAGTCATTGATTCGAGTATAACTTTTTTGACATTTGTTTATAAAGTGTTTTATTTCTAGTACAATATATGGTGTAAAAACGTCTTAGTGCTGCCCTCTTCAGGTTGAACGGTGGCTACTGCAGTTGAATTTTCCTATTGGATGTTCCGCACTTCATGACGTACCCAGGTTTCAGCTCACCACGCAAGCTACGCCCTTGGCAGTATAAAAACTATCTTGTGTTGTTAAAACCACTGTAGGGAGTCAGGAATTGGAATTGTGAGTATTGAAAACAATCAGAGTGTTTTAGCATCTATTTCGTCCCCTCTATCTCCGCTGGGGTCAGCCCACTTTTTCAGCATTTCAAATATTGCCAGTGCGTGGAGTCAGGCTCTGACCAGGGGTTTAGTTACCCTCTAAAGTTAGCTTCAACGGAGCGGCGCCAATCAAACAGTCCTCTCAGTCGACGATGTCATGCGCACAGCACTCTTTAGATGTGGGGCGGGGCGTTTACATTTTAAAGCGACATGGCAACTATCTAACTTTAAAAAAAAAATTATTGTAAATAATCAATTCACGAAATTTACCGTATCCATTGAATGCATTTAATCAGATTTATTGTTAATTTTTACTAAAATAAAAATATCTGAGGGACCCCCCATTTCTATTTTTTTACTTCTTATGGGGGGTCCCTAATACCTTATGTGGGGTCCCGGATCCCCCTAGCCCCCCCCCCCCCCCCCCCCCCCAATTCGAGCACTGGTTACGCGGCCTCAGAAGTCTGTCCGAAATCTGACGTGCGCAAACCTTTGTGCGCAGACGCTGCCAAAAGTCATTGCCTGATAGGGCAGGCGAGGCAACAAGTCACATTTTTCGGATGCAGCCTTCTCGTTGTTAAATCGGCTCGAAATATCAAACGTTTTTATACAGCTCCGACTGGGTGGAATCATAAAGTTAAAGTAAAAAAGTGTCCATCATACACTGCTCAAAATACGTGCAGAGTGCAGACTGTCTCGGACTTTCGGCAACTAATGTTGACTTGTCCAGACTTTAGCTAAAATTTGAGAATTTGTGATATGACAGCAGTAATTGTTAAGTACTCTTAAACATCCTCAGAATGCCTTCTCAGAGCAGTTGTGGACATGCCTGAACAGGACCAGTGCTTGTTTTTGTGGTGATGAGCTCACATGATGCAATCAGAAAAAACGAAACCTGGAAGCTGATTGCCAAAATATGAGCTGTGGGCTTGTGTATAAAATATTATACATAAAAGATTGTTCATCCTTCTCCGTGTTTTAATCTTTGCAGTCACACTTGGTCACAGCGTTTAGTCATCTCATGAGTCATTATTTTAATAATTTAAAAATAGTTTACCATTTTACCATTATCTATCAGTATTGCAAAACCACCAGTTTTTTTTTCTTGGTTTGATGGCACAGTGGATAAGACACATGTCTTTGGTGTGAGAGACCCGGGTTCGAATCCACTGTTAGACACCAATGTGTCTCTGAGCAAGACACTTAACCCCTAGTTGCTCCAGAGGCGTGCGACCTCTGACATATATAGCAATTGTAAGTCGCTTTGGATAATGTAAATGTAAACGTAAATGGTTTAAACCACGGCGGTTGTCTTTTTGTCATGGTCCACAACAAATGTTGGTGCATAACAGCCCCATGTTACTTTATACTTTAGTTGAATGGGAAAGAGCAGTTTGAATGTTCTGTAAAACTTCTTCTTTTGTATACCAAGAAAGCAAACTCAGTTTTGAAAAACTATGACTAAGACGATGATGACAGGCTTTTGGATGAACTGTTCTTTTAAACAGCACTGGAATTAAATGCTACCTCAGCCACTGTGGTTCTTTGATGCAGTCATCGCTCATTGCCTCAGGAATTTGGACTTAACTTGATGAAATAGTAGACTTCCCTCTTGAACTGGGAAGAGAATAGGACAGAGGGAGTGTGAGTCATGCCTGTTCTGGGAAATGAGAGAATCCGTTTAGGACTGAGACGAATCCCTCAATAGATTGTGACATGCTTGCGGACAAAGGTTTTGGAGTGTGTGTACGGAGGGGATATAAGGGATGAATAGGGACCTCATTTTTCCCCAGCTGTGAGAAAGTGTCTTGGATCAAAACATTGCTTGGGATCGGCACCAAAATATATCACATTTGTGCCTAAATGTTAATATGAAATGTTAACTACCGTTCAAAAGCAAGGAGTCATTGATAAACCACTTAACAAATTGTAAATGTTTTTTTTTTTGTTTGGAAATTGGCTAAAAAGTCACTGTGTGAATCACTGTGTACCTTTAGAAAAAATAACATATAGCCTCACCTTAGAAAGGGATACAACACCTTTATTAAAATTTGGCAGCCCTATCTAGATTATGCGGATAATGTGATATTGGAATGTGACTGACCTCGAAACATTGTATACCTACTTTAAAATGATGGAGCATCCTTTTGGGGAGGGGGATGGAGGTTGTTTGTTTGTGTTTGTTCTTGTAAACTGAAAAATAAAGTATTCCAAAAAAGAAAAAGAAAAAGGTTTTTTAAAGAAATTAGTACTTTTACTCATCAAGTACACATTAAATTTGTCATGACAATAAAGATTTTTGCAGCAAATTCTATTTTAAATAAACGCTGTGGCTTTTCAGCACAATCGTTTTCAATATTGGTAATAATAAGAAATTTTTTGTGAGCACCAAATCAACATCATATTATTTATTTAAAATATTAATTAATTTTTTTACCACCAGGTAAAAAACCACCAGGTTTTTTACCAAATATAATTTAATATAATATTCCAATATTTTCTGTATTTTTGATATGAGAGAGAGCGAGAGATCACAAATACAGAAAACTATTGTGGAATATTATCACAATTTAAAATAATGAAATATGTTTTAAATTATATATAATAATAGCTGGCATTGACATCAGTATGTACAGATGATACCAATTTCCATTGTATGATGTCTAATTGCATCACTTATGTTGATTCAGGTACTGAAGTAGGATAGAGATTAAAAACAAACACAATTCAAAGTAGTACTCAAATACTCAAAATACTCAAGTACCTGTAAAACTCAAAATCCCAGAGGCCACAGGCACTTCAGAACACACGCAACAAATCTGAAGCAAAATCCAAGACAGCAAGAGGGTGGGTCAGAAAACCAAGATGGACAAAACCTCAGTAGACAAATTAATTCCCAGAACTGCATGTGGGTTTGGCAAGATTTCATAATGTATATATGTGAGTATTTATACATGAACAGGAAGTATGTAAATGTTTCAGAAGCCTGGGGAATATTGTAGGGAATGTGGGACAGTAGACAGCAGCATGTTTCTTGTCGAGCTTCAGTTTGACAGTTTGTTCTGACATTTTTTTCTTTGTTTCTACCCCTGCAGACCCCCTGACACTTTCCAGCTCCCCCAAGGAGTAATTTGACATTTGGGAACTACACATAGTATTCAAGCAATGACTGAAGTAAGTAGCATGTATTTCTATGTAGTATGTATGTTTATAGATTCAGAGTATTGAAGCTACTGGGCACTTCCAGTACCCGTGAGCTATTCTGTAGTCCATCCATGTTGTTTTTTCTTGTCAAAAGAGTGGTACGATTAAAATGTCGTTGTTAGAGAAGCAAAGTATCGAATGTATAAATAAATGGTTTATAAAACAAGTCAGACTTAAATCTTTATTTAAGCTATCTTTACTTTACTGCAAAAGTGTCTTGCTAAATTGTTCAAGGCTTTCTAAAGAAATGCTTTTGATTAACAGCCCACAGTTACAGCAGATGTAGGGTAAGAGACCTCAGCACCGATGCCAACTCTTGCGTACAAATACCGTAAGAAAAACAAAAAAGCTATTTGGACTGTTTGCAATTAATGTCATGAAAACGCCCTTGAGGTGATACATCCAACTAGTTCTTCGCTGCAATTTAAAGGGGTGTCATATACAAAAATATATATCCAAGTGCCCCTATTATGCTATTTCAAAGGTTCATAATTTGGTTTTGGAGCTCTCCTACAATAAGTTTACATGCACCCAAGGTCAAAAAGCACTTTAATTTTCTCATAAAATACCTAGAATATCACTCATTTTTCAATGAGTCTGAAAACGGTTCATTCGAAGACTCAGTCTCTCTAAAACCCTCCTTTCTACAAGTCTACTCTGCTCTGATTGGTCAGATGGCTCATTCTTTTGGGATTGGTCTACCACTTACAGAAACAAAACACCTATTACCATAACTGAATTTCAGTTGCGGAGGCTTCCTCACCACTTGAACACATACAAACAGTATACAGTACCAACAGTAACAATGGTGTCGTTTTTTCCTTATCAGTTTGTGCCTGAGACTGAGTCCTCATCCGTTTGAAGGGCACACAAAGTGGAAAAGTGAGCATCCATGACTCAGCTAGAGAGGCGAACCTACCTGAGAGAGATCTCCTCAGAAACAAAAGAAGCACACCTAGTTGAACTAATTAAACAATTATTTTCTCTGCTAACATCCCACACTGTTATGAGAGAGGGAGAGAGGAAGGCCAGCCAGGCTCATAAGGTGTTCTGGTAGTACCAACAGGTTAAACTGATTCCAGAAGCCTTATTTCTGGAATGCATCTTCATATTTCTTGTGTATTCAGGGATAAAATATTTCCTTGATTTCACAATCCAGTGCAGGAATTCCTGGAATGTTTTTCTTTCTTTCTCGAATGCATCTCTCGTGCAGTGTTTTCAGTATTGGGTTCTGTTCGTGCTGAAGTGGATTTGCTCAAGGTGAACTGAAAGACCTAACCTGTATCCCATCTCTTTACATTCAGAGTTTTCTAACACTGGTTAGAATCAACATTTAATGAAAGCAGCAATGCTTTTTCCTACCATACATGCTGAATGACACAATTTATATGATTAGACCAGTACAGCAAATGATCAAGTTTCAAGTAGGCTATACTAATTGACCTGCAGTTTTAACTGCAGAAAAACAAAAACTTGATGAAACTTGGTAAAAAGACCACTATAATAAATAGTATCATTTTAGGAGCCATTCCACCGAAAGGGTGACATTTCTGTCCCCAGGACATTGTATGTATAAAATTGCATGGAAATTAACTCTAAAATAAATTTTGTCAATAGCAAAATGTCATGCACATTTAAGCTAACTACAAATTTAAAACGTATAATTAAAAACATTAATAAAAACGACACAGAACACTAAAAAAATTGCATTTTCTGCATGTCCCCACTCTCTATCTCTAAACTTTACCATGAAATATTATGATTAAAATCATAAATCTTCAGAAATCTGATTTTTCTTGCATTGTTGTGACTTTATATCCAACTTGCTTTAAAATGAAAAAAGAAAAAAAACATTTGATCTAATATTTTAGATAAAAAATATCCCCGGGTTTTCACTCATTCCCCCCCCCCCCCACGACGACACATTTTCAACAGTAAATTGCATCATCTGGATCTTCTGAAGGCAATGGGGCGACTATAAGTCACTCCTCTCATTTTCATTTCTGTATATTTGATGAAATTGTAACTATGAAACTTTTTTTTAGATTTAATTTTTTTATTTTACAAATATTAACTTTTGGTAAGGCACTAGAAATGGCTCAGTGTCCTCATGCTATTAGCATCAATGCTATGTGGCCATATGCCATATATTTGATAACTTTTTGCTTAAAAACTCAATCCTGTTACTTTCAGTACTGTTATTTTTTCTAAAATAATAAGATTAAACCACTATTTTTATCAGTTTTGTTTGGCCCATAATTTGTACAATTATTTAATGAATTAATTCTAAAAAAAAAAAAATTATAAGCTTGAGGCTTCGGTCGCCTTTAAAATGAAAAAAATGCCTTTGTGGTTTTTTTTTAAAATCAAAATACACCTTGCTTTAATAGTGATTTTATTAGCACAAATATCAATTCTTTGAACATATAACCAACAATTTCTTTAAAATAAACAAAAGGAATTAATTGACATGCTTCTAAACTGGCTTTTTAAATGACACATGATTTTCGGTAACAGGATTGAGAAAACATGCGTCCATATTCTGCTTAAACCTTGTAAAATAAAAATAAAAATAAAGGCCTGAGATTGATCAATACACATTTTGAATAGTTAAATATGTGTATTAGATTCAATGTTGAAAAAGTTGCCTAACAGCTAATTTAATTATTTTCCATTTAAATGATCAATTTACAGAGGTTATGATGTAGAGAACATGTATTAGCAGCACACGATCCAGAGTAATTGCTTTGTTTTGTGTTTAAAGTCCACTGACTCCATTTTTGACTTTACAGCAGGGTTTCTCAGCTTCCACTCTACTGAAGCGCTATCGTCTGGCCATGACAGAGTCAAACTCTGTGTCCTCACCGTCCGGGACTGCTGCTCAGGACTCGTCAGAGGGTAAGGACCCTTTGGCGGACGGGGATCCCAACTTCCCTATGTCTTCACTGGTAGAACTACTGGACAATGATGATGAATCACAGCCAACCCAAGACTCGCCCCAGGATTCAACTCGACCTGGACAACAGACTGACAACAAGCAGAACACACGGATTAGGTTTCCAGGGCCCTTTAAAAAGGGGGTTCCTAACCCCATGGACCTTCTTGAGTCCACCAAGTCTGAATATCCAGGGGCACCAGGGCCTAAGAAAGCACCTATGGATTCACTGTTTGACTACGGCACATGTAGGGAGATCAACAACCAGAAAAAACGCAGGAAGAAGCTTCCACGGGGGTGAGAGACAGTAGCTTTTAACTATTTTTGCCACTTTTATTGATACAATAATGCAAAGGGTACAGGAAATTATTGGAAGATAGGCACAAGCACTAACCGCTAAACCACAGCGAAAATGCTTCTTGGTTAATATACAATCTCTTGCCCATGTGGATTTTTTATCTTTTTAAATTTTAAATCACTCATTCACACGTGTAAACTTTAGTCGTCAGTCCGATTAAGTCACCCCTTTTGCAGATTATTTGCATTCTCCCCAATCAAAGTTGCTGTTTGCTTTACAAGAAATGCATGGTGAGTTTTAAAAAAAAGAAATTAAAACAAAATCAGTATAATATATAATATGATATAATAATACAATACCATTTTACATTTTTATAAATAACTAAATTGTGAATTAAAAGTGTTATTCGTTGCACATGTGTGCAAGTGAGCAGGAATGCCACTGCCATAAACAGAGTGCACACATTGTTTACTGAGTGACAGAATGCAGACTGAGGACTGAGTTGAGCTTAATATGAAATAACAACTCTTTGCAATGTTCCACAGTTACAGTACCACGTTTTGATATTGAATCAGAATATAAAGAATATAGAATTTTTTTGTTTAATCTTCAATTAAGAAAAGTCATAGAGGAATCATCTTCCTGCTTTGTAATTGAGGTGAGACTTTGGTCAGATCTGAATGCTTTACAGATTGTGTAGTGTCACTTTTGTACATATTATGCTCTATGCTGAGGACAGTCTACTCATGATTTTACACTCTTGATCATCCACAGTGGGACAACTGAATGTCTGTTGGAGTTTCCATTAAGGCTTATGGAGTAATGTTTATGTTGAGGTCAGTTAGGCAGTCAGGTTTTCCTGAGGACAGAAACTTATTTATGGAAGTTTTTTTCTTCGTCCACTGTGACTTAAGAAGTAGTCTAAAGTTGTAGCCAGGTAGGGTGGTACTGCAAGTTTTTATGAATACCCATGTGCAATTTTATATGTGCAAATCGCATGTAGCCCTCAATCGGGTCATGGGGTCTATACTACCCCAATCGACTTTTACTTAAAAAAAAAAGGTTCCCTTCATCTCAGTGGAATAAGATTTTGTGACTACATTATCTATCTATGCACACACAAAAAAACTGGACTTGATTCGGTTGTTCTGAAGGTATATAAAAAAATGTTTTACACTTCTGGTTTTCGGGGTTAATATGACCCCACATTGAAATGAATGGGAAATGTGAAAAAAAATAAATAAATATATTTTCTTCATGTGTCAAAAAAAAAAAAAAAAAAAAAAATCCGGCATAAATCTGAACATTTTTACACAGAATGAAGGCAATGTATCATAAAAAAATAATATTTCATATGCAAGCTAATGGTGTAGTTGAGGAATTGTGTGGTATGGATACAAAAGTACTTTATATCTCCAAAAACACAGCATTAATGAATAGATGAAAAGTAAACAAAAAAAAGATATACTATTTGTATGATTAAAAATGTATATTTTTTGTACAATTACTCAATCAATTGTTGGGGTCGTATAGACCCTGAAGCCCAGTAGTGTAAACAGGAAACGAAGACCATTTGAAGGTTAAAAGTAATATTTCTGATAAAAAAAAGCGTAATAATGCTTTTTACTGATGTGTAAATTAAAATGATTGCACACTCGCTTCACAGATAAAGACTAGTCAGTTGCCTAAAAAAACAAGTCACCTCCTCATTAAGGAAGCCATATTACGGTACATCATGACCAGCCATGTCTTGCAATTGAATAAATGTCAGATTGGTGGTTTAGTATACAAATAAGAGACTGGAGCACGTTTAACTGGAGTCATAATTTGAAAAGGTCATATTTCCCCCTGCAGGAAGGCCGAGATTGAGATGTCATGTGACGAGGGATCCCCAGAGCCCCCTGTTTTTAAAGTCTTCAACCGCTGGCTGTTGCTTGAAGCTGTATCTCGAGGAGATCCAAGAGCTCTGGATGGTCTCCTGCAGTATCTTCAGTCAAGTGGAAAGAGGCTGACAGATGAGGAGTTCAAAGGTGCATTCTGGGAATGGATTAGTCTATGGCCCCTTTCACACAGATCGTTGATCACAGAAAACTGCCATAGAATTGTGTTAGATAAATAATTATGGATCTTCCTTATCGAATCAAAGACATACAGAGTGACACAGATCTGAGACCAAGTATGACGCAGATACAGAAGTGTAGTTCAATCGAGACAAATCTTTATCGAAAGCCTTCAGCTTATGTATGTGCATATAAGAAAAGGTGTGAATGAACCACAACCTTGATATCGATGAAGTGTGACCAAAACAATGATACAGAAGAGACTCCGTATATGGTGGTCTTCACAGCCCGTTGGACTGCAGACATGATTCATGGCCAAAGGCAAAGCAAAATGAATGCAAACAATACAATCATTATTACCATGTTTGCGTAATGTTCTACCTTCGCAAGTCATCCCTTCCCACCTGACCAGCCTTCTTCACCTACTTCCCTACTTTCTAATCTCTTCATTATTCTCGTGATATTCTGAGTTCCTTCATCAAACAAATGTCCTTTTACATCATTGCCCGGTATAGGTACAGCAGGTGGTTCCAACTATTGTACAGACTCCTCCCTGCATGCGCTGCAGTCAGGTGGTCTAATGCAAGTCTATTCTGCAAAGTAGTCAACCTAAGTCCTTGATTCCTTCAAAAGTTTGGCTTGTTGAATTCATGAAATTAATTAGTTCATACCTTGTTATTTCTACTTCCTCCATTTAAGTTTAATAGACCTATGGGAGATGGCAAGGCTTCAAAGAATCTCCTGTTTTAGGAAGCATCATTGGATTTGTGAAGCAATTGGATATCCGCGAATTATATATATTTATTATATATTTTTACTTATGTAGAAGCTAATGAATACAGACTTTGTGTCAGTATAGTGTACATTGTACAGATGGCAGAAAGAACCATGCTATCGTACCCTTTATTAGTGTACACTTCACACCAAGTTATGCGATATTGGCTAACCTGCAGTCACAACACATGACTGCGCAACGACGTTCAGGGTATGAAGCAACTTTGTGTGCGAATTGCTAGAGGGCCTTCTGTGTGAACGCAAACACATCCTGGGATGGGGATCCCGGATTAGGTTTGATCCCGGGATGGGGACCTAGTAATATTCCTGGGAATATTACTACGTGTGTCGTCGGCGTCGCAATGATGTAGTTATTGGGCGACTATTTGAATGAGGGTTTTAAATGCAGATCAACGTTCACGTTTGCACATGATCCCGGGTCACATGATCAGTTTATTTTCTGAAATCTCTGTGTGAAAGGGGCTTATGAGTGAAGAGCAATAGGTGTATGTTTAGGTTTGTTGTCTAGAATACAAACTGAAAAGTTATTATACTACCTGTACATTGTTCTGTTTTATGTGAGTAATAATCTATTATTAGGACTTGCTTTAATAATGATCTCACTTTTTTATTAAAAAGACAAAACCTTGATTTATTATACATAGGGTTGTGTCTCTAGATATCGAATGTTGTCGCAACCCCTTCCCTCATGGTTCAATTGTTAGGCTTTTGTTATTGGACCTTTTTAATGTAGTAAAGGAAATTCTATTATGTAAGCTGATGTGAACCCTGCAAGGTGTGGTCCTCTGTTTACTTCCTGCTTCAAAGTGTCAGAGAGTAGTGAGAAATCACAGCAAACTGTCACAAATGGAATGAAGGATTCTGTTTGAGGGGATCAAAAAGACAACTACCATGAGTGAAGGAAATCAGGTTTTGGAAACTAGAGGAAAATGTGATGCCTTGATGAAATAAAGGAAAACATTGACATTACTTTCATGTCTTAGATTCGCAATTAGAACAAACCCCTAATGTTAATTATTAAGCCCCAACTATGTACTTTTCTAAGGGACCAGTCATAAAATTAGCATTTTCTTGATGATAAAAAAGAGAAAAATATCCTGAATGTGGGACACAGGCCATTTCTAGGAGCCAGAATATCAAACAGACTTGGCGCAAACTGAGATTTTTTTAAATAAAATGTAAAACTCTAGTTGATAACAGGTGTTCTTCTCTCTGCTTTCTCTAGAACCTTCTACAGGGAAGACGTGTCTACCAAAAGCACTTCTGAACCTGCACAATGGTCACAATGACACAATCCCTGTGTTGTTGGACATTGTTGAACAGACCGGAAGTCTCCCAGAGTTCATCAACACACCCTTTAGAGATGTGTATTATAGGGGTGAGTCCTCCAACCACTAAAGACTAACCAGATTCAAAACCGTTAGGACCAGTTTTCAAGCATCATCTGTCTTAAAAGTTTACAAAATCTTTAGTGTGGCATGAGCTAACATTTACTCTGAGCAGCTTCCAGCACCACCCTGAGCAGGTTAATGAAATATGAGCACAGCGGTGGAGTTTCACATGCACTTCTGACTGAGCTCAATGTTAGAGAAGTCACCCCCGAGTTGACGTTGGGTTTCTCCAGTCTCCACCCTGTTCAGTACAAAGAGTCCTCACAAACACTGCTGAATTTAACGTTGTTCCTCTGTTACCCGACTAGGTTTAGGGGTTTTGAATTTGCCAGTGCCACACCCGATAAAGTGCATAAGCTGTCCTTGCCCTCTGATACAAAAACGATGAATGTTTAATGTTTAAATTTTCCAGGGCCACTCCAGTCCAACATGTTCAACCTTTTGAATGCTAGTGTATTATAGATGTATATTAAAATCATTTCATTTTTATGGCTGTAGACTTCTAATTTTAATCCTTCAAATGCTGTAAATGGCATGTTTGTTTTGGCGGCATTACTAATATCGGGAAGTTGCACTTCTCAAAATACTCAATAATAATGTACTTAGAGCAGACATTGTGTAGTCTACCTTTCATTTCCTCAGGAAACAATCACTCACATATTGGTTCAGTTTGTTTGCCAGTGTTAATTCCAGTCTTCGAGGCTGATTCTGTATGTCAACAGATTTTCTTTTGTAGACCCACTGCCAAAACCCATAGAGTTGCACTGAACTACGAAAATCAGGTTATTTAAGGTTATTCCTTTCCAAGTTTAGCCAAGTGTATGACAAAATACTTCCTTAAACTTAGACTTTAAGTCAGGAATCCTTTATTAGTTGATTAAATCTGAGGACAATAAAAATAAATATAGTTAATATAAGAGTTTTTTTTAAAGCTCTCACACAAACTACAGGCTTTGCACATAGGCTGTATTTTCATATTGCAGTACTTCCTCTTGTGTAAAATAAGTTGACAGTATCTAATAATATCAGGCTGCTTCCCGCTTCTCTGTCTGATAAGATGTATCATAGATATCAGTTTTCCTGTAATGTCACATAGTTCTTTGGTTTTGACTTTATGGGCAATTCAGTATCATATAATAAAATCCTGATTCTTTACTGGCATCATTATTTACAATAAAAATGTGGTGTGTGTGTAGGTCAGATGGCACTGCATATAGCCATAGAGCGACGGTGCAAACAGTATGTGGAGCTTCTGGTGGAGAAGGGGGCTGATGTTCATGCCCAGGCCAGGGGCCGATTCTTCCAGCCCAGAGAGGAGGGTGGATACTTCTACTTTGGTGAGTTTTGGTTTTGTTCTGTAGCTTTAACCCGTCTTTAAGGGTTAGTTCACCCAAAAAGATGAAAATCCTTTCATTTATGTGTTAAAGGAGCTCTAGAGAGTGACTGTGACCAATTTACTAAGAAAGTCATGGGGCCCTACCTCCGAAAGTGAAGTCATAAGAAGAACAGGGACACATTACCCTGGCTAAATGAAGGATGTAGGAAACTTATAAATGAAAGAGATCAATTATTGAAACAATCTTTAAAATCAGGTCTTACAAATGGCCGACAATAATGTACCTCATTAAGAAATAAAGTAATAAAAAATGCTAAGACAAGCTTAAACAAAATTTTACAAAAAATGGGTAGCCAAACTACTGATTCAACATCTCAGCAAAAGCGATAATTCACTCCACCTTATGCAATTTGGTTTCGGGGCCCATCACTCAACAGAAACAGCTAATTGTTTGTTTTTGGAAAAGGTTAAAGGCTACCTAGATAAGAGTTCTTGTGTTAGTGCTGTTTTCCTTGACCTAAAGTGAGCTTTTGATGTTCATCACGAAGTTCTTTTACCTAAACTAACATATTTCAATTTCTCTGAACAAGCTCTCAACTGGATTTTTGTCCTGTAGAAAGCAATGTGTTCATATTAATGACTCAACGTCTCCTGTTGGGGTCCCTCAAGGCTCCATACTTGGTCCGATTTTATTTACACTTTATATAAATGACCTGCCAGAGGCATGTAAAAATATTGTCCAGATGTGTGCTGATGATGCCGTAATATTTACACATGGTAAGGACTATGTGGAAATGGCATCCACACTGGCAAATAAAGTAAAATTCAGTTTGCAGAACTTTAAACAAGTCAGGCCATTTGTTAAGACCAAAGCTGCTAAGTTGTTCTTTTGCACTATGATTTTTTTTTTTCACATATTGAGTATTGTTTTATAAATTGGTCATTGACTTGCATATCTACTCTTAAAAATATTTAATCTCTATTTATGAAAGCCATAAACATTTTTGATAAAAAAGCCTCGTCATTTCACCATTGCAATATTTTAGAGAGACATAATTTTCTAGGTTTTGCCAATTTTAAAAGTTTCAAGTAGGTTTGTCTGGTATATAAAGTGTTAAATAATCTTGCCCTGCCTCCGCTGCTTGTCTTCTTTCAAAAACTTGCAAGTGGAGGTAGTACACTACACGGGTCTCGGTAGAAGGGGACTGTATGACACCATTTAGACGTACCACCTTTGGCCAAAATATATTATCAATAATAGGTGGTAAACTTTGGAATAACTTGCCCCTTTCGATACGAGTCATGAGTGTCCTACATTTGACATTTCAAAACTCACTTTAAAAAGTGGCTCTTAGAGAACCAGAGATGTACAAACACTTTCGTTATTAAATTAAATGTAGTATATTGGTGAATCTATAATGTCTTTTTTATCATGTATTTATGCTTTGTAATATCAATATATATTCTTATCCATGTGTGTTGTTGTTAGTGAATGAATGCTGTATGACTGTTGGTTATCTTTTTGTTAGTTTTTTTTTATGTTACCGGTCTAGGGACTGCAGATGAAAAGTAGCATCTTTTTTACTAATTCTGGCATATTTACATGGTGTATTATCATACAAAAATGTTCATGAATATATCCATGGTCCCTATATCAAATATACAAATAATTTGGAACGACATGAGGGCGAGTAATTAATCACAGAATTTTCATTTTTGGGTGAACTAACCTTTTAAAAGTGAGTGATAAGGAATATTTAATATTGTTAAATATATATTTTTTGCAGTATTGTGCAGGATATATCAAGAGCATTTCCAGACCACTCTAATCTGTTAAAATATTATTATATGCTTTAAATGCTCTGTTCTGAAACATTTGTTTCAATAAACTACTAACCTCATAACAACATGCCCGAGCCTTTACTCACAATGTTTTTCGTGGGAAGCTCCATTTGCTGTTTTATCAGTCACTCGCTCACTAGTTACACTACGGTTCAAAATAACTTTTTGTTTGACTTTTATATTAAAATAGTAATAGTAATTGTTGTAATAATATTTCACATTATTACTGTTTTTACTATATTTTGATCAAACAAATTGAGCTTTGTTGTATAGTATGTCCACATTTTTAAAGAAATTGAAAGGATATTAAAGTGATTTCCTAGTGGTCTTGACCTGTAATTCTTCTCTATGAGACAGTTAGCATCAGGAGCCTAGCCTTCATGACTTTGCCGATAAATAAACAATATATTTAGAAACCCCATAGTTCCTATAGTAACATCAGGTGATTTTTCTTTACTTTTTCCTATGTGCTATGTTTGGCAAATATGAGGAATCATTAAATGTTCAATCAGCTGGGAGTAAGACGGTTTCTGGAGCTTAAAAGAAAACCAACAGGACATTATGTCACACATAAGTAGTACTGGGTGTACTAAGGATGTAAGAGAGTGAAAGGAGCCTCTGTGTTTGCAATGGAAAATACAGTAAAAGGGTCTTATATTTAGGAGGCCTGATGATGTTCTGAACTATATAAAAAAATGGCTTGAACACATTCTGCCTCCTGTTGATCAGAGTGTGTTACTACAGGTCTGTCAAATTACTTGAGATATATCCAGCTGCAGACCCCAGTTTCAGAACCCCAGCGCCAGAACCGGAAGTGAGGGAGAGGTGGAATTATTATTATTATTGCATTATAGTTATTTTAGCAAGAATGTAAGGACAAAATGGGCCTGAGAGTGAGTTCATCATTAGATACATTGTAAGTTATATGTATACAAGATTGTTGTGATAAAACAGGCCTAGGGTTGAATTTGTCATTTGTAGCTATAGATTTTTATTGTTTCGTTTAAAACAATGCCGAATTTTCTCTCTCTTTTTTAGATTTTGACATTATTATTTAACACGGGAAAAAAATGCATGCTGCACATGTTCTTGTGAAATAAAGTATATTTTATCAAAACTACCCATGCATTTTTTATTTTATTTTTTTATTAAACAATCAAAATCATCTTACAAATAGATATCTTCAATTTCAAAACAATTTAATATTTTTGTAAACACAATAAATAAATAAATATAACATAAAATATCACTGAGGTCTAATGAGTTATCGAGTTATCGAAAGTATAATTTTGAAAACCTCCAATGCTTGTCTTGTTTTATATCTTTCAAAGCTTTATTATATAAAGTTAACTCCTTCATAAAAAAACCAAAGGTCTTACCTTCGTAAATCTACACGTAGCCTAGCACGTAAACTGCTTAGCTAGATAAAATTATTAAACTGTTATACATTAAAATGACCATAAGTTTCAAGTATTATTTTTTCACCATCATGATCAGGAAGTAACTCATACAATAACAAAAGATAACTGAAACTATATACAATTATATTACACAAAATCAATGTTTTAAAATGCTTATTGTACTGTAATGTAGCATCATAACATGTTCAATAAGCTGTTTCATGTCTAAAATACCCTCCATATTACGTTAGGTGGCGTTATTAGGTTTCAAACCTAAGCTCCGCCCCTCACTTACGACCCTGGCGCTGTTGTTGGTTAGAACGTAACTCCGCCCCTTACTTCCGGTTCTGGCGCTGGGGTTCTGGCGTTGGGGTTTCTGAAACTGTTGTGCTGCGGGTCTGCAGCTGGATACTATTGAATTACTTCAATTCAATTCAAATTAACTTTATTGGCATGAATGTGTAAAATAGCACAATATTGCCAAAGCAAAAGACTACTTTAATTCATGTTCCTAATCTTGTTGTGCTTTTCTTTGTAAACTTTGTAATGACTTCCTGAGGTATAAAATCCGATGTCCCGCCATTTCTTGTTTTGTCATGATAAATATTGTAATCTAAACTATTCTAGTTGATCCTCCCAGGACGTCAGTGGTTACAAAACTGTGATTTTGTAATAAAATCAAGCTGAGAATTTGAATTCCCTTCTCATGAGCCTCATTTACATCTCACCATTTTCAACCCACGAAACAAGACGTCTGCTTTGGAACTGATTGAAAGGTGCAAAACTATTTTAAAATAATCCAAGGATGACAGAATAGGATTATCTTTTCTGGTGCCCTGCCAGGAGTCTCCATCTCTCTTTTATTCACCTGTAAATTATTTTCATTTGTATTAGACACGGCTGTCAGTATTTAATCCCCCCAGATCTGAGCACGAAGGGAGTCATTCGCCGCGGAGCTTCCCGGTGACGTGAGCGCCAACCTGAGAGCACTGACAGCTAATGTGATTTAGCAGTCACACTAACCGCTCTCTGAGCGCGTGCAAATCAATGAGAGGGAAGCGTTTCTATAAGAAGTGACATGAAAATAATCTGTCACCCCTGGCAACAGCTCACTCTCACTGTTTGGCTTCCCATTTGAGATGGGTTCTCATGAGACGAGCACTAATTGAGCACTGGATACCAATGGTGACATTTAGATCAAAGCTCATTTGTTATGTGAGCCCTGCAAAGGGATGATTGGCTTTAGGGGCTAATTGTATTTCTTCATCGTGGTGTCTAATAAAGGAAAATGATAAATGGAACATCTGGAAGTTGTAGTCTAGTAGCTGGGCAGGCGGGAAATATCCCTGACTCCATTTTACCTTGGTCGACAGTATTTTTCGTGTTGGGGGTGCTGGTATTCTGGTCCCCATCAGGCTTTTAACTAGCATCGGCATCAGATCATAACGACCAGCATAACCCATAATTCTAGTCTAAATTGATCTTTTGAGTTTTTCAGGGAAAAATATTAAAATGATGCATTCTATTAAAAGTGTCTACTAAATACCGTACACTGTAAAAAAAAAATATTTTCATGATTTGTAATCACAACATTTTTTCCTTTTGTCAAATCAACCTAAATAATTTATGTAGTTCAGATAACAAAATATTTTGAGTTTCTGATGATTAAATCAATCTCCTTCATTGTATTAACTCACTTTTTCCAGTTTAATGAACTTAAAATTTTAAGGCAACCAAGTTACTTAATTTTTTAAGTTAAACCAACAATATTTTTTTTACAGTGTAGCATGTATACAGTAAGTCTGTAATGCTCACCAGGCTGCATTTGTTTGATAAAGTATTATAGTGAAATATTAATACTATTAAAGATAAAATAGATGTTTTCTATTTGAATATATTTTTAAATTTAGTCTTTGATGACAAAGCTGTTCAGTGTCACATGATCCTTCTGAAATCACTCTAATATCCTGATTTGGTGCTCAAGAAGCATTTCTCATTATTATTATTATCAATGTTGAAAGCAGTTGTGCTGCTAATATTAATCTGGAAATCATGAAGCCTTTTTTTCAGGATTCTTTGATGAATAGAAAGCTCAAAGGAACAGGATTTATTTCAAATACAGTCCTTTAATCTATTGAATGTGTCCTTGTTGAAGAAAATGTATTATTATTATTATAAAACAACCTTTTGTACTTTTTTTTTTACTGTCACTGTTGACACATTTAATGTGTCCTTGCTGAAAGACAGTATTATAATCTTACTGACCCCAATTTTTGAAAGGTAGTATATGCAAAAATGTATTAGGATATAAAAAAATTAACAACTGAAAGTTTTAATGTTTTCTCTCTTTTATTGTACAGGTGAGCTGCCTCTCTCACTCGCAGCTTGTACCAACCAACCAGACATGGTGCGTTACCTGACCGAGAATAGCCACAAGAAGGCAGATATGCGGAGACAGGACTCGAGAGGAAACACAGTTCTGCATGCCCTGGTCCATATCGCTGACAACACTCGGGATAACACACGGTTTGTCACAAAGATGTACGACCTTTTGCTCATTAAATGTGCCAAACTCTACCCAGACTGCAACCTGGAGAATGTGCTCAACAACGATGGCATGTCGCCTCTCATGATGGCCGCCAAGCTGGGCAAAATCGGGGTAGGAGACTTGCTTTATACCAGCAATTCAGCTTCAGGGACTTGCATTGAAAGTTTTTTTTCTCAACAGGTGTTCCAGCACATCATCCGGAGAGAGATCAAAGACGAGGAGGCTCGGCATTTCTCCCGGAAATTTAAGGACTGGGCTTATGGACCCGTGTACTCCAACCTCTATGATCTGTCTTCCCTGGATACCTGCGGAGAGGAAGTCTCTGTTCTGGAGATACTTGTCTATAACAGCAAGATTGAGGTGAATATGTGGATTGACAAACGAAAGTGTGGAAGATAGACTGTGTGCACTTGCATGGTGCTCCATATTTTGTGAAGTTATCACGTGTGAGATTTAGCAGGTAAACAGTCTCATCCCCAAGGCGTCATATAGGTGACGCTTTTGACATTGCGTCTACATCCGACGCACATGGCACCCTTTAGCGTCAATATGAGATGCAGATATATGTGGGCCAGAAGGCGCCTCCTAATGGTCTAACCCTAACACTACCCCAGACCTAAACCTACCCATAACCGAAGCGTTATATTGACGCTAAAGGGTGCCATGTGCGTTGGATGTCAAAAGCGTCACCTATATGATGAGAATGCGTTGAAACAGTGGAAGTTGGGTGATGAGACATTACTTGTGTAAGTCATAATGTATAGAAGAGCATTTATGGAAATTGTAAAAATACAGACAAATAACAATCATCAAGAAACTGTCCTCCTCATGATGTTGGTGGCTATTTCTGTGTTTAGCTGTCTCACATGCTTTATTGGTTGTACCCTCAGAATCGCCATGAGATGTTGGCGGTGGAACCGATAAATGA
Source organism: Pimephales promelas (assembly GCF_016745375.1). The sequence goes on along the minus strand of NW_024121876.1, from coordinate 6,621,008 downwards.
GCTGCTGAGGGCCAAGTGGCAGAAGTTTGCTGCTGTGACCTTCTACATCAGTGTGTTTTCCTACCTTGTCACCATGATCATCTTCACTCTTGTGGCCTATTATCGCCCATCAGTGGGAAAAGTGAGTCCTTTTAAGTCAAGTCTGTTCACTCAGTCAGCGGCCATCATGGCCTTTTGCCCCCTAATCTCCGGTCAAATTAGTAGTTCTTCCGTTTGCTTGAATGGGGAGAAGCTGTTGGCCAAGATTAAGATTGAATCGCCAGTCAAATCACAAAAACAATGGTATCTATCTATCTAGATTTTTTTTTTTTTTTTTTTTTTTAAGAAATTAACACTTTTATTCAGCAGGGATGCATTAAATTGCTCAAAAGTGACAGTAAAGACATTTATAACGTTACAAAATAATTCAAATAAATGCTGTTAATTTTGTAGTTTCTATCGATCAAAGAATCCTGGGAAAAACATTAAGCAGCACAACTGTTTTCAACATTAAAAATAATTATAATAAAAATGTTTGAGTACCAAATCAGCATATTAAAATGATTTATGAGGCTTTTGTAACCCCCCTTTTTTTGGTTTCACTTTATTTTAAGGTGTCCGTGTTACAGTGTAATTATATATTTAAGTACTGAGTAATATTAAATACCTACATGTACTTATTATAGGATAGGATAATTGGGGTGTGGTTAAGGTTAGTTGCATGAAATTATGCACAATTTATAGTATTTATGATGGTTACTGCATGTTTTTGATCAAATAAATGCAGCTTTGGTGACCATAAGAGACTTCTTTCAAAAACAGACAATTTATTTTTGAATGATGTGGATGTTCATGTTTTTATTTGAATAGAGAGGAATTGCTTTTTTACCACATGGGTCCTCCTGTGTAAAGAGATGCATTCTGGGAATGAACAGGTCTGGAGTTGATTTGTAAATCTTCTTCCCCCACAGCCCCCTTATGCCTACGACACCACTGCAGACAAGGTGCGCTTGGCAGGGGAGATCATAACTGTGGCATCTGGAGTCTTTTTCTTCGTAACAAATGTAAGCTTTACATACACAGTAAACTACTATTTGTAATATAGTTTTTTTCATTGTTAAGATCTCAGCTTGCTGAAAGAACACCTTTGTGTATGTTTCTTACTGTATTTCTAACAGTATGCTGTTTTTTGGGGGGTTTTTGTGGTTGCCCTATCTTTCCTCTTTAGCTAGCACTAAATATCTTGAGCAGCATTTCTTGGTTTTCTCTCCTGATTTAGATAAAGGACCTTTTCCTGAAGAAGTGCCCGGGGGTGAATTCTTTATTTATTGATGGATCCTTTCAACTTCTCTAGTAAGACACTCAGTCCCATTCTTTGCATCTTCCTTTACTCTCAATGTCTTTCCCTAAGGCGATTTTCTCCCTCTTTTTAATTGAGCTGTCTAATTAATTCCAAAACCCCTTTCTTGGCATGTTTTAATAGTTAATCTCCTTGCATAAAAACAGCACAATCTCAGCAAAGATGACTGCAGTTCAACGATATGTTTATGTTAATTATAATTAATATGTGGCATTGCTAAACCAGTGAGGCATTTTACATTTGAAAAGCAAACCTTACATAATGAAACTCAGCAACACAGGCAAATACATTCTGCAACCTTCAAAGTAACAAAATACGGAAGTAGCCAGAGGCCACAACATGTTTAGTGATCAGTTTTGAGCTGCTCATTTGTCGCCAGGAAACTCAAAGCAAGTGGTAAATGTATTAGTTGGAGTATGTTGATGACAAGTACTGTACATTCCTTGCTGACCAATCCTTTGCGTTTCCTTGTGTCAGCTTCATCTACTCCGTGTTGGTGCTGGTGAGCGCAGCGCTGTACCTGTCAGGGATTGAAGCCTACGTGTCTGTGATGGTGTTTGCTCTAGTACTAGGTTGGATGAACACCCTCTATTTTACCAGAGGTCTTAAACTTACTGGAACTTACAGTATCATGATTCAGAAGGTATGAATTAAGCACCGTACACATTTAATTCAATGATTGTCAATTGTGAAATCAGTATTTTTGATATTTGAAGTTTCTCTTCAATATCTTTGTGAATTGTCAATCTTGAAACAAATCAGTTTATTAAATATTAAAAAATATGTATGTGTATTTTAATTCTTAGTAAGGTCCTATGAAAATGTCAAAATGACACCATGTACTGTAAATATAGTGTTACTAATAGTGTCCTATACTGATGAAACATATGCATATGTCTGTATATAGTTAAAGGAGTAGAAAAAAACTTTTGCTAATAATTTACTCACCCCCATGTCATCCAAGATGTCCATGTCTTTCTTTCTTCAGTCGAAAAGAAATTAAGGTTTTGGATGAAAACATTCCAGGATTTTCTCCATATAATGGACTTCAATGGGACCCAAATGATTCAAGGTCCAAATGAGAGTTTCAGTGCAGCTTTAAACGACACCAGATGATGAATAAGGGTCTTATCTAGCGAAACGATCTGCCATTTAAAAAATAAGTAAAAAAGTTTAAGTTTTATAAGCACAAATGCTCACCTTGCTCTGTTCTGTGATGAGCGTTCGTGACTCTCCTGTTCAAACTCATTCATCAAAATGAACAAATCTTTTTTCGAGTCATGACTCGAAGGGTCCTAGACGGGTGTCGTTTAAAGCCCTTTGAAGCTGCACTGAAACTCACATTTGGACCTTGAACCGTTTGGTTCCCATTGAAGTCCATTATATGGAGAAAATCCTTAATTTCTTTTCTGAAGAAAGAAAGACGTGGACATCTTGAATGACATGGAGGTGAGTAAAATATCAGCAAAAGTTTTTTTTTTAAAGTGAAATACCCCTTTAATGCTATATTATCCATCAACAACAATTTTTTTTAGGCTAAGATGTTATTTGTAAATCCTGTCCTCTTGAATTAGACAACATTGGCCTGCTTGTTAAGTTAAGCAGCAAATCTCCATACTTAAGCATATAAGCTGTTGTCTCCAGTAATGACTACATCACAGCTGGCAACCACAAACAAGCCTTGGAATAATTAGCCTGCTTGCCAGTCTACTGTCCTCTCATATTGTTAGTGTAATAATGCTAACTCATTATGTCTTCAATTTGGATATATTGTTCAGATTCTCATCAAAGATTTGTTCCGGTTCCTGCTGGTCTATGTGCTTTTCATGATCGGCTATGCATCAGGTATGCTAGTAATAGCACTTTGGTATTTTATGGTATATTCTCTGTAAATAGTCACTGACGATTTCTTTTTTGGTTGCGCACCAGCATTAGTCTCACTTCTGACCATCTGCCCTGATGAGGAGACATGCAAGGATAACTGCCTCAAATACCCAGAATGCCGAGATACAAACACCTTCAGCGAATTCCTATTGGACCTGTTTAAGCTGACCATTGGCATTGGAGAGCTGGACAACATGTTAAAAGGCGCACAGTATCCCGTTGTCTTCCTCATTCTCCTGGTCACCTACATCATTCTCACCTTCGTCCTGTTACTCAACATGTTAATCGCTTTGATGGGGGAGACAGTGGGACAGGTGTCCAAAGAGAGCAAGAAGATCTGGAAACTGCAGGTGAGAGGTACACAAAAGGTCAGATTTGACCCAAAATGGAAATCAATTACTCACCTTCGTGTCATTCCAATCTCATTATTTTATTGCCTCTTTGGAACACAAGAAATGTAAGTAACATAAAAGTATCATGTATCTTGGTAAAAGTAAAAAAAAAAATGCTGTGTTGGAATGACACAGTTTTTGGGTGAACTATTCCTTCAAGTTGTTGTTGTCATGGTTTATTTTGATGCCCATCTGACAGGAAGTCACTTCAATGTTTTGTTAACTTCAGTCTAAGGACTTTTTACCTCAGCATACAGTGGTTATAAATGCCTTTAATCTCCAACATGTAATTTTTCTTCTGTTTGCATCAGTGGGCCACTACTATCCTAGATATTGAGCGGTCCTTCCCAGTGTGTCTGCGGAGGTCTTTCCGGGTTGGAGAGATGGTTACGGTCGGCAAGGGCTTGGATGGAACGCCAGACAAACGCTGGTGCTTCAGGTACAACTAAAAGATATCCACTTCTCATTCATTAAATTACAGACTAAGTCGTTTACCAGAGTTACGGGGCTTCATTTTCCACGCTATAGGGTGGACGAGGTTAAGTGGTCCCATTGGAATCAAAATCTGGGGATCATAAATGAGGATCCAGGACAGAAAGACTATTACGAACAAACACAGGGTGGACGAGGCGTTCGAAGAGGTCTGTAAATGAGCTGGATTTTTCACACCCACAATAACACACACACACACACCTAAACCGTTAGCGAAACGTTATGCTTCTTTAGAATTTTATTTTATGACTCTTAGGCACAATTTGTTCCCAAAATAGTAAAAAAAAACAATAAAATAAACACAATTTCTCTCCACTGCACCAACAAATCGCTGGTCCACAGTGACTTCTGGGCACAATTTTTTCCCAATTTGTTAGAGAAAAAAACAATACAGAGCAAATCGTTTCAAGAATCAACTAACAAACACAATTTCTCTCCACTGCACCAATAGATCGCTGGTCCACGGTCGTCCCAAGAGTTGTTGACCTGAACAGGGGGTCCAGAGATCACACCGTAGAGATGGAGCCTCTCACAGGCAGACACAGACATAAGTCTGAAAGCTAAAGCTGAACGCTAAAGACTTCAAAGGGTGACATTGAACATTTTTTTACCGGCCAGACAATTATGTATTTTATTAAAGCTGACAGTAGTTCTACATTATTTAATCACTATTGGAAGAACAGCTCTATATATATGATGAGGTATGAAAATATCCTCTCTTTTTTGTACGTGGACCCATGAGACACTCAGGAACACTTAATTTGTAGGTCAGTCCATATCGTTGCTAAAGAGATATGTTAGAAAATATAGTTATTAACATTATAGTGTTATTCATGGTGTGTGCAATAGATTCTCTTAACAGATTTGATCATTTTTATTTTATAAACAAAAAGTTTATATATTGATCGAGGAAAAAAAACGACAACACTCCACAGGGTCTTGGATGTCGCTGTTGATTTTTGCTGACATTTGTTTGTTTTTTTTTTGATTACATGGAAAAGGTTATATTTTAATCAATACGATTACAGCAGTGTTAAATGTGCCTTGTGATAAAGTATGGTCTTTTTTTAATGAAAAATCGTATTGTTATTCTTTTGTTATATTGCCCAACCGTAATGGAAAGACAAAAAAAATGCTGCTCTGTTTTAGCCTTTGGCATTGTTTTGTAATAAAGGTCATGCAGAAAACAGATGTGGCATCCACACCAGGAGTGTGCACAATGCCAGACAGAAGCAGTATGCTATTTTCACCTCAGTATGCGGGCAATAGTGTGACTTCATTGGTGAGAGACTAGTAATGACTGGTTCAGTTTCTTATTTCACTGGTAAATCCAGAAAAAATGGCAATTTTTTTTCTCTTGGCATGTATTTTTTAATATATTGTATATACTGTTTTTTTTTTTTTTAAGAGAACAAAAGGCATTGTCTATATGTTGTAGTATATTACACACGATTGATAAAAAAAAAAAATCATTTAAAAAAAACAAAACTTTTTTTTAAGAAATGCTTCAATGTTTTTAGGTCTTTTTGCGTTATTCTTGAAGTCCATGAACTGGAAAAGGATTCTGTGTGTTGTTTGTTTTAAATGCCTGATTTCCACACTCTGGTCATTTTAAATATCCTTTATTTATACAGTAGACACTAAGAATAGATTAGATATCAGAAGAATGTACAGAAATAGATGCTAATATATTCTTGATAGCTGGTATTATCGAGTATGCGTGTATGTTAGATGTTTGATGCTGCTGTTCATAAGCACATTATTTTATGTTCTAAATCGGATGTGCTAATAATTCCAACAGTCAGAGATTTTTGTTCATCAGCAATAAAGAGATTTTGATCTTTGCAAATAAGACGAGACTGCTCTTCATTTTTAGGCTACTTATTGTAATTTTAAATCATTTAGTTTCATTAATTTAAGACAAATTAATCTACTGACCTCAAATATGTAACTGAAATTCATTATTTCAGTCGCCTCTATAAGCACACCCATTTTGTCTTAATCTGAAGAATCTGTAGCATTCATACTTGGCTTGACATTAGAAAAATAATGTGCTCTAGTTCTGCTTTAGTGATGAGAAGTTTTGATTCAATTCGGTGAATCGGTTCTTTCGATACAGCCGTTGTAATGAAGTTTGTTTGTTTCATGTTTTTTTGCATCATGTGTCGCTAAAACGTTTTCAGTAAAACTCATGAAACATTGGTCTTTTCTTATTGTGTTTGAAATCGAGTGTGTCCCACTCCCAATTCAACTTCGGCCCATAAAAAGTGATTCAAAATCTAAATATAATTTGCATTTACTGTAAACTACTTACATTTATTTACAAGTCTTCTCGAATAAATAGTAATTTTAACAGTTTCGTATGTTCATAAAACTGCACATATTCATCATAAACATTTCCGACTTTCAGTTTTTACACTTTTTTTTCACCATTAACATAATCCACATGAAACGGTTCTCGGTTCAGTGAATCAGTAGTTAGTCGTTGATTCCAAGAACCGTTTGAACCGATTTCATTGAAGAAAAAAAACAAACGATTCGTACATCAATTTCAGAACATGAATGCATTATTAATCATGATTGGTTGTAAAAATCATCCTGTTTAATAGTCACTCACACTCATTGCCTCTGAAGAATGAGACCATACATGTGTATAAATAAATACATTAAAATTTACTGTTGTATTAAATTTTTTTTTCCTATGGTCAAAGTATGCACAAATCGAAGACTAGCTTGTTAGAATCTTAGAATAGATGTTTGGTAGTGTTTTTGTTGACCACTAGATGGCCATAGAGTGCCATATGTTTATTGCTGCTGTCCTAACACATCAACTGAAACACATTTCTCACCTGTGCACACACAGATAACAACTAAAAGTGTTATGGCTATTATATTATCGGTCATGTTTAGGCTAAGAAAATTTTGAAACATGTATTAACACGATGCCCCATTTAATGCTACACGATAGTGCCAAAATCAGACAGGCCAATATTCTAATACAGAATGTATAACCCTCATGCACAAATATCCACTCATACATGAACAGCCACGACTGCTGAAGATGCTCCAGTGCACGTCCGCTGCAAATCAAATCACTGCTGGAGTCACGATTAGCAAGAACACCTGCTACACTTCCTTTTGTCTTTGCCATCATTTTCCACCACCTTGGTGACAGGCGACATTTTGACCAATAGTGTTTTTTTTTTTTTTTTTTTGCATGCTCAGTATCAACCTGCGAATTCCCCCCTCTCCCCCTTCATCCTCCTCCTCCTCCTCCACCGCTGAAGGACATGCTGGATCTATTGCCACCTCTCTGAGGAGGCTAATCCTCTTTAGCTCCAACTTTAACTAGGCCATTAATCCCACAGGAGTTTATCTAAGCACTGAGCACCTCGCACTGCTGACACTTTAGCCTACCCACCCTCCTTCTCCCCCCTCTCTCTCTCTCATTCAGTCTCTGTAAGTAGGGCACGGTCTGGGCCGGCAAGACGTGTCACCGTCAGCACCTCTATAACCACAGCAGAACCTAAGCGGCTCAGCACCCGACCGACAGTGAGAACGACAGACCACAGGTGAGAGCTGCAGGAAAGAAAAAATGCGACAGAAAAACGCAGGAAGGAAATGAATAAGAGAGATGAAGAATAAAGATGAACGTTTCGCCTTAGCCCCCTCAGACCTGAATTACGTTTCAAGTTTCTGAAAAAATATAAAAGTACATTTTCCCAGCTCATCAGGTTTCTATAAATGAAAACAAATGAATTTTTTTTTTAATTATAATTGCTTTCATTGTGATTTTTTTTCCCCATTCCAATCGACATCAGGTCAAAACAGGTGTACTTCCCAAAAATGTACCAACATGAAATAAATTAATAAACATAAAAATTGTTGGTCTATACTTTAAGCTTTTTCTCAAAGTCAAAAAAATTTCAGCATACCATTTCAACGACAATTATGAGGTTTTTGTTTTACAGATTGCAGTGCTAAAATGGAGGCTCTATACCCTTCCAGAGCTGAGATATTGAGATCCCACGTAGCATTTATGCCATTATAAATATCTCAATATCTCAGCTCTGGAAGGGTCTAGAGCCTCCATTTTTGCACTCAGGTCTAAGTCTTGTGGACCTCTATCAGAATCCAGAGTTTCAAGAAGATTGGAGAAACTTTTTTTCGCACCAAAAAAAAAAAAAAAAAAAAAAAAAAACGACAGAGGTACCACTGTCGTTTTTTTTTTTTGGGGGGGGGGGGGGGGGGGGGGGTTCTCTGATCTTCTTGAAACTCTGGATTCTGATAGAGGACCATGGGACTTAGACCTGAGTGCAAAAATGGAGGCTCTAGACCCTTTCAAGGCTGAGATATTGAGATCCCACATAGCATTTATGCCATTATAAATCTCAATATCTCAGCTCTGGAAGGGTCTAAAAGGTTATGGTTAACACGGTTAACGTGGTTTAACGTCGATGTAATACGTTGTTTTTAGCGTACCTTTTGCTTAAACGAGGAGCTGGGGGACGCCGGAAAAATAAACATTTTACTCATTAGGCTGCTTCATTAAAAACGTGACATTTAGACGTTTTCTTCGGCATGGATCCATGCAAATGAATCATTTTCACCTTGAAAATAATAAATGTTTTTTTTTTTTTTTTTGCATTTTAAATAATAGAAAGAAAATAAAAAAAATAAAAGAAAATTCAATTTTTCTCGGTTTAATGAAAACCAATAGGTCGTGATGGTAAGTTTTAAGTGTAAGTTTCATGTTTGAGGGGGTTTAAACCGTTTCAAAAGTGGACCAACGAGATTATTTCACTTCTTGTCACGATACCGGGTTGAAGAAATATTGTTTAGGCCACTTTGTTTGATATAATCACAACAATTTAACGCAAGTATGGGAATTGAACTCAGGTCTTCTTGATTAAAGCCCAACGCTTTATCAACTGAGCCACTGCATCTGTTGAGTTCAAGGGTGTATTGAAAGGGGTTTTATTGCAGGTTTGGCTTTATTTGTTGGAAAAATAAATATAGAAATATAATTTGACACAAGAGGGCAGTATAGCCCTGTTTATGGTTTTGAGTTTAAACTAAACCGTGACATCTACACGTTTTCCAAAGTGGACCAACGTGATTATTTCACGTCTTGTCGTGATACGTGTTGGGCACTGAAGTTACAGGAGTTTCTTCCCGTTGCTAAGCAATGGAACTAGGTCAAGTATTTAAGTCTAGACCCTTCCAGAGCTGAGATATCGAATCTAAAAATTTCGACCGGAAAAAAAACCGAAAGTGGAACCCCTTTCGTTTTTATTTTTTTCGGGCGAAAAATTAAGTTTCTCCAGTCTTCTCAAAACTCTGGATTCTGATAGAGTGCCATGAGACTTAGCCCTGAGTGCAAAAATGGAGGCTCTAGACCCTTCCAGAGCTGAGATATCGAAACTCAAAATTTCGACCGGAAAAAAAAACGACAGTGGTACCCCTTTGGTTTTTTTTTCGGGCGAAAAATTAAGTTTCTCCAATCTTCTCAAAACTCTGGATTCTGATAGAGGGCCATGAGACTTAAACCTGAGTGCAAAAATGGAGGCTCTAGACCCTTCCAGAGCTGAGATATCGAAACTAAAAAATTCGACCCCGAAAAAAAACGACAGTGTTACCCCTTACGTTTTTTTTGGGGGGCGAAAAAAAAAATTCCCCAATCTTCTCAAAACTCTGGATTCTGATAGAGGGCCATGAGACTTAAACCTGAGTGCAAATATAGAGGCTCTAGACCCTTCCAGAGCTGAGGTTTCGAAACTCAAAAATTCGACCCGAAAAAAAAAACGACAGTGTTACCCCTTACGATTTTTTTTTTTGGTCGAAAAAAAAAGTTTCCCCCAATCTTCTCAAAACTCTGGATTCTGATAGAGGGCCATGAGACTTAAACCTGAGTGCAAAAATGGAGGCTCTAGACCCTTCCAGAGCTGAGATATCGAAACTCAAAAATTCTCAGCTCTGGAAGGGTCTAGAGCCTCCATTTTTGCACTCAGGTTTAAGTCTCATGGCCCTCTATCAGAATCCAGAGTTTTGAGAAGATTGGGGGAAACTTTTTTTTTCGACCAAAAAAAAAACGTAAGGGGTAACACTGTGTTTTTTTTTTTCGGGTCGAATTTTTGAGTTTCGATATCTCAGCTCTGGAAGGGTCTAGAGCCTCCATTTTTGCACTCAGGTTTAAGTCTCATGGCCCTCTTTCAGAATCCAGAGTTTTGAGAAGATTGGGGAAACTTTTTTTTCGCCCCCCCCCCCCCCCAAAAAACGTAAGGGGTAACACTGTCGTTTTTTTCGGGGTCGAATTTTTGAGTTTCGATATCTCAGCTCTGGAAGGGTCTAGAGCCTCCATTTTTGCACTCAGGTTTAAGTCTCATGGCCCTCTATCAGAATCCAGAGTTTTGAGAAGATTGGGGAAACTTTTTTTTTCGCCCAAAAAAAAAAACGTAAGGGGTTACACTGTCGTTTTTTTTCGGGGTCGAATTTTTGAGTTTCGATATCTCAGCTCTGGAAGGGTCTAGAGCCTCCATATTTGCACTCAGGTTTAAGTCTCATGGCCCTCTTTCAGAATCCAGAGTTTTGAGAAGATTGGGGAAACTTTTTTTTTCGCCCCCCCAAAAAAAACGTAAGGGGTAACACTGTCGTTTTTTTTTCGGGTCAAATTTTTGAGTTTCGATATCTCAGCTCTGGAAGGGTCTAGAGCCTCCATTTTTGCACTCAGGTTTAAGTCTCATGGCCCTCTATCAGAATCCAGAGTTTTGAGAAGATTGGGGAAACTTTTTTTTTGCCCCCCCCAAAAAAAAATGTAAGGGGTAACACTGTCGTTTTTTTTTCGGGGTCGAATTTTTGAGTTTCGATATCTCAGCTCTGGAAGGGTCTAGAGCCTCCATTTTTGCACTCAGGTTTAAGTCTCATGGCCCTCTATCAGAATCCAGAGTTTTGAGAAGATTGGGGAACTTTTTTTTTTCGACCAAAAAAAAAACGTAAGGGGTAACACTGTCGTTTTTTTTCGGGGTCAAATTTTTGAGTTTCGATATCTCAGCTCTGGAAGGGTCTAGAGCCTCCATTTTTGCACTCAGGTTTAAGTCTCATGGCCCTCTATCAGAATCCAGAGTTTTGAGAAGATTGGGGAAACTTTTTTTTTTCCGCCCAAAAAAAAAAACGTAAGGGGTAACACTGTCGTTTTTTTTTTCGGGTCGAATTTTTGAGTTTCGATATCTCAGCTCTGGAAGGGTCTAGAGCCTCCATATTTGCACTCAGGTTTAAGTCTCATGGCCCTCTATCAGAATCCAGAGTTTTGAGAAGATTGGGGAAACTTTTTTTTTGCCCCCCCCAAAAAAAACGTAAGGGGTAACACTGTCGTTTTTTTTCGGGGTCGAATTTTTGAGTTTCGATATCTCAGCTCTGGAAGGGTCTAGAGCCTCCATTTTTGCACTCAGGTTTAAGTCTCATGGCCCTCTATCAGAATCCAGA